>CM029270.1:34100511-34136400 GCA_016920895.1 Vaccinium myrtillus
AAAAACCAATTTATATTGTAGAACTTGACTAGTATTATATCAATACCAAAATTCAAGTCGATGAGAAAATGGAAACCTTTATGATTGAATAGAATTTATTATGAAGTAAATTTTCAAATTTCAATATACCTTTCATTTTAACAAGAACCCAATAACTCAATTATTAATATCTAATCAACATGATATTTTTTTATAGCGATGCTCTTTCTTTGATTAAAACATAATGAACGGATCAGATTTAATTTTTAGGTTATTGATTAGATTTAAGAGGCGTATGAGATACACATTCACTAACATGACAGACATAAATGAATGCATCTGCACATTTTTAAAAACCACAGGGGGTTTTTGATACAACAAATTGAACCAGAGAGGGTGTAACCGCTCATGGCCCAAACCATGGGTTGCTGTTTGGTGCCTTAGGGTTTTGTTGTTCTTTTAATTCTTTCTACTTTGGGCATTGTGGCCCATTGGGTGTGGGCTTTGCCCAATAGGTGTCGGCTTCGGCCTTAAGGGTTTTCTTTAATTGGTTCCTTGCCAATCGTGGTTTGGGTCTCGGACTAGGCATTTTTGTTTTCTCCTTGTTCTTATTAGTCATTGTAACGTTCCAATGATTAATGAAATTTTTTTGCCATGCAAAAAAAAAAAAAAAAAAAAGTGAAGTTTGCCCTATATACTACATATATATGGAGATGCAAATATTCAAACGTTGATTTTGAAACATCGGTCTGATCTTCTTGCATTAATATGCATGGTTTCAGTGTATATATATCATGCCGAACTAGAGCTGGCTTTAAGCTAAAGCGAGTGTTGCGACCATTTTTTGTTCAAAAAAAGTGTTGTGTCCACTTTAGGCCCCAAAAAATACGAATATATGGGGCCCGCATGCTTTAGTACCCCTAGGAATTGTCGTGGTACAAATATATATCTATATATATAAAAGGCCCAATTTCAAATTTACAAGGCCCCAAACATGCATTATTAAAAAGTCCCAAACTTAAACCAAACCAATGGCAAGTGGTGGCAAATTTCACATGCTGAGTAGAAATTTCTTGAATCTTTCCATCTTTAAATCCCGATTGAGTCTCATTCCCCCTTCCCATTTATAATAGATTATGAATGACGAGTAACAAAAAAAGAAGAAAAAAAAAGACAATGAATTAAGTTAGGGAAAAAAAAAGAGGCAAGTTTTGGACTTACGAGGTAGAGCCACAAGGAGGGAGTAGAGAACGAGAGACGGACAAAACTAATTTTTGAAAAAACACAACATAATTTTCGAAGAGATAATCTTTTTTACGGATCATCCGCAAAAAAGGGGGTTTGCACTGAGCAAATCTCCGCCGTCCATCCCGAGATCCAACTGCTCGGATGTTGTGCAGATTTTTTTTTTAAATCCATGATGCTTTTAAATGAGGAGAGAGAGAGAGAGAGAGAGTGCACGGCATCCGAGTCGTTGGATCTCGGAATGGACATCGGGGTTTTGCTCAGTGCAAACCCCTTTTTTTGCGGATGATCCGTAAACAAAATTATCTCATTTTTTAAGCACACAAAAACTAGTAGTAATTCAAAATGTATTACTGATTACAAAGGGGGGAGTATAAACATCATTTTCTTAGATGAAATGACAAACTTGATGTGATAACTACTACAAAACCCTATTCAAGTACAGTATTTATTGTCGATTTTGTATTAGTGGGTCCTATGAACAGTAAGGTGAAGCACGGTTTAGGAATTAAAAATCCTTGTTTTAAGGTAAGCCAATTATAGGGGGGAAAATCCATGGAAACTGTCCCCATCCCACGAAGGGCGAGTGCGGTCCACGCCGCACTCCCTGCAGATGAATTAATTTTTAATAATTTTTCGTTATCATGCAAGAAATCAACTTATTAATTAATCGGATCATTGCAATACTTCTTTTTTTCATTCAGAATCCACTGAATTCTTAATAAAATTTCAAGAAAGTTAGATATTTAAATGAAACATTTATAGTTATTTGATGTTCTAAATGTTTATCAAAAATTTATTTATTTTTAAATTAATGAACGGGAGTGCACTATATATAGGCCTATACCCGTAGCCTTATCTAAATTGTGGAGGTTTGTGTAAAAATCAATGTAGTGATGATCTGGAATGGAGCTAGAGGGGGAGCCAGTAGGTGCCACAGTCGTCTCTGCAAGGGAAAAAAAATACATTTTGTATTATATAGCAAAAAAAAAATTTCCTATGAGTTATATAGGCTCGGCCCTACACAGTACTCGTGAAAGAAGTGTAAAATTCTAATCTCCACTAAAAAAGACGGGGATAGTAAGTAAAATAGATATCCGAGTAAAATGTGTTAATATCCGTGAAAATACACACTTCTTATTTGGGTATGTATCATACACATTCCTATAAAAGTTTCAATTTTTTTTATACAAGCTACGAGACATACCAAAATGTTACGAATCGTAGAAAATATTACGAATCATTATTGCTGAAAAGTTACGAAAATTGAAAATATGTTACGACTGCCAATGAGGTGGCACAATCTGAACCATACAATAAGTGGATATGGTACACACCTTTAATGAGTGTGTATTGTAGTCTTTTCCGTGAAAATATATTGATATTCGTGAAATGCGTATTGACATCTGAACTAATTTGCCATTATATGCATACTATCCTCCATTTATTTGGTATAGGTTAGCAAGACCCACTAATTATTCGAAGGAACTTTTGATTAAATTTTAAAAAAAATAAATAAAAAATAAAACATTATTTCGAAAGTGGAGGGCAAAGAATCTTGCTTCTCAGAGATGGTGAATCCATCAAACAACTCCAAGGAGGATCCACTCGAGAAGATATTTGGTTCTTCTTTTCTTATTCATTCTCAATTGTATCTTTGATTATCACCACCAAAACCAAGTCACCAGGAGTGTGGTTAACAAATAACAACCATATGAAAAAAAATAAAAATTATAAGGCTTAGTAGTGGCTTACAGCCAAAACTGTGCACAACAAAGTTGGGTTGGATTAGTTTCATGACTTTCATAGAACTATTTGTGGTATCAAGCCCACTCACGTTGCTGCTGAATCAACATTCATTTTTTCATATAAGTTTTGGAGAGAAAGGGGTACTTTCCCAAAAATAAATCACTTGACTAAAGTATTTTTTGAGTTTTTTCTTTATTCAAATATATTTCGCATTTATAGTTTTGCGTCAAACTTTTGTCGATGAAAGGTTGTCTGGACGAGAGGAATTGAAAAAGTAACAAATTATAACTTTTACACAAATTTTTAAAACAAATATCCAACTTTTAGAACTTTTATTCCTCTTGTCGTGTCGAACCAATAATTCACAAAAAGTTTAATACAAACTAACAAACGAATAAAAAATAAAATCCAGACCATAATCGGCCAATCTGTGAGAGGATATGGAGGTTGCCCCCGTAATTAGTCATCCATCCACACCCTCATCCAGTATTTATCACCCGGATAAGGAGCGGATAGCTCATCCGCCTAATAGTACTAGCGCTGCGCCGGGATTGAAAAAGACACCAAAGCATTGTCTCATGTATTGAATAGACACAACGCTAAGTGATAAAAAAAGATTATTTATTTATTTTCTTGTCTTGTATTTATGCATGCTAGCGTTATTTTCATTCTATACAAAAAAGAATCTACTATAATGAATTAAAAATGTAAAGTGTAAATAAAATAAATTTAAATTAATTCGTAATTGTGAAAAATTTAAAGTAAACAAAGCAAATAAACAAAACCTACAAAGTATTATATTTATTTAATTTTTATCTTATAAAACATAACTCCCAACTCTCTAAAATATCTCTCCCCATCCCACGTTCTCACAATTTTTATAACTTAAAAAAATAGAATATCTAGAAAATTAAGGTTGAAGGTTTAAAGGCTTTTGAAAGCAAAATATATTTTTGTATAATATGTATTGATTGATTGATAATTAATAAGAGCATCATGGCATACTCAAATGTGAATACCCAAATATTGCCACATCACCTTTTGAATATTCATTTAATAGGTTTCTTTTTTAGTATGCCGTTGGGGATGCTCTAAGGTTTAAAGGGTTTTGAAAGCAAAATATAATTTTGGCATAATGTGTATTGATTGATTGATAATTAATATGATATTAAATCGTCTACTAAACGTTATCCACCTATATCAATTACAAAAAAATCTAACATAAACATTTCCGCCTTCTGTATTATACCATTAGCAAGGCATTTATGTATCCGTAATTATTACTTTTCCATATTTGCCCTTTTATCATATGTCTAGAATACTATGAAATATCCCCTAAAAGCATCTTCAATCCAATATTCTCTATTTTTATCTCCGTTTCTCTATATAAGAGTGTCAAAATAATATATACTGTGAAGAGCAAGGTTTTGAAGAATACTTTATTCAAGCCAATTCCAACCCAATATTATATTTTCCAAAAATTCATTCCACATCTCAAATATTCAAGACTTATCCACCAAAATTCAAATTAAAAAATTGTTTCAAAATTTTGCTAAATATCTTTCTATGTTGTTCTCATATTAGATGTATTGTGAATCTTTTTTGAAAGATAGTTACTTCATGATTCATATGCACACAGGGGCGGACTCACATGGGGGCATGTGGGGTCACGTGCCCCCACTTAAAATTGAAAAATCTCACTTGTACGTGCCCCAATATGTTTTAAGGAGTTGTATAATACTCTAACACCTAAAATTGAAATATCCTATTTGTATATAAATTGAAAATAATTAGATGTATCTCATTTCATCCATCAATTTTCTTCTATGTTTGATTTACAATTGTCAATTCATAAATTGCTAGTGTAATTATGGTATGAACTTTTTATTCATTATTGTTTACTATTAAAAACGGTCTTGATAGCGTCCGCCCATTAGATAGAGTATACTATGACAAACAAGTTCGCATATCAATAACAGATATAAATATGTTGTCACGGATATAAATACATTTTTCTCGGATATCGATACATTTTCTACACATTATTCTCCACCCTAGGGTTGGTGTTAGCATTTTTCTATTATGAAACAAGTTTTCTCGACATGGTCAATCGAGTGCCCCCACTACATCAAATTTCTGGTTCGCTTTATCAATTAATAAGTAGGAATTGATAAATGTAAACTAGTGAATTGAAGTTTTTCCTACTCCAAAAGCAGAGAACCACTAGGAGTCTAATGACTAATGAGGGAGACATCTCCTGATAAAATGTAACATCTCTCAACCTCAGATTATAGATATAGGAGTAGTTTCTTTGGAAGTAAGAAGGAAAGTACAAATAATGAAGAGGAGAAGGTGTGGTAAGAAAATGGAGAGAGAGAGAGAGAGAGAGAGAGAGAGAGAGGAGGCAGAGTGATAAGACCCAACCATACGCCAACCCCAGAAGGGATTAATTTCATTTTTTCTCTTTTGGCCTTTTGGGTAAAAAAATCAGTTAGGTTTTTTTTTGGTTCTTGTTCAATTTTTTTTCGAATTTGTTAGTTTTGCATTGATTTTTTTATGGTTTCTTGGTTCGTCTCGACGAGAAGAATCTAAAAAGTATTCCCTCTATTCCAAATTCTTGGTCACTCTTTCCATTTTGGGGTGTTCCAAAATATGTCATATTCCTAAAAACATCCATCAAAACAGGTTCACTTTTCAGTTTTACCCTTAAAAATTATTTTTTCCATCTCAATTGGTTTGTCAATTATATTTTATTTTATCACGGTTTTTATGATTTTAAAAACTTCGTATAATAAAACTAATTGATATCTATTAAACAAGATTAATATTGCATATGTTTTGAATTTCATATAAAGTCTTTATCTCCAAAAAATTGGTCTCGTTGATATCAACTGGACTTAAGGGCAAAATAGAAAAGACAATACAAAATTTTCACACCTCTTAATAAGTTGGATTCACCAAAGGGGCAAAAAAATTGGAACGGAGAGAGTGTAAAATTAATAACCAAACTTAAAGTTTTGTGAATAAAGACAAAAAATAATCCAAAAAAACCCACAAAATTTGGATTATTTTTGTCTTTATTCACAAAACTTTCACTTTGGTTAATAATTTTATAGTTTTTAGATTCCTCTCGTCAAGATTAACCAATAAATCACAAAAAATCAACGAAAAACTAATAAATTAAAAAAAAAATTTGAATAAGGATAAAAAAAAAAAAAAACCAAACTGATGTTTTTACCCAAAGTACCCCTTTAAGTATTCAATATTTGATTATTTCTTTTGTTAATTTTGATTGGTAGGACATTTTCTTTGTATTAATTTTCTATTGCACCTAGTTTGTCCTTCAGGTTTTAGCCTTCTAAGGGACGAAACTGAGGCCCAAGCCCAACCCGTGAGCCCCCGGCCTTCTTGTTATATTGAACCCGTACTTGAGTGCATGCAAGAGCGTGGACACTAAAACATTTTTCCAGCGCATTAGTGTTGGTATGATCGCACCGCGTCTTTCCAAAGGTCTTTCAAATTGGCTACCAAAATTTTGTAGAGGAAGGATTGAAGAATATGTAAGACAACGAAAATTTAGAAGGAAAAAACGAAGAATTTGCCAAAAAATTGTGACTGGAGTTGCAACGCAAAGCAAAAAATAAGTATTTCTTCGAAAAATTAATTTGATCAGATATGGATTGATACGTCAAAAACTCACTTATGTATACTACAAAATATAACGGTGAAAATTTTAATCTCAAGGGGTAGATGAGTTGGTAAAGACTCTTCATAAGGAATTGAAAGTCTTGAGTTCAACTCTTCTTAAACTTTCGGAGCCACCTGAAGTATTGGTTTTGCCCGGTCTTGTTGGATGGTTCGGGTTTTAAATAAAGAAGAAATAGTTTATTGAAAATTTGGAACGTCCAAGACACTTTTAACTATCAAGATTCAGGGGGTGTTTCACTAACCCAGTTTTTTGAATAAACTAGTTTTTCACGGTTTTTTATGTGATGTGTTGTGAGAGAACGACCTGTCTCGGTGTTTGGAAAAAAATATTTTTTGTTAAAGGAACACTCCATAATGAGATTCACTTGCTGCAGGGCCCGGTTCCCCGGAAACTGGTCTCAAGTTGGAAATGACCGGTGGAAAAAGCTTGCAATAATCATGAAAAGCAGAGGAGGAGGAGGAGCAGGAGGAAATGTGTACTTCTTGATATCAAGTTCCAATGGAGAAAGGTGTCGACCACTGTCTGTCAAACAGGCTGTGCATGCACCGCCGTACTGCCGCCGATACGAGGTGGGGAAGGTACAGTGATTGTTGGTTTTAGGAGTACTAAAGACTGTTTGACAATTATTAGCATTTCTTATTGGAAAATGCAACGAAAATGGTGGGTGGGGGTTGAGGCTAGGGCTGTAAAAAAAAACAAGTGAACCGCGAATTCGAACCGGACCGAATCGAACCATAGGTTTTGGATTGAGTCCGTGGATTAATGGTCCGGACACGGATTGAAAAATTAGAAAATCATGCTTCGCGGTTCGGTCCATGAATTTTCATAAAAGAACCGTAGATAAACCGAACCGGACCGTGAGAATATAATCAATTAAAAATATATATATAAAACATTGGGATAAGAATTATAATTAAACATATTATTCTTATATATATAAATGGTTGAGTGGGAATGAGACTAGTACCTTGACGAAAGACAAGGTAAACTGCCTAAAAAATCCAAAGAATCAGAAACTTAAGAGACAGAAAATACTAGCATCATTTGTTCAAGTAAAAGGAGAATCTGAAAATGGACTTGGGCTTTGGAAATTTAACTAGAAGGCTTGTAGAGATGCTTTGGGTAGGATTTGTCTCATAGATGAATTACCTTTTCGGTTTGTTGAGCGCGAAGGTTTTCGTAGGAATGGGAATGAGTTCCAAAAGTTACATTGAGAATGTGAATGTGGAATATGGAATATGTTTTTTTATTTTGTGAAATGTAATAATTCGTGGATAAACCGTGAACCGAACCGTGATTTTTTTGATTGTTTTGGAACCGGACCGTAGACTTTTGGTTTGGATACGGATTACCTTATATTGGACTGTAGACTTTTGGTTCGGTCCTCGGATTCATACCAATCCGCACCAAACCGGACCGTTGACATAGGGATGGCAACAGGTAGGGTATGGATCGGGGGACCCTATTCTATCTCCCATTCCCAATTGGAGAGTCTTTTACCATCCCCGCTCCAATCCCCACTGGGGATATTAGATAAAGCATCAAACCCACATCCCGTTGGATATCGGGGTTTCCCCAAATATACCCATATCCAAACCAAAATATATAAGAAGTCAATAATGATACCAAAGTGCAAGCCCAATAATTCAAACTAACAAAAAAATAAAGTAAAAAACTTCAAATTATCTTATTTTAACTACTAATGTAGCAAAAATAACAATAGTACAATAAAAAACCAATTCAAGCAAACATCAATTTCTAAGTTTCATAAAGCGACAGACCAATAAATTTTAAAAAATAAAATGAAAGAGCAAAATATAGCAAGAACATCATTTTTGGAACTAGAATCTGTAATGATATTCGTAACATATTATGTAGTTTATTATAGGTAGTAATTGACATGATTTGTTCTACAAGTAATTACTTCTTTAAGTAAATAATATTCAAGATTTTTTTCTACCTATATACATATGTATAATTTATATAGTATATAACTAACTTATGGGGATTCGGGCGGAGATAGCAAAATCATACCCGCTTCATATCCGAGCGGGTATTTTTTAAATCCCACCATACCCGCTACTATTGGAGAATTTTTTGGATAAACCTCGCCTCCATATGGGCGGGGCGGGGCGGGTATCCATTGGATGGAACCTGGGGGGTTGCTGTGCACCCCAATGCACAGCACCGTCTTTGTGCGGCCTCATGGCGCGGTCGCGCCGACATCTTTCCAACGATCGGAGACGTTCATCACGTAGAGCTCGTCGAGTACTACAAGTGTGCCAAAAATCAAATCGATCGAATATGTTTAAGTGCCTCATCGGAACACAAATAACTTAAAAAGTGGTTTTGATCCCGTGTTTCTATCCATTTGTGTTCCATTTCTTTTTAAGTTATTTGTGTTCCGATGAGGCACTTAAAGATATCCGATCGAATTGATTTTTGGTACACTTGTAGTGCTCGACGAACTCTACGCAATGAACTTCTTTGATCGTCGGAACAAGGCCGGAGCCGCCGTGCCATGGCTGCACAGCCCCCCAAGGTCCCCATTGGATATTGAGAAATTGCCATCCCTATGTTGACACCCCTAGTTGAGCCGTTGAGGCATTGCATGGAAATTTCGGAACCATCCTAATTCTGTATTAGCATTTATTTTTGGAAAATGCTACGAAAATGTGTATAAATATGTATACAAAGTTTTAAAAATGGATTGGAATTGTTTAGTTTTTTTATTGAAGTATTTTTTTTTTCAGTTCATAAAAATCTTTTCTTTTTAGGTCTTTTTATTGATAGCCCACTAATCATCAATCAGCTCAAAAAAAAAAAAAAGATACTACTAAAATGCACTTTTTATCATTTTCAATGCACTTGTATGAATTTTTCACGTATTTTATGCATAGTTTGCTAATTGATAAAATCAAGATTTGATCAAATTAACACTTGATTTTATCAATTGAGGAAGAAATTTGATAAAATCTCAGATTTTTTAAGATATTTTTGCATTAAAAAATATGAGATTTTATTAAATTTCTTCCTCAGTTGATAAAATCAATACTTTATTTTATCAATTGGCAAACTAGGCCTTAACTCTTAAGTCATTTTGCAGATCTTATCGACGGCTTGTTGATCATTTTCCCTTCTTTTTTACTATCATCAATGGGAACTTTTGAGAGTGAGAGGCTTTTGAGTTTTGATTTGATTAGGGACTGATTGGAACTCTGGAATAGTGAGGGTCTCGGCAACAACATAAAGGTAGCCTATTCATATTGGGGAGTAATTTTTGGGTACCGGGCGGGTATCACTTGTCCGTGTCCAAGCACCCATCTCAGCCGTAGGACGGTCGGAATGGGTGTTCCGACACGGACACGTGGTGCCTGCCCGACACTCAAATTTTTTTCATATTGAGAGAGTAAGCATGAGGTGGGACCGGATTCCAACAACGAGGGAACCTCGCTGTCAAATGCAGCGCTAACGTTGTCATATGGACCAATTTAGGCAGTACCATTTTATTTGAGGCCCGTTTCAGAATTCCACACAAATAATTTGAGCCGTTGATGATTTCAAAATAAATTTCTAAATGACTTGGTAAAGAATCAGCGCAGAGTAAATTTAAGTAAGTTAGCCTAATCTTTCAATTTGCAATTTAGAATTTAGAATCTAGGATACTGAATGGATTTTTAGAAAAAGTTAATCACTCTGTGTTCGATATGCCCGTGATATGAACCGCAGATATTGTAAGGCTTGCTGATAAAAACATTTATTAAAAAGATTATCTCGAACTTCTTGAGATAAATATTCATAAAAAAATATCTTGATCAGACATCGATAGGCATTACACTACATCGATTATTTTAAAAAATTATTTGTTGCCACCTCTCGGTTGAAAGAGACGGGGAGAAGAGAAAGAGTTCTAAGCCATTTTGCAGAGTGGTTGGATTGCCCGAGTTTTTGGGCCTAGTTAAATTGGTAGGTCCAGTTCTAACCCATTTTGCAGAGTGGTTGGATTGCCCGAGTTTTTGGGCCTAGTTAAATTGGATTGCGGGAGTATTGGGCCTAGTTAAATTGGTAGGTCCAGATATCTGATTGACTAACTACTTAGACGTTCAAGGATTACATTGGGCCGTAAGTGGGACTGTATCGGTTTTGGGCCATACAGACATAGGATGGTTCCGGAATTTCCTTGTAAAGCCTCAACCCATCAAATTAATCTACCACTCATCGTAACGGTTAGATTTTTTTTCATTTTTGGTATTACACTGCGCATTGAAATTATATAACCAACCCAAAAACTCAATGAGCGAAATAGAGCCAGAGCCAGAAAGTTCATTATTTTGTGTATCGTTAGCACACCACCACACATTTTGTCAGGCTCTTCTCTGTAAACGGGCTAAACACATACAAGTTTCTATTTATTAGGTAGGCAATGAGGTTTGAACTAGGATCTATTGAATGCTCTTATACTGTGTAAAGACTATATATCCAACAAAGAAACTTTAACTGTTTGAACGTCGTCGCAGCCTCCCGACAGGCCTTTTCAGCCGTTGGATGTTTTTTACAGAGCATGCCAACCAGAGAACAGTACATGAGTTTTGAACACTCTCTCTCTCTCTCTTCTTCCTACATGTATGTGTATATGTAAAGGGTGTTACCGAGAATTGGTGAGAGCTTGAGTGAATAAAGAGAGTGATGTGCGGCGGGCTCCCAAAGATTCCAACCGTAACCCAAGGATCGTTGATGGTCATGATATTGGAGGAGTAACAAGCCGTACACCTAACCCAAAAATGAGCCAAACGCCTAACCAAAACAAGGCATTAGGCAATAAAAACCCTAGTTTCTTCTTTATATACACAACAATGTGTATAACAGTATCCTATATAGGTATTCTTGCAAAGCGAGTCAAAGCCTCTACCTCAAGCGCAAGCTAATGGATGGGATAAATGTAGATAAGACATTGTTATAACGCATTCACTTTATTGAAACCAACAGCTCTTGCCTCCCAATGGCACTCATCCCAAGCACAATAGTTTGTGTCCAGTCTATCATCAAAAACAGCAAAACTTCGGTCTTTAGAACCCCAGTAAAAATGACAGAAGTAAAGCGTGTTTCCGATAAAGTTCTGGTGGAAGAACCACGTGAATTCTTGACCTTCATGGAGAATGTACATGCTGAAATCAGTATCTTTTGATTGACAACGAACCCACGGTGGCGACGAGTTCTTCGGAACGCGACTGGTAATACGAGCCACGCGAGTGTCGCTTGCAGAACCAATGTGAGATGTCAGAGCGACTAATAAGAGAAGAAAAGGCAGACGGTTCATTGTACCCCACAGAATGCCGCAAATTCTATTTTTGTTGGATATGGTTGACATCCGTACCTCATTATATAGTGGCTCAAGCAATAAACTTTCCTTCCTGTTCAAAAAAACAAATAAACTTTCCTTATTGTGTAGTCGAAGAAAATCTAATAGTGATTAAAGGAAATTCTATTAGGAATAGAAAATAAAGTATCGATTATCTTGATGTTGTTACTAATCGTGGATTATGCAGTATCAATTTGCTATATATAGTGACTATGAATTGATAGATTCACATTTCATATCTGAAAAGGGTCCGTGTTTTGAAAGGACATAGTAAAAAGGTCTTTACTTCAATAAGGACATCAAATTTTTCCTTAATGCCAAAAAGACCTACACCTTCCAAAAATGCCCCCACTAGCCAATGAAAGTGCCTAAACCCCAAAACCTAATGAAAGTGTCTAAACCTAAACCCCATGGTACCCTATGAAAGTGTCTAAAACCCTAGGGTACCCTATGAAAGTGTTTAAAACTCTAGGGTACCCTATGAAAGTGCCTAAACCACTAAAACCCTATAATTGAAAAGTGCACCCTAAACCTAAATCCTAGGGTACCTTATAAAAGTGCCTAAAATACTAGGGTACCCTATGAAAGTGCCTAAACAGCTAAAACCCTATAATGGAAAGTGCACCCTTAGTGCATAAACCCACTATACCATACCCCTGGAAGAGCCTAAACCCCCAAAAAATTGAACCCACCCCAAAATTGAAGAGAAATTAATTTTGTCCACCCACCCAAAACCCACGTATGAGAGAGAGAGAGAAAGAGAGTGACGGGGAAAAGGGGACCACATGTCGAGCATGAAAGAAAAGTTTTCGGTTTGAAAATTCAATGTTGTAGCTTTCGGTTTGAAGATTCAAAATTTCGGTTTGAAAAGTTTTCCGTCACAGTAATGTCGCTTTCAATGCTGTAGCTTTTGGTTTGAAAATTCGTCCACATGGTGCGCGTGAGTGTGAGTTTCACTAAGGGTATTTTTGTCTAGTATTGTCCTTGAGCTCTCAAAAATTTCCTATCAATGTATTGGAAGCATTAAAATAAGTTAAACTGGACTAAACACTATTTAAAGCCACAAATTTGTCCTTTAGACCAATTTTCTGATCTGAAAAACCACCCGACGGGTACAATCTAAATCCCTTAACGAGGATTCATTGGAGGACAAGATGTTTCTTCCTACCACATGAGGAAAAGCTCCCTTTGATCTTGTAATTCCGATATGATTCCTTCAATAAACGGATTAGAAGAGTTTCACAGAGTTGAGAGTGAAGAGTTTTCATCTTGTAAACTCCGCTTTCCTGCGATCGTATAGTGAAAATGTTTAATTCTCTGTGGCGCGGGCATTCCGGCTAAACCACTTATCTATCAATACCCTATAGCAGTGTATATCTTTGATCTCTGTGTTTTGCGTGCGATACCCAGGAGGAAAAGGTCTGGCATATCTAAACATTTAGATAAGTTCCGGATTTGTTATATACATATACAATACCGTATCGATGAACACTGTGGGTTAGTTTTCATTAGCTAATATGTTTATATATAATCACAACTAACCTCAGCTTCTCATACAAAATCAAACAAAAAAAAAAACCTCGAAATAACAACAAAATTGAAAAGAAGCTGTAGAATCCCATCTCTATCTGCATGCACGCGATGATCAACTTTATTCATACTAGCTGGATACATAAAAATGAGCCGAACACCTGACCAAAACAGCGCGTTAGGCACAGTAAAAAAAAAAAACACAATGCAATGAAATCGGCATGAACCATGGGAATGGGAAGACGAAAACCTCGATCTATGTTTTCACTAGTTCGATTTCATTATTGCTGGAGCCAAGATCATCGTAACCATAATCAACCAATCGATGTTACCATGCCGTAGGGAGCTACCTGCAAAATCATGAAATTAAGCAGAATAAATTCTTAAATAGGAAGTGAAAATTGATGAAAAATGTCATTTAAATATGTTCTATGGAAGTGAAAATCTCACCTTGGCTGGTACCGCTAGAAGACGTACTGGGTGGTGTAGGAGATGTATGGTTCGATAATGAAATCCCAAGGCCCGCGCAATCCATTCCAAGTGAACCTTAAATTACATATGAAGACTCAGGTCAGTATTTGTCCTAAAGGACTAATTTGCTGCATCATGCATTAAACAACTTCTCTCCAAGGAAGAAAAATTGCTGTTATTCTTAACCGCGTAAATTTGACAGCCTATGCTTGATTTTTATTCGTTTTTATTTTTTGAATAGAAAAAAGGTGAAAGGGAACAACCCGCATAACTGTGCTTGAAATACCTCTCAGCTCGCAACAAAACATAGGAAGTATATTAGTAGGTCTGTATTCTTACAGTCTCGGAAGCACGGGAACGAGCCGACTTTGAGTAGATTGTAATACCCCTCTTTACATTCGCAATTGTACGTCAATGGTGATGTCTTGTTGCAGGTGCCTCCACCGCAATCGCTCCAGTGGCAAGCTACAAGAACACGCAACAAAAAACAAACACACATTACTTGGAAACTAACACAACTTGTCAATGTCAAGTGAAAACAGTAGTAATATGGTGATTACGATTGAACAACGATGTGTCAGCACGGGTTTCTTTATCCTGGACAGGAGGAGCAGCTTCCGTGCAAGAGAAGTTCGTAGTACCTGGAAACATCAAACACTGTCAATAGCGATAGATCCACAATACTATACAAACATCATGAGTTTACGTAAAACAAATCTGATTGATCGCGAAAGCAAGCTGCTACGACAATTTAAAAAGAAAACTTAAGATCTTCATCTTAGTCTCTGACCAACATTAGCAGCTTGTGTGCTTAACACTTTTACTCACCCTTTGACAAAAGGGGATTGTGTACAAACTAAGTACGAAAATGAAGATGATTGACTAACAAGAACTAAACAAATTTAGCCGTAATATTGCCGTGGTTTGGTCCTCACAAGTTTATTACAAGCGTACGCTTCGTAAGAGTTTCACCTCGTTATAGATTGCCTATCGCAGGAAAATGACCAGCTCTTACGTGTAACAAATGATGGTAAGTCAGTCGTCATTTCCACCGGTACACTTTACATTGCTTGGTTTGTGAAGTCTGACTCACGTTCTACGTAGCAACCAGTGAAATCTATACTTTTCTTCATTCAATAAATAGTGAAACGCGGTCTGAACCTTGATATACCTAATTACACAATTGAAAAACCACATAAAAATCTGTGTCGTTTCTTTGTGTTCTTGCTTGATTTATTCTTTGTGCGACTGAGTGTTGTGTCGAATCAGAACATACAGGTCAAACAACTTGTTTATACTCTTCGTTTTACCCCAGTAAGTTTAAAATTGTATTTGTAGTCTATTTTACCAAACAAAATTAAATTTTTCCGCGTGCCTATTGATATCCAATCAAGATGAATATCAGAAGTGTAGGAATGGCAGAGAAAGTTCTTTTTCGGGAGGAGCTGCTAGATGAAAAATTTGGGCTCCGGTTCCTAAGTGGGTCGACGAAATGGGAGTCTATGAGGGCACGGAGAGGAGCTGATCGCGCAAAGGCATATTGATCTCCTCATCACTTCTCAAGAAGAATGTAATGAACTCAGGCAACCATTCTGGCAAATGCAATTTAGAACTTGCAACCACTGCAAGATCCAATGGTAGCATCAAGCAAATTAGAAATTTCTGAAACACCTTCGCAAATCTTAATCTAATTATTTTATCAAAATACCAAACTACAAGCCAGTAATTAAAAAAAGAGAATCTCCTGGGGATTGGATCCTTGGATGTGCATAGTTTAACTACTAAAATAAATTTGTGTTAGTTTTGTACTCAAAATGTTTGGTGGGATTACATTATAAATTGGCAAAAATTACAATATAACAACTCCACTGAGAAACTTATTAATATCCAAAGAAAGATCCTTTTAAACATCAAAGCTAATTCTTATGTCATGTATATGACCATGTCACATATCAGCCATGCAAAATTCATGGCAATCGTTATGTATTCATTGCTTAGATTGCAGGATTCGACGTGGGTAGGACGAACACTATAACAAAAATTTATTGGACAGACAAACCTACATAGTCGTAAAATTTTAAAAAATTCTTACTCCTACAGTCCTACTATATTTATAAGAAAATTTTGGAACTTGGGTAAGGCCCGAGCTAGCCCTGCCCTTGTGTCCGTCCTTGCATACATATACAGATACATATGTATATATATATATAGAGAGAGAGAGAGGGGATAGAGAGAGAGAGCTCACAGTTGGGGATTACGCAGGGGAGAAACTTGAAATGGTTATCTTTGTCAGAGCGAGTCTGCTTCCACCCAGGTTGACATTCACAGACGAAATTGAGAGTTGAGTTTGTTGAAGGCGTGCAATTCCCCTTTCCACATTCCACTCCTTTGCACACATCATCTGTGGAAATCAAAAACAGAAGGGGGGAAAAACCCCCCAATACGATCACTACTCTCAAAAATCACAAATTCATAATCTTCAAAACTAAAGTCGACCCAGTTGGTAATGGATCATAATATCGCAAACCCATTATAGGGTTTTGCAAAACAATCTTAAAGTTCGCAATTTTAAGCCAAAAAACAATTTTTTTTTTTTTGAGAAAGATAGGGAATAAGAACAAACCAAGTAAAGGGGAGAATATAGGAGCGAGAATATTGGATGTGGCAGTCCAAGGCTGAAGAAGAAGAAGAAGAAGGTTTGTGAGTATAGCAGCAGCGATACAAGCAGAGGCCATGCTTGAGATCTACTGTAAAACAGAACAGAGAGAGAGATTGGAGGAGTCCTAGTTGTATTTAATGGAAGGGTTTGAATTTTGAAAACGTAAAACCAGTAGGAGATACGGATGGGAAGTTGGAAGATTTTAAAACGTGGCTGAGTTCTAGGGATGAAATTGGGTCGTTGGGAGGGAGTTGTGGTACAGTGACACCTCAGTAATTACTCCAATCTCATTGACTGGTTTGATCTGCGCATTGTCAAGAACCCCACTTTAAACAAAAAGTCTACCACAGATATCGATCGCTCCGTGGAGCTCACTTCGAGCTCCCACACAAATAATCTAAATTGTTTGTAAATTTTCAAAAATGTTCTCTAGTCGCATTGTATAAAATTAGTTCAATCAGATAACTTAAATGCTTGATCTATCATTTAATGAAAAGTTTGAATTATTTGCGTGGAACTCAAAAGTGGGCCCTGCAGAGCGATCTGTGTGCATTGTACGTAATTTTAAAAACTATGGAGCCCAGGGGTAGTCCAGTAAATTGGTGCCTTCTTGGGTTTGTTGCCCATACAATTAACCAGAGTTCGATCTTGCGGTCAGGTTACAAAAAAAGTAATTTCTTTTACATTTTTTAGTCTCGATGTGGATGGTCTGGCTTTGACTGGAACAAAGAGAAGACTAGTCGATGTGCGCATAAACTGATCCGGACATCCTGACTATAAAAAAATAGTTAAATAATTAAAAAGAGTTTCATACACCTTTTGATTTATTTCTAATAATCACTAGCTTTTAGGAAATCATATTTTTTGGTTGACGAAAAAAAAAAAATCAAATGCAACAGTTGTAGATTTAGCAAGCATAATTCATTTTTTCGGTTTGAAACAAAAGTTTATGTTTTCTTGAGAAGGGAAAATTAAATTAATGAAGGAATCAGAAGCAAGATGAAATAGTAAAGAGCCTTACTACATACACACTATTTCGAACACACCACTCAATAATATGAAATGTCTTACTATATGTTTTGACAATCCGAGTCATTTATTTTTTAGCTTTAGACATCTAAAATCATTCTTGCAAAAGATCATATTGATTGGATATCGATATATGCCTGATTCAAATCAATCGAATAACATGAAGAATTTTAACAATCCGTTTTTCATAAGGAAAATGTAAAATTTTAGGATTGCTTCATGAACAATGTTCATGTCAAGACCCATATATGATTGTCTAAATATGTGGTGGAACTCACCTTATTTGCTGGCGTGTTTTATAGTAGTGTTTTTGAGAAGCGTACGAGTAGAATTACTCAATAGTATAAACTTATCCAAAAGAGCCTCTCTATATCCATTTTTGCACATACCTATGTTTTCGTGGATCACTTTTTGTTATTAGATCATGCGATAATTTTAAGAAATTACAAAATTCTCACATGATTATCCTCCATAATGGAGCATTACCCTAAGTCATTAGATTTCTTGACTAAGTCATTAAATCATCTGAGAATAAATTTTAGCTATACGGAATTTGAGGTTTCAGGAGAGATTGTCACTTAGTCATACATCATACTCTCTTCATCTCAAAAATGATAGTCCGCTATGAAAGAACGCGTGATTTTTGGGAAAAAAAATCTAATACTTCCGTACATGAATTTGTTTTCAGTTTATTCACACCAAATTAAAAATCTCGGTCAATTCTTTAATTTGGTGTGAAAAAATTCAAAGAAGCAAACGAAATGGGACGGAAGAAGTACTCTCTTTGTGACAAATTAGAAAGGGGGCATGTTCACATGGCCTCATCCCGAACTGCAAAAATTGTTCCGGATTGTTCACAAATTTGTAGACATAGAACTCTTGTAAAAAGATATTCTAATCAGATAGCGATAACTCAGTGATCGAACAAAATTGGAGTATCTTGCAGTTTACTAGGAGTAGTATTTTTTCGATCGTACTTGTCATACATTTATTATAGAAAAATGTGATCCGTTCATTACTAAGTTACCGAGGTCTAATCAAGTTGATTTTTGCATTGTGTTCTATTCATAAGTGAGCAGTCCAGATCACGTTGTTTCGGATCGGTACGAAGGTCATTTGAACGACACGATTGTTTACTGTGCCTAATGTGAATGAGAGAATTTTTGTCAACATTCTTGTCGTATATTATAGAGATTTATATTTATGGGCCATGACCGCAGACCTCAAAGAGATAGGTGGACCAGTCCTTTCAAGTTTCAATTGCCTAAATAATTAAATAGATACATACGTGGAAACGGGCCAATATCAACTATAGGTGTGTGACAGACACTTGGTTTCAATTGATCAGATACTGTATGGAGGTTTTATCAACGGTGGAACAACCGAGCAGCTGCACTTCGGCAAGTGGCATACTGGGCGTCGGACAAATTTTTTTTTTTAATTTTTTTTTGTCATTCGTCATTCCTAATTCATTACATGGAGGAGGGGAAACGAGACTCGATCTCGGGATGTAGTGTGGGGCATCCAAGAAATCTACCGCATGAGATAGCCACCACTTGCGGCTTCGGACAATTAACCGACTGAATTAGTCAGTACAAGAGACATATCCTTCAGTTGATTTAGTTATGTTCTTTGTCTTTCTTGTTTTTGTTATTTTCAGCTGCATTTTACTGTAATTGGTAGCATTTTGATCTAATGAATTTCTATCACTTTACCAAAAAATTACTAAGTTGACAGAGACTGATTTTTACCCATAACAGAGGTCCTAAATAAGAGTAAATATTGCCCATCTTTACAATCTCCCATCTTTACAATCTTAGGACGACATACCTATAACCATACTCCACTTTATAGAATCTGTTTTTTCCTTTTTGTTTTCATTATCTTATGGCGTAGAAAAGTCCAATTGAAAGGGCCATGCTATGTGTTCCAGTCACTAGGATAATGCTAAACAACTTTGTTTCCCTTAGGACGAAACCTTGATTGTTACTCCTATATATGATATTTTCTTTTCTTGGTTTGGTGGTCACCAGTGTCTGGACACTTTACGCGCACATCGACTAATTCTCTTTCTGATCCGGTCAAAGACAGGTCGGGCTATCTACTCCGGTCATGAGAAATTATTTTCTTGTGACCTGACCCAATAATCGAATCACTCCATATGCCACCTCCCATGTTGATGGACAAAAACTCAACGGCCTCGTTTGTTTGGCCGGAGATAAATGGATGTGATATGAAATCCCATGGGATATGAAATCCCATGGGATATGGGTGGGATATGAAATCCTTGGGATATTGCTCAGGATATCAATGGATGAAAAAAATTCATATCCGGTGTTTGTGTTTGACGGGATAGTGCTCGGGATATCCGGTTTTTTGCACTATAAACTCCAAATCCCATCCAAATCCAACCCCCCTGGGATTTTTATATCCCGTACGGATGGGGATATAAAATCCCATCCCATCCCAAATAATGTTACCAAAAATAGGATTTTGGGACCCACGTCCAAATCCAAATCCCATCCCACCCCATATCCTCCCAAACAAATAGGGGTGCTCACGGTCCGGATCGGTCCGGATTGGCATGAATCCAATCCTAATCCGCGAGTCACGGTTTTTTGAAAATACAATCCGTGTCCGATCCAAAAGTCTCACGGTTCGGTTCCAATCCGAACCGCGAGTCACGAATCGGTTCCGGATTAATCCACGGATTTTCAACTTATTCGGAAAAAACTGATTTGTAGTCCTGATAATGCAAGCATCGTCTGCCAAAGTGGTTCCAAGAGATGCTCCACCAAAACCTGTTATAGGTTTGAAAAATTCCTAGCTTTGTTGAAATACATAACTTCATCCATGTAGCCTTAAAGAAATCAAATTTGACCGTGAATCAAATTTGAGTCGCACGATGAGGATGGAGATGGTTACTTCCAGTTCACTCACAAACAGAGAGTATATATAGTAGCACTTATAATACTATTAAATACTTTACCCCCCTAGATTTTATAGAGATAACAATATTCACACCATAACTCCTACAACAGTACAACCAAACCGTAAGTCTGCTAAATTAACAATATCTATATAACTATAATTATAAAAGTGATAAAATTATATATAATAAAAATCTCACGGTCCGGATCGGTTAATCCACGGTTTCAAAATCAAAATCCGTGTCCGATCCAAAAGTCACGGTTTTTTATTTTTTGAATCCGTGTCCGGACCATTAATCCACGGTTAAAATCCAAAAGGTACGGATTGGTTCGGTCCGGACCGGATTCACGGTTCACCGGTTTTTTTGAGCAGCCCTACTAACAAACAAGGCCAACATGAAAATGATGTCAATCACAGTTAGTATGTGGCACCCTGAGCGAATGCCACTCGTACTGCTCAATAAATTCTCACATTTTGAGAAATCTATAATTATGGATTACTAATTTACTACTCTACAAGGGAAAAAAAAAACACAAATAAATTTCAAAATATCACTTCAGAAATATTTTTCATCAACTTCTGCACCCGCTAAGAACAAATCCTAGCTTGCTCTGTATCATACTGTTGGATGAGAGTGACTCAAAGGAGCCCATTCTTATTTTGCTTCTCGGTAAACTGTTAGTAAATTTTCATAACACAAAAAGGCCACAAGTTAAAAACTGTGTAATACAATCTATGATATACTGTATGATCATGGTAGAACCATACACTCCAATTGACTAGATTTGAACCGGGCTTCGACAACTAGGGCAATCGGGATGAGAAGCAAGCCAAGGGAGAAGGCATTTGGAGTGAAACCTGTGGGAGCATGGCAATTCCATCATCATTTGTTGATCCTCAGCCCTGCAATCTTCCAAGCACACGACGCAAACCATCGGCTGCCTGCCTTTTGATTTGCTACTACTACTACTACTGCTTGCACTACTTTTGTTTGGTTGGAAATGCCAGGGTCTTCTCCCTAGTATTCTTGATATCGAGTATTGATTATCAGCACTATCCCTTGTGGTGGTGGTTGTTTAATTGGCTCCACCTTCATTTGCTTGAACTCCATTCAACCTGTTAGTAATAAGAGAACAAGGGATCACAAGATGGACTGATTTGGGATGACAATTTGCACAGATAACGCCTATACAAAAGAAAAAAAATTGCACAGATAACTGTGACAACCTGACAGGATGTGTCAACCTGTGATTGGATGCATGACGTACGAGATGAACGGTTAGGATCGCCGTTGAAGGCCCGGGATGGGGCCACAAAGATGGAGTTTGGTGGAGCGTAGAGCGTAAGTGTTTTCAGGGGTGAGCATCAGTTTGACAACATGAGTAGAACAGAGAAGTGAGCACAAATCCGTCCAACTAAGGCTTGGTTTTCCGTTTAAAACCAACCATGATTTTAGCAAATGAGTTTAACAGGTGCTAAAATCAAGATTTTGAAATCAATAAATGAAGTGGTTCCGTGTATCGTTTTTCGATTTTTTTCGCACCAAATTAAAGTACTCCTCGTGTAAACGAAACCACTTACGTTTGTGATTTGAAATACCTATGATTTTAGCACCTGAACTCATTTGCTAAAATCATGGTTGATTTTAGCAACTGAGTTGCTAAAAACTTAAGCCTAATAAAGAAACTTCACTTCGAAAGTTTCAAGACATGTATTTTATGGTATTGATGGATACTTATACAATACAGTAATTTTGAAATGAGAAAATGGGGAGAGGCCACGATGGCAATCTTGGACTCCCTCCGTCTCTTTTTAAGTGATCCCTATCGGAATACATGCAATTTCAAATCCTTAAAAAACATATTTCTTTATATAATTTTTAATTTTTTTTATACCGAATGAAAGTGCTCTTTGAGTACTTTAATTTGGTGCAAAAAAAAATAAAAACGTTATACGGAAGTATATTTTTTGACGTCCACAAAAATACACATTTCCAAAGGTATCACTTAAAAAGGGACGAAGGGAGTACTAATTTTCTTCGATTGGCTCAACATTAGTGTTAAAACTGTCTTTTTCTTCTTTCTTTCTTTTTTTTTTTCTTTTGTAGCAATTAATTGATGCATAGATTCGTACAATTTTACGGGACTACAATAAGAACAACGAGAGGTAAAATTAAGAGAAAACAACTAAAAAGACCGTGCGGAAAAGTCACAAAAAAAAGTTACGCCAAACTCAACATCTAAATTACACGTACGTGAATCGGACACGGGTGTATATCCAAGGGTCAGGCACCTCAAGCCTGAAAATAGAGGGTTCGCGGATATGTATCCGAATTTGAATACAGATACGGGGATACGTTGAATATTTACATATTTTTATTTTTTTATAGAAGCATATGTATTAGTTACAAAATTTATCTATTTCTAAAAAAAATACCACCACTTATTTAGTAAAATTTATTTATTCCAAGTATAAATTTTAAAAGCAATGGAGTACTAAATAGTAGAGTTGAAGTACACGTCTCTATTTGGAAATAATATTTTATAAGAAAAAATTTTAATAAATTATTTTGGAAATAATATATTTTTATTTTTTAAATTTTTAAAAAAAAGATTTTTTTTCGTTTTTTTAAAAAATAATAATTTTTTTTAAAAAAAAACTTTTTTAACTCTTTAGTTTTTCAAAAAAAAAAAAATGATTAAAAAAATTTATCCTATAAATAATCCTACGCGAATCAAAGATGGGATTGGGTAGCTTAGGGATGAAATTAATATTAGGATAAATAATCCGGGACTACCAATCCCAGGATTATTAATCCCACCTATTTCAATCTGCGAATCAAACGAGGCCTAAGGAGTTGGCTTAGTAGTCAAGGTTTGGGACTTACGAGTTCGCTCCCTCATAAGATATCAGGTTCAAAACCTCATAGGTGATATTAACTCCTTTGGAGCCAGTCTATATAGAACTTTGCTCTGAATTTTAATGAGGCCCCACTAGTGGACAGTGGATTGGTCTCCTAGGATTAATAGAGGTGCCCAAGAACTGGCCCAGACACCTACTTATTAAAAAAAAAAATCACGTCTCTATGGGCCATTAAAGATTAAATGTCATTATGTCCCATCAATTGAGAAATGCACCTTTCATGTAAGCTTTAGTAGAAGTAGGGATGGGCATGGATCGGGGCCGGAGAGTACTATCTCCACCCCCAATCCCCAAACTTCTTCACCATATCCATCCCCTACCCAATCCCCAATGGGGCTTTATTTTCATCCTCCATCCCCACTCCAGATGGGGAACGGGGATCCCCACGGGGATTCGGGGATCCAATCATTTAAAACAAAAAAAAGATTGCTAAAAATCTAGAATCTCAGTTACAAATTAAATGCTAAAATCAAGTTACAAGTAGAGGTGTTGAATGGGTCGGGCAGGCACGGTCACGGTACGTTTATCGTTGGCACGGTTATCCATGTGTAAGCGTAAGTTTTTGCTAGCTTCAATTCAAGTTGTATCAAGTATCAATTAGTGTGACCCATGTTTGGAGAAAATTTAATGTGACCCAAAAGTTTCATAACTCATGAATAGACCCCTATATTCGGGGATTCGGGGACGGGGCGGATCGGGGACGGGGCGGGGATGGATTGGGGAACGGATTCGGAGCGGATTCGGGGCGGGGACATGCCTATCTCCACCCCCTACCCGATCCCCAATCATTTTCAAAAAAAATCTCCATATCATATCCAATCTCCAAACAGATCTCCATATTGCCGATTTGTTCGGATCGGGGATCAGATCGGATTCGAACAGGTCGGAGGAAATGACCAACCCTAAGTGGAAGGAAATAAGAATAAAGATGTTGACCAAGCCCACTTAAATGGCTGAAACTATAGAAAAGAAAGTACTATAATAGTTAGCCTCCGTAATAAAATCCTATAAACTATCACAGCCCTATAATCAGAAGTCAGAACAGCTGCTTCCCCAAATCACGGATCTTAGAACCGAACAGCCGTGTCGTGTCCACAAGGGTACTTCCCCAAATCACGGATCCATTTAACGTAACCCACCATAAATAAATGCAGTATACTACAAGGATAGACAACTAAGCAAATACTCCCTCCGTCCCAAAAAGGATGTCCAAAGTTACTAAACACACCTCTTAAAAAATCATCTACATTTCGTATTTTGTAATGCTTTTTATGATTTTAAAAATTTTGTTTAATAAAACTAATCAAAATCTATCAAATAAGATTCATATTACATATATAATTCATCATACCCTAAAAGATATAAATGATTTTCCGAGAAGCGTGAATATTGATTTTGGACATCAATTTTGGGACATCAAATAAGATCATCTACATTTCGTAACTTTTTACTCTTTATTTCACCTAAATCAAACAAAGTAAAAGTAATCCCAAACTACAAACAATCTCAACAATAGTTGAGGGACCCACATATCTTCTTTTTATTCCGATCACTAATCCATCTTTTCTACTATACTACTTTACTTCCATAACAGACTAACCAAAGTATGATTCCCAATTACTCCTACAGAAATCGATGGCCAAAGAAACATTTCCAGAGAGATTTCATTTACTTAATCGAAGGAGAAGAGTCGAGAAAACCACCTCGAAGGACGTCGGAAACATCCCACTTTCTCCTCCAGCCGCCGCCGCGCTTTCAAAGCCGCTTCATCCATAGATGGTTCGTTCCATGATCTATAAGGAGAAGAAGGGTAACCGTTATTCCCATGGCCATGGAAATGACTATTGTCCTCATGACTCTGTCGAGAATAAGTCTTTCTCCTCCCGTAAAGCATCTCAACTCCTGTCATGTTAATTTCTAGAGAGAGAGAGAGAGAAATGGGTTGAGGAAGTTTGGTTGATTTGGGATAATTAACCAGACGTGGGTAAGGTATGCCTTGTGAAATTAATACATGTAGAAAGTGTCTAACGAAGAAGGAAATTTTGGATGGAAATAAGGTACCATGTGGTATCCTTGCACCACATTCAGACCGTCCAACCAATGCAACCGATGGCTGAGATCTGAGTACTCTCTCTCCTGTTTTTCTCTCTCCATAATCCGAGCCATCCATGCATTGATTGGACAGTCCGAATGTGGTGCAAGGGTACCGCGTGAATTATACCCTATTTGCATTCAAAATTTTCTCGCGGGGACCCTTGAAAATTTATTCTAAGATGAATGAACGGCTCGGATCATTCGTATGGGACCCAAAAGTGGGTCCCCAAACTAATCTGTACGTGTATTTTCTGTCCCCTTACGGCCCGTTTGGATGCCGGATTTGATTTTGGGTGGATTTGTAATGAGGGTGGATTTGAGGGTGGATTTGAAATGAGGGTGGATTTGTAATGAGGGTGGGCCCACCTCCTAAGAAGGGTGGATTTGCATATGAGGTGTTTGGATGATTTTTTGGGAAGGGAGATTTGGAGGGTGGATTTGATAGGATAATATGACAAATGACTGAATTACCCCCATTTATTAATTTAATAAACAAAATGAATTAATTTGTTTATAATTAGAATAAATACGTAATACTAACAATAAATACACAAAAAATACATTATTATATCTAAACTATATTAGATGTTAAAAAATATTAAGAAAAAAATTATAAAATTAATGAGAAAGTGAAAATAATTTAAAGTAAAACCCTTCAATTTAATTATTCTAAGTGGTCTAAGAGAAAAACAATTTTCTAACTTTTTTTTCACAAAAAGTAGATGTTAATTGGATACAATTTCTGAGTAGTCTTGCATTTAATTATTCTAACTTTTTTTCAACAATTTAACATTTTGCACTCAAAATGGTTTGCTGGGCCAAAAAAAAAAAAAAAGGACCACAGATGTGGCCCAAAATGGTGGGCCTCCACCCGGTTGACCGTGTGGCAGTTCGGCCGGTTAAAGAATTGTCGGAAAACTCCATTGTTAGGCCGGAAAACTCCATTTTTTACGAATCCAAGCTCTGGATCACACAAATTACTTACTAAAAATCTAATACACAAACATATTTATACGTTTTTGTTTCAATCTGGTTCAGGAACAAAGTACTTGTAAGACATCTTACCAGTTTGCATTTCAATCACGAGGAATATGCATCGGCATCTCTCTGAGTCCTAAAATCAGAAATAGAAAGGAGAAAAAATAAATCTACTCATACGCGTAGGAGAGGGTGGATTTAGAGGGGTAAAATCGTACCAAAAACGTCCAAATACACCCGGATTTGTCAACGACAGGGTGACCCCTGTCGTTCGCAAATCGCCCCTGAGGTGGATTTACAATCCAAACAGTAAACAAATCGGGGGAGAGAATTGCATTCCAAACGCCGGATTAAGGGGAGGGACCTGGATAACAAATCAGGGGCTTGGCATATCCGGGTGCAAATCCGGCATCCAAACAGGGCCTTAGGATTTCCGATCGGAAACCCTGGCTGGAGTGCAGCCTAGTGTATTGTACCGTGTAGCGTGCATCCGAGCCGTTCATATTCGCAATCGATGATTTAGTTTAGCAAAAAAACTCTTAACGGTAAGTTTGCAGATACGAACGACTCGAATGAACACAACAAGATTTGTACAACGGGAGTAGCACTACAAGATCCCAAGGTTCGAACGAATCAATGAACTCCCCTTGTCTTTTCCTCCTAACTTTTTCTATGTGGAACGTATTTCCCAAGGTTTCTTTCGAGCAATTACTTAGCACTCCCGGAGTAATTAATTTTTTATTTCCTCCTTCATTTTAAAAATTGAACAAACTGCAAAACAAGGGCCTATGGTAAAGTGGTTTTGTATAAGAGGAACGCCAAAGTGGTTTTAGTACACAGCATCCAAAAGTGGTTTTATGTCAAACTTTGACCATTGAATTTGTAAGGATGAAAACCTGGTAAAAATAAAATAAAAAATGAAGTAGTTTAACATAAACCAAAGGTTGTTTCATTGTGTTTGACCTTGGATTCACGATTAGTATAGTTTTTTAGTGAATTATTGCCCAACGTCCAGTCTAGCCATGTTCTATTCTAGAGAGGGGGAGGGGGAAATTAAAAGCTTTGTTTGACAAAAGATTAAGAAGAGGTTTAATTCAAAATGAGAAAAAAAAAAAAAAAACAATTTGGATTTCCATTTGAAAATTGCTCGAAACCAGTAAATTGAAAATTTCAGAAGTACAAAATACTACTTGAAGAAGCAACGTTGCCATATTATAATTGTGTGTATTAAACACAATTGTTCCACCAGAATCAGATCCGGGGATCCCGTATTACACCTCCGCACTACGGGGTTGTAGGGCAGCCAAACCTACGTCGTTTTGGGTGTGCAAAGGTTTAGAATCACTACATTTTCTCTCTCTTGGGATTATGTCAAGTTTAACATTAATATTTTTATTTTTTTGTGGGCCTTTTAAAAATCTCAAAAATTGTTTATGACTTTAAATTTTTACACGACAACATTAGCTAATAAAATTCATCTATTTTGTAGAAATACTAGTTTTTACAAAGTGTCTTTAGGCACGGACATTCACTAGTATTATTATATGTGTGTTTTTGTGAGAAGCTCCCTAAATATAATAAGTAGCATAATTTAGAATTTCTAAACACAATTAGCAATTTACACATCTTGGCTCCTATTCTTATATACTGTAACCACTTCTCATATCGAACAGGCATTAGTTTTACAAAACCGAAGGAAGCCCAAAAATTAAGAAGTTTAAAAATATGTATAATTGCCAAAGAGACTGCAAATTTCACTCAATAACAATTCCAATTTTAAGAACATTGCATTATTATAAGAGTCCATATTTTGAGATGTACCAGCACTAACTTTATGAAGTATTTTTTTTGAGAAAAATTGGCGTTCTGGAACTATTATTATACAGTTATTCATTCAATACTCGGTAGATCCCTATATATTTAGGAATTTCTGTGATGTAACTTGCAGTAAGAGAATCTCACCCAGAAACAACTTGCATCAATAGTCAGGAAAGAGATGAGAAGACGGATATTGTTCGAAAGTTACCTTGATCTGCCGCTTCGATTCTCACTGCAAATCAAGTGGAACAGAGAGGAGAGGAGTTAAGAGTGGGGTGGTTATTGGAATCGTGGAGGACTCATGAAGAAATCGTCAATTGGCGGAAATTTTCAAAACCGCGAAAATTTCGAGCGCGAATGAAGAACTCGTCTTAAAATTCAGCTACCTCCTACACAAAACCCTAACCTTTTGAGGCACTTCCTAAAAAGTGCCCTATTACTTGGATACAAAAACGACACCATTTTATTAAGGAGTAGAACACAAGAGTAAATTTATAACAAGTAAATCCAAAGTATAGAATTAAAAGGCAATTGCGGAGTCATTTTTATGATGTTCGATCTGAACCGTTAGGATTTCACCTCTTGCCAATTTCATTAGTTTCACCGAAATTGGAGATAATCGGATATGGGAGACTACGTGATCGTAAGACATTTAATACAAGGACATTAAAGTCTTATAGTACACCGAAGCCCCGTATGAGGTCTTTTTTTTGGCGATCGAAATTGTCTATATGTAACACAACAATGATAAAACATTTCGCACCAAGAATCAATTTTAATCCGGAACGGTTAGGCACTTGATCTGAAAGCAAGTACCATTTGTAACTAAGATTGTGTCCTGATGAAGAAGCTTTGTAAATCGGATCGAGCAAAAAATTTAAGAGAATGATTTTATTAACAAACACAACAAAATCAACTGTCTTGATCGTCATAATTGTACCACGGTTGACTAAGTACTGTATATTCAAGTACAACACAAGAATTAGTTTACTGATAACCTAGGTTGAACTTATAGAATTAAAAAGGCAATTGCATAGCCATTTCTCGCGATTGTTGATCCGAACCATTAGGACTTCAAGTCTTACCAATCCCATCATTTTCACCAAAAATTGGAGATAATCGGATATGAGAGACCACATGATCGGAAGACATGTAATTCGTTCGGTTGCATTGAAGGCTTATAGTATACCAGTTGAGCCCCGTCTGATGTCTTTTTTAGCGATCGAAACCGTCTATCTTTCTACTTAATTTGAATTATATCGTTTGTACGAAGAATGAAGCTAATTGCAAATCGTTAGGCACTTCATTGGACACAAAATATCACTTTCTTAATCAAATGGTGCCCCGATGATTGGGTTTTCTAAACCCGATCAAGCCAAAATTTTACGAGAATGATTTAAATGACAAGCACAAAAAAATGATTGGTCTCGATCATCGTGATTGTGTTGCGGTCATATGACTCCTAGATGTTCAACCACAACACAAGACTTAATTTATTGAGAAGAAGGTAGAACTCATAGAATTAAAGGGCAATTGTGGAGTCAATTTTAATAAATGCTCCATTAGAACCGTTAAAATTTCACGTCTTACCAATTCCATCATTTTCACCAAAATTGAGGATGATCGCAATTTGGCGACCATGTGATCGGAAGACAATTATTGCATTCCGGGACATTAAAATCTTATAATACACCACCCGAGCTGCGACTGAGGTTTTTTTTGCAATCGCAATGGTCTATCTTTTACGTTATATAGGTTATTTTAATTGTTCGTACCGAGAATGAAGTCAATCGAGTTTCATTAGACACTAGATCAAAAGGAAAAAGTCCCTAGATTTTGCGTTAAGTGTGGAGATGCCATTTTAAGTGCTACAAGTGTGTTAACAGGCTTCCAGAAATATCATCAAATGTTCAATGCTTGGGATTAAATTAGGTTCAGCCAAGTGCGGCTACGGAGAAAAGGAAGAGAAAAAAAAAAAGATAGCCACGGCTATCATGGCACTTGTGAGTTGCGACAGCCTTCTAAGATGTACAATTTTTTTTTACCCACTGCTAGTGAAAAGTTATACAATTCGGTTGGACAAGAAATTCAATTGGACTAAATAGCAAGGGGATTAGTAATACTAAATTTTTATGCCATCACATACACTAGTTACAATCATATTTTATCAAACTGAATCAGCGTGAGCAAGGGGATTAGTAATACTAAATTTTTATGCCATCACATACACTAGTTACAATCATATTTTATCAAACTGAATCAGCGTGATAATTCAATTTTTGTTTTGCTGGTAATGGAGATGCGAGCAGTGACAAAGGTTGAGGATTTGTGTTTTTCATACGAGAGTTGAAAGCAGTACAGTAGTAGGGATACGATATACATTCTTTATGTACACGATTGTCATTAGCAAACTTGGATTCCGTAGAGTAGCGGTGATAGGATAGGAAAGCAATGTTTATGTACACTCGACGGGTGCTTGGGAACGTATAATCAGTGGAATAATCACCCGATGGATGCTGGGGAACGTGTAATCAGTTGAAAAAACACCCGACATGTGCTAGTGAACGTGCAATCACATGAAAAACCACCCAACGGGTGCTTGACACCGAGCAATCACTAGAAAAACCACTCGACGGATGCTTATGAATGTGCAATCACTTGAAAAATGACCCGACGGGTGCTTACCAACTTGCAATCAGTGAAAAATCACCTGACAAGTGCTTCAGAACGTGCAATCAGTTGAAAAATCACCCGACGGGTGTTTGTGAACGTGCGCAATCACTTGAAAAATCACTCGACGAGCGGAAGTTACTGAGAGCATGTGAGGATTGACAGATTCAAAAATTGATCATTACAAAGTACATATTATCGATCACAGAAATTGATCATAGTTGGTAGCAGATTCAGAATGTTTGAAATCTATATGGGCAGAAAACCAAGTGTATTTTGTATACAACATTTTTGTAGTCAATGTTGAATCACTAAGGCAATGAAAGTTGTTGCAAATTACAAAAGTTACAGAAATCTGGGCAAACATTCAGACAAGGCAATGAAACCTCAAACATTCAGAGAGTCATCTCCTGCTAAAAAATCACAGAATAAAACCATAAAAAAACTGCATTTGATTTCAGTGTGTCTGAGCAACAACTGTCAATGTGGATATTTTATGAGACATTCAAAAAACTGAGAACTTGATGATTAGCTTATGCCATTTCAAAAGCATATCAAAAACTGTAATAGGTGAAAACAGGTTAGATAAAAACTTGACACATAAAACCTACTGCTGGTACAAACACCGCAACCAACTAACAACTCAAAAGTTTTCTTTTAATTTCTCAAACTAAGGTGACCAACAGAGGTAAAAAAAAATGCATAACAGAGGCAAAAAAAACTGCAGAACATAGTTGCCCAAAACCACCAAAAACTGCAACATCGCAGCCCAAAAAAACTGCAGAAACAGCCACCAAAAACTGCAACTTGACTGCCAAAAAACTGCAATTTGACAACTCAAAAAAACTGCAGAAATAGCCCAAAAAAACTGCAAAATACAATTCAAAAAAACTTTCAAAACACAGCTCAAAAAATCTGCAACAAGACAGTCCTAAATATTGGGCATTCTGTACAGCAAGCATCCACATTCCATGGCTCTAAATTCCGCAAATAGTGGTAAACTTTGGTTACTTCGGCCTCGTACTGTAATAAAGCAAAAATCAAATTGTTACTTATGGATTATAGATTTAGAGAATGAAGAATTGAGAAGCAGGTATATTGTAGTGTATACCTTTGACCAATTACTTTCACATCTGCAACCGGAAGTTTTTGGATTTTCGTCTTAACATGACTCCCAAATTCAGATCATACACTGCATTTTTAGATCAAACAGAAAAAAAAAACTTAATCAGCATCAACCAAACAGACTGACTCTGACTCCTACACATACTCAGACTTGACCATGACAGACTTGAGACACAAGACAAGTAGGATTCCAAAGAGTCAATAACCTGACACCCCATCCTCCAGGCCCTCTATACTAGACAATCAAAACAACCTCAACATCAGTTCACACATGTAGTATACCCTCATATTTACCCTGCCATTGTGAACCACCCCTGACTCTTTTGGACTCAGACCATTATAAGAGTCTCACTTGGAATTTGGGAGAGCATAGGCAAAAGAACGAACCCTGGTGATAAGGTGATGAACAAAGACAGCACAACAAAGGAGTCCATAGCTATACAACATCCAATCAACTAGAAAATGTTATTTATGACCAAAAAAATTTAAAAATTTACTCAATAATAAAGCTAACACTGGCTAACCACTAGATGCGGAGATATGCGAAAAAGTTATGACATAACATCAACATCTTTCCTCCTCTGTACAACATCACCCGAAGCAAGACGATTTACTACTTCTGGAAGGCACCGGTTATCCGTGCTTCTGGTGAACCAACATTTAGCAGTCACTGAGTCAGGTTTAAACTTAGATAGAAGATTAGAACATGATAATTTATTTCAATAGTGAAATGGTGAAAAGAATAACGGATACATGGAGCAGTATTCGGCAATGAGTATAACAACAGCCCTGGCTATTCCATCACGTTCGTCTAGAAGTTGCAGTAGCAATGGTAGTGCAGCATCCATCTCTCTAGTGTCAGTGGGACTGCTTCCAGTCAAGGAATAATTGGTTCTAAAGATGACCGCCTTCAAGAGGCAAACTGCTCCATCAATCACCTCCTCATCAGAGCAGTGAAGCTTAAAAAGAGCCAACGTATGAATATGAATTGATACAATTGCCTTAAGTACACATGCTAAGATCAGATCATAAAGGATGCAGTCTTTGACGACATGAACAATCTTTGCAGCCTAGGTATCAATGGAAAATGGCGTAGAACCTTTCTGGGAACCTTTTTACACTTTTTTGATGAGGTGCTTTCTTCTCCTTCATGATTGGCAATGTTCTTGTATCTTGGTTCATGACATATGTGACATTTAGTGTCTTTAATGTGTTCTTTCCAATACAACATGCAATCATTGGGGCAAGCATGAATCTTTTTGTACTTGAGACCCAATTTTCCCAACAGTTTTCTCGCTTCATGGTATGAATTGGGCAATTTCTCACCCTCTGGAAATGCCCTATTGAACGTCTTAAGTAACTTGGTAAATGAGTCATTAGTCCATTTTCCAAGGCACTTATGGTGAAATAGTTCAACAAGCAATGAAAGCTTTGATTACTCTTTACATCCGGGGTACAAAGGTTTTTCGGCATCACTTAACAACTTATAGAAGATTGCAGCAGCTTCATTTGGCATCTCCACACTATTTGGTACATCATCTGTGCCAATATCACTATTTGAGATCCCAAATGTATCGTGCACCAACTCTCGCATGTTATTATTTGTCCCAAAGGCATTAGCTACATTAGTGGGCATCGTAGCACTTGTTCTAGATGACAAAGCTTCCCCATGAGCTATCCATTTTATGTAACCCTTGATAAATCCAACGCATACTAGATGGTCCACTGCCTCAGATTGCGTCACCCACCTGCCATTTCCACACTTCACACATGGGCAAACAATTTTCCCATCGATACTTACATTATGAAATGCGAGCTTCAAGAATTCCTTAACTCCATTCAGATATTCAATAGTCAACCGAGATTGATACATCCAACTCCTATCCATTAGACTTCTTCGTAAACCAATATCAGAGCTCTATAATAAGACAATATAATTAATCACAAGTTAAATTGATATATATATATATATAAAAGAAAAGAAAGAAAGGCCTCTGTCATATAACGTGAATAACGAGTGCAATTCAGTACAAAGGTCCTAGGGAGAAGATAATCATCTCCAAGTAAAGGACATTTATGCAGCAATCTTTAAGAAAATGCTAATGAGTATAATAAGGAAAGAATAAGCTTCATGCTATAGATCCCTAAACAGATACCAAAAAAAATATGGTACATAATTAAATTTTATTACCAAATTAAGGGGCTTTCATATGGAAAGTGGAATGTTGCTACTAACAAGGACCGTAACATTGATGATTTGAGTTGATGCACGATATAGTCCTTAATAGCCTAATAGGAACTTCATCCTTTTTAGTTAGTAATTGATGATACTGTCAACATGGAGAACTTCATTTACTCCGTTGAAAATTTGTCTGCTATATATAAAGCAGTGTTAGGGAATTGAGTTATGTATCCTCCATAATTTTATTCCTTTTATAAATTGAATTGGGATATATATCTCCTATCGTAACATAAATAAAGAAAAGGTAATATTCAATTAAAATAATGCACAGCTATAAGTGCCTTAACAGATTCTCAAAAACTTAATTAAGTATTTGAAATTGGGAATTAAATAAGTTATAGTCACTGTATCCCAGATTTCCATTAAAAAAAGGATATCGGGAGTGGGATACCTATTGTTCTTTGAAGGAGGCAATACTAATCGTCGGATATATACGAGATTTCCACACAAAAAGGATACGAGATGGGATACATATAGTTTTCCAAACGAGACAATTACATATCCTGTATAGTATTTTTGTAGAGACTACGATATAGAATTGTGTCATGGGTTACGAAAACAACAAAGAAAGTTAGAAAGGTATAAGATTTAGTTGAACCAAAAAAGAAGGCATAAATAAATTGTAAACTTGATGTTTACAATTCTCATCTAGAATTCCCATCCGAATAGGAATAAACTGGAATTCCCATCTTTCATGTTTAAACTGTGAACTTGATGTTTACAATTCCCATCCGAATACGGATAAATTGTCTTTGCCATACCATTCAGCCACTAGCTTGTTGGTAAGGCAGACTCTCATTGGGAGATTATATCCCTTCAGTCCAATGACCTTGTCCAACACAAGAAGGTCTTTTGGTAATGAATAACCCTCCAAACCATAGTTTGTTAAAATATGACGTATAATTGATGGAATTACCAAGCAAATCCAATTGGCTAAACAATTTTCTTTTGTTCCTCAATTCAATGCAAACATTGATTACCCATAATATTGTAAATATATGACCATAATTTGTAAAATATCTCGTATCTGCGGCAAATTGGAGCTTGAGAGCTTGAGAGATACCTTTGATCTGATCAAAACAGGTGGGAAGAAGAGTGTAGTGGGAAAAATCTGCACAAAGGCACGGGCCGACGTGATGAGGCGGCGTCACCGTAACGTGTTTAAGTGACTCACTTGGGGCCATGGGCCCAGTGTATTAAGGGATGATGTCATCGCACATGTGTGAGCATGTGCACGTGTGTGAGCATGTTTAGCTTGGAGAGCAAGCACATGGGAGGCTAAAAATACTAAGGGATAGACCCTAGAGGTATGGACACACTCTTCTAGATCTAAATTACTCTCTCTATTGGCTTTCTCTCTCTAGTGGTGACTTGATCGT
>CM029270.1:34137400-34484103 GCA_016920895.1 Vaccinium myrtillus
CCCCACAAAGAGGATGGATGGAGATGGAAGAGTGGGTTAGTTATCCTTTCAATCGTGTAGGACTCTAGCGCGAAACTTTAGAGCGCCAAATCGATATCCGAAGAACGACGTCGTTATTGAGCTATTCAAGAAAGTGTGTTTCTCGGAAGTGTGAGGATACCCAATTAAGTCGTTAGGTTTTTGTGTAAAGTTCTTGGATGAGGATTATTTGGGGGACGATAGTGAGATCATAAGCAGTTTTTCTATTGCAAGCTAAAATTTGTCGATGTGGTGTTTGTTTTGGTCTTTTTGGTTGGGTTTTGTATGGAGAGTTGGTTTAGGTTTCTTTGGGTGTGTTTTGGTTGGCTCATTGCCGCCTTGATGCCTTGTTGTTTGGATCCTTTTAATCTTTGTAATTCGTTTTCAAAGGTTAATAAAATTTTTGCCGTTAAAAAAAAAAAAGGTTTTTGTGTAAAGAAAGTGTCCTATTATACCCCATCTTTTAAGGCAACTTTAAGTGCCCTAACAGATTATCAAAAACATAATTAAGTAATTGAAATTAGGAGTTAAATCAAATCGGCTAAAGTAAAAAGGAAGAGAAAAAAAAGATGGCAAAACGACGTAGTATTATGCCTTCAAAAAATGCCCTATTATCTACCCAATTTTTAGGGACACTTCCAACTGCCCCATTAAAATTGCCACAAATAAATTAAATAGGGAAAATTTGGGATTTTGACCAACTGCAGCATTAGGTACAATCAAATGGGACACTTAACAAGGTAGTGCCTCATTAGTAACTTGATAGGGCAATTTTTAAAAAGTGCCCCTAAATCCCCATTTTGTTGTAGTGTAATGAGATCGTTTCAACTTCAAATCAATATCCAATGGCTTTGTGGCACCACGTGGCCGTACAACACACTAATTACTCTATACGCCACCTCCGATGTTGATGGATAAAAACTCAACATGAAAATGATTTCAATCACAGTTAGTATGTGGCACCTTGTGCGAATGCCACTCGTGCTGCCAGCGGCGGAGCTATGTGAAGGCCAGTGTGGGCACAGGCCCACAATGGATTTTGGGGTTTTTTTTTTTTGCATTTGCAAAAATAATATATTACAAATTCAATTAGAATATCATTTTTAAAAAATAGAACTTATTTAGTGTTCTTGGAGTGCCATTACATGGCGTCACAATACCCTTTTTCTCCACATATTTATGCGGAATCAATACTCAATGTATGTGTCTCACCTAAAAATGTGATGGACAAGGGTGTTAGGATACCAACTTGGAATGCCCCAGTATTAAGTACTTATAAGCATGCAGCCTCAATTCACCAATTTTCGCCTTGAAACTATCTTGTGTTACAAAATGATGATTATTATCATAAATGCAAGTCAAGCAAGAATTCTTTTTACATTCGCACTTACTTCTCTTCTTAAATCTATCAATAACTCCTCTCTTTTGAGTTGAAGATAATTCGTTGAGAACTAAAAATTGAATTATTTTACTTATAAAAAATAGGAAATTGTCTAAAACATAAAATTTTTTTGATTTTTCTCCATAGCTATTTTATTTAATGTAATAGTTAAATAAATTTCAAATTGGAATATATGTTGAAGAAAAGTTTAAAAAAAATTGAGGCATGTTAGCTTCTTAAAAAGGAGAGATATTTTTCCCACAACAAAGTGTATGGATTGACAGGATTGTGCCCTCACTGATACAGAATTCTGGCTACGCCACTGCGTGCTGCTCAATAAATTCTCACATTATGAGAAATCTATAATTAGAGACTACTAGTTTACTGCTCCAAAGGGGAAAAACAAAAAGAAATTTCAAAAATATTTTTCATCAACTTCTGCACACGCTAAGAACAAATCCTAGCTTGCTCTGCCGTTCATACTATTGGATGAGAGTGTCTCAAAGGAGCATATTCTCTTTTTGCTTCTCGGTAACACTTTAGTTGCAGTAACTGTTAGTATTTTCATAACACAAAAGGCCACAAGCTAACAACCGATAATATACTGTATGAACATGGTAGAAGTATACACTACAATTGACTAGATTTGAACTGGGCTTCGACAACTAGGGCAATTGGGGTGAGAAGCAAGCCAAGGGAGAAGGCATTTGGAGTGAAACCTGTGGGAGCATGGCAATTCCATCATCACTTGTTGACCCTCTGCCCTGCAATCTTCCAAGCACACGACACAAATCATCGGCTGCCCGCCTTTTGATTTGCTATTACTACTGCTTGCACTGCTGTTGATTGATTGGAAATGCCAGGGTCTTCTCCCTAGTATTCTTGATATCAAGTATTGATTATCATCGCTATCCCTTGTGGTGGTGGTGGTTGTTTGATTGGCTCTACCTTCATTTGCTTGAACTCCATTCAACCTGTTAGTAGTAAGAGAACAAGGGATCACAAGATGGACTGATTTGGGATGACAATTTGCACAGATAACCATGTCTGTGACGATGTTGGTGAAATTTTTCGGTGATTTTTCCAGTGAGAGTATATTATGTATTAAATTTAGTGTGAGGGTATTTTGTCTATTAAAAATGGAGAATGGACCTTATACCTTAGAAATGCAAAAAAAAAAAAAAAAAGTAGATTAGAGTTGTTATAGAAATATGAGGTGGATTAGACATTTTACAAAAGCTATAAAGGACCTTAAAACAATTCTTTAATAAAAAAAACTTCAGTTAGAAAGTTTTCAGCCTGCTTATTTGTTTATGTTGTAAGGAAATATATTATGTGCATTGAAAGACATGTATTGTGTCCATTATAGCTCTTACAAAATTTTGTAAAACCGTAAGGGAGACTAACGTGCTAATTATGTCCAAATACTAGAAGAGTATAGTTTAAATGCGTAAGAGAGCCCTTCAGGAACTATCAAAGAGAAGGAAAACGATTGATGCATGACCGTGCGACAAAATTAAGAGAAAACAGCCAAACAGACCGTGCGGAAAAGTCACGAAAAAAGTTACGCTAAACTCACCAATTATGTTACAAGGAAATGAGTACGAGAATCGAATACGGGTGCATATACAAAGGTCGAACACCTCAAGCCTGAAAATAGAGATAAGGTCGGACTAAAGGGATGACTCTTTGCCTCAATTCCCCCAAGTAACATTTATTCAATTCTACTAGGGGTGGTAGTATATAATGCAGGCCTCCTAGATTATTTCAATTGTAATCTTCATCAAATTGGTTTTCTACTCTTTATCCCAAACTACAAAAAATCTCAACAATCGTTGAGGGACCCACATATCCTCTTTATTCCGATCATTAATTAAATCTTTTTGAACGTAACAAAATCCGGTGATCTCTTTAGGGGATGTTATAGTAACAAAAAAACAGTTAATTTTTTCCAAAAACTATGACAAGTCATTCTCTCAGAATACATCACATAAAAAATTGTAAAAAAAATCAGTTAATTCTAAAAACACCCTTAAACTATCACAAAAAAAGACCAACCAAAAAGATGATTTCCAATTATAATTTTTGTAGAGATATCCATGGCCAAGAAACATATCCAGAGATATTTTATTAATCGAAGGAGAAGAATTGAAAACCACCTCGAAGGACGGAAACAGCCCAGTTTCTCCTCCAGCCGCTGCCGCGCTTTCAAAGCCGCTTCATCCATTGATGGTTCGTTCCATGATCCATGAGGAGAAGAAGGGTAATCGTTATTCCCATGGCCATGGAAATGACTATTGTCCTCATGACTCCGTCGAGAATGAGTCTTTCTCCTCCTGTACTGTATATCAACTCCTGGCATCATTCCAGACATGTTTATTAATTTCGAGAGAGAGAGAGAGAGAGAGAAGAGAGAGAGAGAAATGGGTAGAGGAAGTTGGGTTGGTTTGAGTATTTAACCAGAGGTGGGTAAGGTATGGCTTGTGAAATTAATATACGTAGAAAGTTTCTAACGAAGACTAATGAGCCAAACTTTTTCAACGGATGAATTTGGGCGTGAAAGCATTGGAATCGGAAACTCCGTAGTGTAGTGGGTATTCGAGCCGGTAGTGTAGTGTGTATTTAAGCCGGTAGTGTCTGCAATCTTACCGGGTAAGAGTTTTTTTTGTACACGACAGGATTAGCACTACAGAATCTCAGGATCCGAACGCACTCAAGTTTGTCTTTTCCACCTAACTTTTTCTATGTGCTACGTATTTCCCAAGCTTTCTTTCGAGCAATTATTTATTCAGCACTTCTGGAGTATTTTTGTATTTCCCAAGCTTTCTTTCGAGCAATTATTTATTCAGCACTTCTGGAGTAATTAATTTAAAATTGAACAAACTGCACAACACGGGTCTATGGTAAAGTGGTATTGTATAAGGTATACCAAAAAAAGGTATACCAAAGTGGTTTTAATGTTGTACCATGTTTATTTTATTTATTTATTTATTTATTTTGTAGGACAAACTTTGCCCATTGAATATGTAAGGATGAAAACCGGGTAAAAAAATCGAAGTAGTGTAACATAAACAGAGCCGGCCCCGGGGTAAGCCCCGCAAGCCTCTGGGCTTGGGCAACCCCCGGGCCGGGGCAACCAAAAAAACAAAAAAAAATTAGAGACTATATATAAATGTAAAAAAGCTTCCGTAAAGAGCATAGAACAACTACTTGGTTCGGTGGTCGCTTAAGTGTAGATAGAGTCTCCGGGTCTTGGTGCCCAGGGTTCGGTTCCTTTGCTTTTCCTTTATCTAAATCATTTTTGCCTTTCTTCCTTCTTTTTTAATTCAAAGCTCTTTGCATTTCTTCTTTATCTAAATCATTTTGTTTTCTTCCTCTTCTTTTTAATTCAAAGCTCTTTGCATTTCTTCTTTTTTAGTAGTTGTTTTTATGCCTCTTCTTTTTTTTTTTTTCTCCATCCACAATTTTACCAAAATCACACTATTCAAAGCCTCTTTGTTTTTTTTTCTCTCTATTGTTGTTTTATATGGCTCCTTTCCCCCAATCTACAATTTTATGAAAATCACCCTACTCAATTACTTTGTTAGAAATTTTACATTTAACAAACACAATAATAATATAGAAGCGATATGTTCTTACATTTAATTTTAAAAAAAATCCCAACGGTAGAAACTTTTTTAAAAAATGAGCGAGCTAACGCAGTTTATTATTTTTTTCTCACAAATCATAGTTAAAATATGAAGCAAATTGTCTTATTTTTGTTTGAATCGGATCGTACTAATCATAAAGAACTATGGCGGAGGTTATGTTTTCATAGTGGTTTTTCTTGATTTTTTTTTACTGACTTATTGTCAAATTTTTTTTTCATTTAATAGTAAGTGGGCAACGAAAGTTGAGTCGGGCTTGGGCAACCCAAACGTCGGGGCCGGGCCTGAACATAAACTAAGGTTGTTTCATTTTGTTTTTAGGTACAATTCACGATTAGTATATAGTTTTTTAGTGAATTTTTCCCCATTGTCCATTTCAGCCATGTTTTATTCTAGAGAGGGGGAGGGGGGAAATTATAAATAAATAAATGGGTAGAAGATGTTTTGTTTTTACGGGTAATTATCAAAGTTGGATGGGAATTGGGTCCCATGATTAGTCGAGTAGTACGAAAGTTAACCCGAACATTTGAGTTTTTAAAAAACATTCAGAGTTGGGTATAAGTTTGTGGAATGAATAGTAAAAGTTTCTAACAAAGCCTATGAAGAGTCCGATTAACTCATCTCCACGTTCATAAGAAACGTAAAAACACTTGAGATAGTTGAAATGGAAAAGATTTCGGAAAAAAAAAAAATTATACCTTTTCGTTTTAATCTTGACTCGAGCACAATCTCTCTCTCTCTCTCTCTCTCTCTCTCTCTCTCTAAATAAGCTCACAAAAGGCCTATTCTAGTTGATGAGCTAACAGAATGCCTGAATTGGGTTATGGAGTTCAGGCTGGCCATTTCTGAAACCAAGTGATTATTGTTTCCTCTTGATTAAAAAAAATAGTTTAGCTAATAAATTAAGCTTGATTTGATATAGGTTTGGGTAGAAGACTAGAGCAGAAATTTGGGGTTTTTTTACTCAGATTCAAATTTGAGTTGAGATTTGAGTTAGGGTGGAGGTGCTCTATGGATTCTTTTATCTTGATATCTTTTAGCATGATACAAAAGGACATAAGACAAGTCTTGACAACCCGAGAAGCGAGTTGCTTTTCAATAGCTCGGGTCATTCCAACCGTAATCATGAAGCACCTGCAACAATTTTGCTATTTGTAAACTCATACACTGACCCATCCACTTATCCTACGTGGATGGGCGGGTCCCAGACCAAAAAGTGAGTTTAAAATTTCACCTAAATTTTGGGTTTCAGAAAAGCGGGAAATTTGGAACCCCTATTATCTTCTCTCACACTCCACCCTCTGTAATCATCTTCTCTCACACTCCACCCTCTGTAATCAGTACCGACCCTCTTACCATCAGCCCCGCCCTACTCTTTCTCCTCCCAAACCACCACCAATGGACGATCGGACTCCACCACCACCACCGATGGACGATCAAACTCCACCACCACCAATGACGGACGATCGAATTCCGCCATTACCCGTGACGGACTCCACCACCATTGACGACCTCTTCTCTCAAAGGTTTTACTCTCTCACATCCTTCTCCTTATATTTGTAATTGAGGGTTTTGCATTGTTTTCTCTGTTCTCGTTATTCATATCAAAAGATTTGAGAAACAAAACTTTGTTCAAAAAGCCTGCCAAAATAGAACCCTCCTTGTCGATATGCTAAAAATCAGAAAGGTGAATGAAACCCTATTCATCTAATGGACATCCAGACAAAAAGCCCTATTTACGATGACAAGATAAATATGCAACATGTAAATACAAAAAACCCTTTTTAAGTTTAGCCTAAAGCCAAAATAATAACAGCCAACAACTGTATGATAAAAAAATATCTGCATCAATAAACAATTCCAACACAACTTCCAATTACCTTGAATTGTTTGTTTGTTATTTGCCTACTTGCATGCCACTGGGTTACCATAAAAAAATATCTGCATCAATAAAGAATTCCAACACAGCTTCCAATTACCTTGAATTGTTTGTTTGTTATTTGCCTACTTGCATGCCACTGGGTAACCATAAAAAAATATCTGCATCAATAAACAATTCCAACACAACTTCCAATTACCTTGAATTGTTTGTTTGTTATTTGCCTACTTGCATGCCACTGGGTTACCATAAAAAAATATCTGCATCAATAAACAATTCCAACACAGCTTCCAATTACCTTGAATTGTTTGTTTGTTATTTGCCTACTTGCATGCCACTGGGTAACCATAAAAAAATATCTGCATCAATAAACAATTCCAACACAACTTCCAATTACCTTGAATTGTTTGTTTGTTATTTGCCTACTTGCATGCCACTGGGTTACCATTACCTTTTAATGTAGTTTATGTGGTTGCAGAATCATTGATGTGGAGGTGGAGGTATTGGAACCTAAGGTTGGAACAATATTCAATTCTGAAAATGAAGCTCGTGAATTAATGTTACGCTAGTTATGCGAAAACAAAAGGTTTTGAGCTGATGACAAAACCTCAAAGAAGCGTGAGGATGAGATAAAGTGTAATGTAACTTATGGTTGTCATCGGAGTGGAAAGCCCTAGACGACGGCTTTGAATCCTGTTAAATCCCACCCAACAAAAAAAAAACAGATTGTAAAACACCTATGAATATTTCTTTGCAAGTTGATGGGAAGTGGAAGTTGAATTTGATTGAACTAAATCACAACCATGAGATGGACCCGGATAAAGTGAGATATCTTAAGTGCTATCGAGCTGTTCCACCACATGCGAGGAGGATAATATATTGAAATGAACGCGGCAACCAGAATCAAATTAAACAAAACTATTTCCTCATGTGTGATCGAGGCTGGGGGCCCTAATAATCTGACATGGTTAGAAAAGGATGCAAGGAATTACAAGGACAAAGTGAGGCGTCTATAGCTTAAAGAAGGGGATGCTCAGGCAATGTATAAGTACATTGTGAAAATGCAAAAAGACAATAGTGACTTCTTTTATGCCATCGATGTTGATGAAGATAACCGATTACAGAACGTCTTTTGGGCCGATGCTAGGAGTAGAGAGTCATACAAAGAATTCGGTGACGCGATCACCTTTGATACAACTTATCTTGTTAACACGTACGATATGCCTTTCGCACCCTTTGTAGGGGTTAACCATCATGTACAGTAAATTTTGTTTGGATGCGGTTTGATATCACGGGAGGACACGGCTTCATTTGTATGGTTGTTCGAGACATGGCTTTCTTGCATGTCTGATTGCTATCCTAGCGCCATCATCACAGACCAATGTAGAGCCATGCAAAATGCGATAAGTCAAGTTTTTCCAAATGCACGACATCGTTGGTGTTTATGGCATATCATGAAAAAAATTCCTGACAAGTTAAAGGGATACAATGAGTATAAGCCGATGAAAGCCATGATGAAGGATGCTGTTTATGATTCCTTGAGTGTAGAAGAGTTTGAAGAAAGTTGGGCCAACCTTATCAAAAAATATGATTTACAGTCCAATGATTGGTTAGCCGGATTGTACGAGGAGAGGCGCCGATGGGTATCGGCATTTGTTACAGATACCTTCTGGGCAGGGTTGTCGACAACCCAACGAAGTGAGAGCATGAATGCATTCTTTGATGGCTATGTCCATTCCAATACCACCTTGAAGGAATTTGTAGAGCAATATGAGAATGCCTTATATATGTAAGAAGGTGCAGAAAGAAGAAGAAGAAGAAGAAGAAGAAGAAGAAGAAGAAGAAGAAGAAGAAGAAGAAGAAGAAGAAGAAGAAGAAGAAGAAGAAGAAGAAGAAGAAGAAGAAGAAGAAGAAGAAGAAGAAGAAGAAGACGCCCATTCCTTAAACGTGCAAATTCAAAATGTGTCCCCTTATCGTTTTGAGAACCAATTTCAGCAAGCATACACGGTGAAGAAATGCAAACAATTCCGAGCTCAAGTAGTCGAATTGATTGGGTGCAGTTTGACAGTAGGATCTATTGTAAATGGTGTTTCACAGTTTCACATTGAACTAGGGGTGAGCATAATACCTGAGACCCGATGGCCCGACCCGACCCGACCCAACCCAACCCGAAGGGGTATCGGGCGGTTTCGAACTACTATCGGTTCGGGTCACGGGTTATTTTTTGAGAAAAATCGGGTTTCGGGTTGAAATTTTATGTCTCGTCGAAACCAACCCGACCCGACCATATAAATATACCCCCCACTGTCCCATACCAGTACACCCTAAAATCTTCAACCCCTATTCCTATTCTCATCCTCTCTCTCTAACACTTCCGCCCCCTCTCCTACTACGGTCCTACCTCTCTCTTCTCACGAGCTACCAGAAGATTTGCTCCCCGACGGCGAGTCTCCGGCCACCGTAAACACTGCATCTCAGCCATCTCTCTCCCTGTTTTTATAACACGACGACGCCAAAACTCCATAGCTGAGACACAGACGACGAAAACGAGATCTGTGTGTGAACAAAGACGACAGCAAACAAAGACGACAGCGAGATCTAAACGAAGACGACAACGAGATCTGTGAATTGTATTTTATCTTTATTCCATGTTTGTTTTATCTTTATTCCATGTAAGTCATTTTATCTAGTATATTTATACAGATTTGCATGTCTCTTTGATGTTTGATGTCTCTCTGTGAGATCTGGGTGTGATGTTGTGATGAATTTGTGCAATCTACTCGCTCTCTCTCCCCCTCTCTCTGACCTGAGATCTGGAATTTAGGGCTTCCTCCAACCCGATTCAACCCGACCGACCCGAATGGATACCCGACGCACCCGAACCGATCGGTTTACAGAGTAGCTCAGTTCGATTTCGGGTGCCGTATTGTCCAACCCGACTAAAATGGACCCGACCCGAACCCGACACAAACCCGTCCAACCCGAACCCGTGCTCACCCCTACATTGAACAAGATATTCTAGTTGGGAAGAGAAAAACAACATTTAAAATTGTGGTTTTCCTTGTTCATTTCAATGAAGAGTCAAGAGAAACTAATTGCAATTGCCATTGCCGGTTGTTTGAGAGTAAGGGGATGGGGTGCGCACATGTGATCTCGGTTTGGTCCAAAAAGAAGCTTCAAGTAGTGCCCGATAAGTACATTCTACGACGATGGATGAAATCCTTGGCGAGGAGTCACACAAAAGTTAAGGAAGTATATCCTTTGCTTGTAAGTTTTAACTACTTCTGCAAAGAGAACATACCAAAGGAAGTATATCCTTTTCATACAAAACAATAAACACCATCCAAAGTCTAAGATCTTTTATCATGCAAATTCAATAGACGTATCATTTAAATGCAAGATGTCATTCACAAGCATTGATCTTGAACCTCACATATGGGGTGGAAAAGAACTATTTTTGGGGTAAAAAAACCAGCAGGTTATTGAATACTTAAACTACTTTTTAGTCTATAAAAACCCTAATTTTTGTGGCTACATTGAGGGAGAAGGGAGAAAAAAGCCCTAATTTTATGAAGTATAAACAAAACCCTAATTTAAAGGCCCTAATTTTACAATAAGATGTGCAATAAGGGAGAGCAAAACCTGTGAGAGAGTAGTTGGGAGGAAGGGGCGGTACTCGCCGGTCAACTGATTCGGTGGTGCTGGTCGTCGTACAATGAGAGGGGGGCAGCGACAGTGGTGGAGTGCGTCGGTGGTGGAGGAGGCCAATCATCCGTCAGTTGTTGTTCAGGAGGAGAGAGAGGGGAGAGAGGGGGACGTTGTCGGTGGTGGTCGTCATATGGCATTGGTGGTGGTGGCTCTGGTGATGGAGGGTCTGTTATTTGGGAATGGGGAGAGAGAGAGAGAGAGAGAGAGAGGGGAGAGAGAGAGAGAGAGAGAGAGAGAGAGAGAGAGAGAGAGAGAGAGAGACGAATGGTAGTAAATGGGTCTCTGATTTGGGTCCAAATTGGCGCTTTTTTTGGCCCCAAATTTTGGGTGCAATTTTGAATTTCAATTTTGGCCTGGGACCCACCCATCCACGTAGGATCAGTGTATGGGTCAGTGTATGAGTCTCTACAAATAGCAAAATTGCACCGGCAAACATTTTTTGGGACTGAGATGGTCATTTGTTCTCTTTTATCTAAATCCAAGGCAATAGTTGAATCATTAATGCGACAAGCTCCAAATTTAGTATTCTTACTCTTTACAAAAAATTTCCTCTTCCTTTCTACACCCCTTCAACAGTGCCGACTTATTACTTTTGGAGGCCTGAAACGGATTCATTAAAGGAAACCATCCACGTATTTTGCATAATAGAATTTTTCAACACATATCTTCATAAAAAACCATTAAAAAATAATTATAATTGAACAAATTTAAATATATAGTCATTCAAAAATAACCAACTATTACAATAGATAAGAGGCTTAAATGTTTAGGGATCCCTATTTTTTACATTTTTAAGGGGGTCCGAAGCAGTGGCTTCATTGGTTTATGTCATGAGTCAGCCCTGCCCTTCAAAATCTCCCACTAATAAGTAGTTTTCCTTCCGCAACATTGTCTATGTATATTATTGGAGTTATATATTATTGGAGTTATAGTGGCACGAACTCCCAAAAGTGACTATTAAATTGGGACGGAGGGAGTATAACTAAAGAGAGTTCGACGTCTCTCAATAAACTCGAACCTCAAACTTTCTCCCTTGAAAGCCAAGTATTGAAAAGCTCTTATGTAGTAAAGGAAGATTTTGATTGTTTATTAAACCATGTTTGGCTAATGCTTCAATTGAAAAATCAATCATCGTTTAGTTACTTGTCGAGAATGGAGAGAGATAAGCTGTTTAAATTTTATTCTTGGGTGAAAATTGTTTAAATTTTTCTTAAACCATGTTTGCATTATTGTATTGTGTAATGGCCCTTGAAAGCCATTTTTTCTTCCAATTAAGAAATAGGCCCAAAGGTATTTCAGTTTTTTGTTTTCTGAACATTGGGATTTTGGCCGTTGAAAATACTTTCGAGGTTTTATTACGGGCCGGTACAAAAAACAAATATTTATTATCATTAAGGTCAATCATTCTTTTTTAACTACCATTAAGGTCAATCACTCTTTTTTGGGGTTTAGACACTTAGGGTACACTTTCCTATTATAGAGTTTTTAGTGATTTAGACATTTTTATAGGGTACCCTAGAATTTTAGGCACTTTCATAGGGTACTCTAAGGTTTAGGTTTAGACATTTTCATAGGGTATCCTAAGGTTTAGGTTTAGGGTGTACTTTTCTATTACTATAAGGTTTAAGTGGTTTAGACACTTTCATTGGGTACCCTAGGTTTAGGTTTAGGTTTAGACATTTTTATAGGGTACCCTAGAGAGAAAGAAATTGAATTACTATGTGAGACTTCTAGTGACGGGGCTGCACGTGCATTATGATTGTGCAAAGTAACGGGAGCTGGAATTAGACATAAAGTCGGTCAAATAATTGGACCGGCCGGTGCTTTGCTCTAGTTTCGATGATTAAAGTTGAGCCCAGCCTTCACTTTTTCTTGGGCCTCATGGGCTTACAAAAGGCTTTGTCTTGCCACCACCGCACACAGAGGCCCTAAGTCTTCTCCTTTGTGGTTAAATAGGTAAACTAGAGATTTTTATTATTATTATTTTTTAATTACGAAAATGAGAAGAGAATGAAGGTTTTATGTACAACTTGTATAGCTCTTCCATGGATTCATAAGTTAGGGAATTATCCGGGGATGGCTGTCAAATTCACTACAAGGCCCCCCGCGGTTCCCTTTTATATATATATATATATATATATATATATACCCCACGGTTCCAGTCACAAAATGGGTATTTTTTTTGTGTTGCAAATTGTTTAGGGAAAATCTGAGCCGTCAAATGTGTTCAAAAGGTGTTTTCCAAGGTCTCCGCGGGAAATCTTCAAAAAAAATTACCGGGAAGGGCTTGATCCAAGCAGTTTTTCGCAAAAACTGTATATTTACAGTTTTGCGAAAAATTGCTTGGATCAAGCCCTTCCCGGTAATTTTTTTTGAAGATATATATATAGGTAAAACTTCTAGTCCAAGCCTCCCGAAAATAAGGAAAAAATGATTTTTTAAGTCTTGCAGATTATTTTTGGAAAATCTGAGCCTTCTTGCTATCCCTGTTTCCCTTACCCTCTCGCGTACAAGACAAAGTGAATGAATCCTGAGCTGGGGAAGAAGTAAGATGAATCACATGGAAGCAAGGTCAACAAGGTACACCTTTAATGTTTCTCTTAATGCCAGATACCTCATTCACTTCAATTCAAAATAAGGCTGAGTTTTCCAATTGATTTTGTGAGATAAAATCTATTTTTGTTTGGAGGTGTGATAATAGACTAATCAAAATCTAATTTTCATAAAAAATAGATTTTCTCAAAATTAGATTTTCTCAATTGATAAAATCTAGGTTTGCTAAAGGTGTTATCCAAATGATTTTATGAGAAAATCTAATTTTGCTAAAGTCAGTTGAGGATCCTAGATTTTGTCAAAACTAGATTTTATGAGATAAAATCAATTGGAAAACTCAGCCTAAGTAAGAGTTTATTAATATTATTATTATTATTATTATTATTATTATTATTATTATTATTATTATTATTATTATTATTATATCTTTTGTATCATCCGCAAGGGTTTATTTGTGATATAAGTTACATTTGGTTAATCTATATTACATTTGGTTATTTTCTGCCTCTCAATTACACACACACACACACACACACACACACACACACACACACACAAAAACGGGGAAGAAGAAGAAGAAGGAAGCGGATAAAAGAAAAAGCACACACACACTCTCTCTCTCTCTCTCTCTCCTCTCTCTCTCTCTCTCTCTCTCTCTCTCTCTCTCTCTCTCACATCCAACTCATAGGAAAATTTCAATTTCAGAATACTCACTCTCTCTCTCTCTCTCTCATTACAAAACACGCACTGTCGTCTCAACACATATCCTTTCCCTCCCTCCCTCTCTTTCTCTCATACAACCAATCTACTTTTCAAACGATTTTGGCTCAAAGTGGTTTGGATATTATATTGGTTTTGTAGATCATAAAGAAAAAAATAAGAAAGAATCTCTTCAATGATGCTTCAAAATTACATATTCTTTGTTGTGCATGAACCACTGGGTTTTATTACTCCTTCCATCCCGTAAAGATTGTTTAATATTCCATTTTGGGATGTCTCTGAAAGATTGTACATTTTCAAAAGTTTCCAAAATACGTGGGAGAGAGTAGGGGTGGGAATTTATGACACGACACGAATAGGACACAAAGTTAGCGGGTTAGTGTTGAGTATTTCAGACACGAAACATGTATATGACACGACCCGAAAACACGATTAGTAAACAGGTCGGCTTCGGGTTGAACCCGAATAACCCAAAAATGACACGAATTAACCTGTTCATCTAATCGTGTCGACATGGTAATCTGAACCTGACCCAAAATTGACATGAATTGACATGTACTTTTCATGCTTTGAAGTTGTGCATGAAAGTTTTCAAGCTCAATCCTACTGCAGTTGAAGTTTATCCTTTGATATCAAGTTATTCTCTCCATTTTCTCAAATTGCAAGGTTTTGTTATGGTGGCTAAGGTTCTAAGCCTACACATCGTTTTGGCTGGCTATAATTACACATCATTTTCGCTAGCTATAATTACTCTCTTTGATATCTAGTCCCTTTAATCTATTGCAATGGTTACTGTGGATTAATAAAAAAAATTCACCGGGCAAAAAAAAAAAAGCTAATTGTGTCAACCCGAATACGTGTTGATTATTAGCAGGTCGGGTTAGGGTTTATATTTTTCGGCACGATTAATTAAGCAGGTCATTTTGACACGAACTCGATTTGACACAAACACGGTTCTACACGACACGAACACGACACAACGCCCAACCCTAGGAGAGAGGTGGTTGATAAACTAAATGATTTATTTTTTGTCTTTATTCTAAAAAAATTATATTTCTTAATCTAGTGGAAATTTTTTGTGGATTATTGTTTGTCTCGATAAGAGGAATCTAAAGAGTAAACAATTAACTAAACTAAAATTTTTGTGAATAAAGACAAATAATCCTATAATCCACAAAAATTTGGATTATTTTGTCTTCAGTGAACTTTAAAAACATTTTTATAAATTTTTTTTTTTACTTTCTAGATTCTTCTCGTCGTGACGAACCAATAAAAAAAAAATCAACACAAAACTAACAAATGCAAAAAAAAAATTTAAATAAGGACAAAAAAAAAACCATTTGGTTTATTTTTAACCAAAGCACATCGTTGAAAGCGTGAAGATCAATTAGATGTTAGTAGCTGGGTTTTCTTTTTAATTGTATTTATTGAACTTGCAAGATAGGGGTGGTTGATGAGAGCAGAGCGAGCAGAACACTATGGTTAGTTAAGGTTTTCGATCTTCGTCAAGTACCTTTCGGCACGGGATAATGGCTGTAGTCCATTCATATCCCAAAAACACCCCTAATCAGAAGTCAGAAGTAATTAAGATCTTCTTGGCTAAACCAATAGTAGAATACAATGCGCAATGCAATCCGGATAGATTGTGAAATCCTAGGGTGTGTTTGGGAGCCTACTTTTCAACTTCTCATTTTTCAACTTTTTGGGTTTTTGGGTTTTTGGATTTTGGTCAGAATGTGTTTTAAATCTGGAAATAGTGTTTGGGAGAAATGTGCAGAATAGATTTTGCAAAAGTTGTTGTGTTTGGGAGAATAATGATGAAAATGAGTTATGGATGAATTGTTTACCATTTTGCCCTTGTTTATTAATTATTGTATTAAAAATGTGTACAAATATTGTTTTTGGCAAGTTTTTTTAAAGTCATATTGAAAAATATTTTTGTAAACACGAACCATCCAATTTTGATTTTTTTTTTTTTTTGAAAAATTTAAAAATAACATTGTTGAAATACCAATACCACTGTTCAAAAAAAAATGTATGAAATGGAAATAAAATAACATTGCTGAAATAGAGTAACCAATTGTTTTGTTGCACACCAATACCCACGTGTTCAACAGACACTATTGCACATTGCAAACCTAAATCCCTTCCCTCTCTTTTTCATCTCAATGCCGCTCCAGCCTCCTCCTCTTTCTTTTTCTTTTTTTTTTCTTTCTTCCTCTCTCTCATTCTGCAAAAAGGGTGGGCAATCCCATCTCTCTGCAATCTGAATCGCCAACAAAGATCCCTTAACTCCTCCAAGAGGCCTCCAAGAGGAATCAAGAGTGAGGTGCAGCAGAGCAGATTTGGGTTTGTACTGTATGGAACTTCAAGAGGAAGCAGCAGAGCAACTCGATGCCTCTGGTTTCGATACCTAACCGTACGAAGAGGAAAACTCCCAGATCGAGAGTATCCCTCACAGTTCCGGTCACCGACGACCAAAATTTACGAGTGCTGACATTCCTCTCTCTCTCTCTCTCTCTCTCTCTCTCTCTCTCTCGTGTTGTACTGGAAAAAAGGATCCACAGGTAACATAAACAAGGGGTAGGAATGGGAGATATAAATTGTGGGAAATGGAAAATGGGAAGTAGAAATGGAAAAAGAGGTCTGAAGCTCTTTTTGGCTTTTGGCTTGGATCATAAAAAATGGAGAATGTGTTCTCAGAGAATGTGTTTTCAGGGAAGTCGGCCAAATACTCAGAATGTGAAAACGAAAATGCAAAAATGGGAAAACAAGGCGCCCAAACACCCTCCTATTATCGTACTCCTTTATTCCCTTTCCTTTTTTTTTTTCAATCGATAGAAGAGAGATCAATTACATCACATATGAAATACAAAGTACCAACCCGGGACACTACATGAATTGTGAGAGTCCATGAGACAACCAAGCCCAACAACTTAATAAATACAAGAAATAAACTCGTTACAGGTTAGAAACAAAGAAAGAAACATAGAAAGGAAAAGTCTCTGCACGCAGACAGGGAGATTCAAACTCCTGACCTCCTAGTGAGATGCAAGAGTCATGACCAACTGAGCTAGCCCCGTTGGTTGTTCCCTTTCCTTAGATCCCTTTATAAAGTTTGGTTTTTAAATACAGAGTTTTTTATGGCTAAAAAGTTTTTTTGCAACAATTAAAACAGTTTAGTTATAACTTTAACCAGTACCAAAAAATTAGAAAAAAATTTGCAAACATATTTTCTTGAGTATTTGCCTTTTCTAAACAGGGCAACCAGAGAGAGGTATATTATGACCATCAAGTATCACTTTTTTTTTTTTAAATGGGGCGTGCCGGTCCGAGGCAGTAGTGCAACGCTAAGGCTACTATGATGGGCCCTCCTCTCAAAAAAATTAATTTGATATCAAGTATCACTTTGTAATTAATTTGATATCAAGTATCACTTTGTTTCTAGAAAATTTTATAACCCAAATTTTCTTCCACTTCGAATTATATTAAACTCTGAAACATTGCCTGGCCGGCTCAACGATCCTTACAAAATCTCCCACATCCAATAAGGCTTAATATCTCAACAATTTATAATATTCGAAATATTCTCTAGTTCAACTTCTTTTTATTAAATTCGCCTATTGGATTTCCTCTTGCTTTGACTTTACTTTTTTTTTTTTAATTTATTCTATTTTTGTTTTTCATGGATTTTGCCATAACTTAAGCATTCATGCTGTGAGAGTAATTGAGAAAGTAAAAAAGAATCACTAAAACTCCAAACAGAGAAATTTTTGGATGCTTTCGTCTTTTTGTAGTTTTTTACAATTAAATAATGTCACTTTTCTGATTTTATCGTCGATGCAAATTCAAAAGTAAACTATTTTGAAAATCTAAAAAGGATCGCCGCGGCCAACAGCAAAAATAAGTTGTCCCAAATTTAGTCGCCATATACTTTCCCAGACAAGGTATCACCGACTAAATGGGCGGCAAAAAGTTTAGTCGCGAAGACGTTTCCGCGACTAAAAATGGCTATTTGCCGACTAAACTTTTCGTCGGCAAAAGCGATTTTTCTTGTAGTTAAACTCCAATTTCATCTAGACTTATTGGTCTTGTAATTTGCCTACACAAGCATCTCTTGATAAAGTTACATCAATGTGATAAATCTTGAAAATGAATACTACAGAAATTCTGAATTTATTCTCATTCGAAATAACCTTTGGCTAATTTGAAAAAACTGGTTTTTTGATTTTTTTCGTTGTCTTTATTCAAAATAATATTGCATTTGTTAGTTTTCGGTCGATTTTTTGTGGTTTCTTAGCTTGTCTCGACGAGAGGAATCTAAAAAGTATAAAATTATTAGCCATACTTAAAGTTTTATGAATAAAGACGAAAAATAATCTAAAAAACTGGTTTATTTTGGTTTATTTTCAGCTTTATTCAAAAAATTATTACTTTTGACCATAATTTTATACTCTTTGGATTCGTCTCGACGAGATAAATCCAGAAACGACAAAATCTTGACGCAAAATTAACAAATGCAATTTTTTTTTGAATAAAGACAACCAAAAAAACCAAAAAACCAATTTTTTAAATTTAGCCAAACCACTTAGAAAAGTTATCTGAAAAAGTTTTCACTGTTTCGTCATCCGTGTCTTTTTTGTTTTTAATAATTTTTTTATCAAGTTTTATTGCGTATTTCTATAGGAAAAGTTTGTTACTAGTATCCAAACCATTAATTTTGTATGTTCAATAAATACAAATATTTTTGTTACATTAATCACACGCCTATCCATCTTTGATCGGTGTAATTTTTTTATTTTTTATTTTTGCATTGCAGGATGTACAAGATCAACGGATTGCATCATCGACGTAAGTTATAGATGAAGCCCACAAGGAAGTTTGACCATGTAACAAACCTCCACCTATTTCAATAAAAGTCATATCCATATCGTATCTGTATTAAATATCAATACTTCTCAAATGCTAGGACATACGTATCTAATACTTTTCATACGTATCCGCCACTTGGAATTAGTTTCTTTTATTTTTCAAGAATTATTGGATACTTTAAGTTACCATAAAATAAGAGTATCAATGTTTAGCTAGCTAAAGAATACTATTTGTCCACATAAAATATTAGTTTTTTTATAACAAAAAAGTATGTTAGTTACCTTTAGCTGTCGGTACCCCATCTGTGCATGAATTATCGGTACCTATAGAACGGTTGGAGGGTATTAGACTTTTCTGCTCCGTGTCATATTCGTTACACATCTGCATTTGTGTTCATGCTTCATTGGTGTACTTTTTCCAAGGGTAAAATGGTTACATAAAAACATTTCCTATGACATGTTATATGTATTGCAAGAAGCTTCAAATTTCTATATCCAATGGTGAGTTAAAACACATGCTATATTTACCTATAATTATATGTTGTGCCATATATAGCACAAAGTGTAGCTACTATTATAATTGAATCCGGGGGAGGCGTTGTGCGGTAGGTGTTGTGTGTCATGTTGTGCGGCAAAACTACTTCTTTTTGCCCATTTTCTTAGTATATCCAAGGGCCCTGTTTGGAGAGTTAAGTGTGGAGTTTAATTTTGGGATTCAATTTTAGGGGATTTAGGCTCTTTGAGGTAGGGTATAATGGGTTTAGACACTTGAATTTTAGGCACTTTGGGTTTAGGCACTTTAGGTTTAGGGTTTAGGGTTTAGGCTTTAGGCTTTAGGCATTTTGGGTTTAGGTACTTTGTAATAGTTTTTTCTTCCTCCAAACAAGGCCCTTTGAAGCTTTGAAAGTGTGCAAAAAAATTAAGCAAAATGACGTAATTTTGCCGCACAACACGGCGCAAAACACCTATTGCATAGCACCCACCCCGGATCCATTATAATTTAGCACGTCCCTTTGTGTCTGTATCTCTCATTCAAACTTTTTATACTTCTCACATGCTTGGACATACATATCTAATACTTTTTATACGTATCCGCCGCTTGGAATTTAGTTTTCTTTATTTTCAAGTAGTAATGGATACTTTAATTAAGTTACCCATTCAAACTTTTATGGGATTGATTATCAATGTACCATAAAATAAGAGAATCAATGTTTAGCTAAAGCCTGAAAGAATAGTATTTGGACAAATAAAATATTAGCTTTTTAAAATATTTTATTTACCTTGAATAACCCACTGGCAAATGGCTGTTAAATTTATTTTAAACAAAATAATTTGGTTCAGCATCATTCATGTATTTACATATGTTAAACATCAATAACAAATGTGGAAACGGGTGGTTCGGGTTACCTTAACGAACTTTTATCTAACCAGATCTTTTGGTGGATGGATTACATATTAACAAGAATGTCCTGCGATGGAGTGATACTACGAGGTTCGAGTATCACCCTTTATTTCACGGTGCAAAAGGTTCAAATTACTCTTTAATGGTAGAAAGAAAAAACCAGGGAGAGTTTTCTAGAACTCAATAACTAATAATCTTATATGCATATCTATTATGAATATGTTGCAGAAAATATATAGAGTGAGCATCCTAGATGCTTTAGAAGTCTTTTAATCCTAAGATAATAAGATCACTTCAATTTCTTGTATCTTTATCTCCAAGATAAGATAGAACTCTATAATAAATGGGTCACCGGGTCATGCCCACATGGGCGACTCGATTTGGTCCCGGACCAGGCCCCAAATTCCAACAACATGTAACATGAGGAGTTGGGATGCTGTTGTGCGCATCCGAGCGTTGATCTCGGAAATCAACGGCTCGAATTTTATCTTGGCAATGGACGGCCTGAATCCACAAAGTGCCTAGATGAAATCTGAGCAGTTGAAAACATATCCGATGGCATGGATGCCGCACACCAGGGAGCGCACACTAGGCTCCCCGTTTCCTTAACGCGATTCCCGAAAATATAAGTTAGCTTTTTATAGTGATTTTCATTCTCTCTTTTTTTATAACGACGCTTCTTTTTTTGTCTATTCAAATCAAATTACGAAAGAGTATATAAATGAAAGACTAATTTTATAAATCCACATCACAATCAGAAGATCAAATACCAAATCAATTCTTGAAAGCAACCCAAGATAGAGAGAAAAACAGAGAAAAACAGAGGTATACATATCAGACGTTATTCTCATTCTCTGTTTATATGAATTTCTACAAGTGATGGGGAAACTATTAAAGTGGATTAAAAGCTTGTTCACAGGAAAGAAAGACAAGGAGAAAAAACCAAGCAAGTATACGATCACTGAGTCTGAGATTTTCACCAAAAAACCTTTGGATTACGTACGGCCGGCCGTGATTCTGGAGGAGAATCCGGTGGGGTGGGGTTCCCAGAGATCGTCGATATGCAGCGTCCCCACCACTCGGATGGTTGATTGCGCGGAGGTGGAATCGTGGATTGACCAGAAGCAAGCGTTGGTGGCCGCGGCCACTGCCAAGCACGCCGCCGTATACTGGAGAGGTGGTACTGCTGTTGAGGAGGCGGCTGCTGTTGTGATCCAATCTGTTTTCCGGTCTTATTTGGTACGTATGTACATGTAATCACATGTTCATTTCCATGGTTTTAAACTGCGAATCGAAAAACGTTACGGTATCGATGATATAGCCAATATCAGACAACATCATTGATACGTAGTTAAATATATACTATATAACAGTATCTAATGTCTAAAAGCCCTTCATATAAAGTAGTCGATAGCAGGTAAATAAGAGAATGATCGATAGGTGTGAAGAAACTCGAAAATCCATGTACGTACGGAATTCGGGGGAGGCGTTGTGCGGTAGGTGTTGTGCGCAATGTTGTACGGCAAAACTACGTCGTTTTGCTCATTTTCTTAGTATATCCAAGGGCCCTGTTTGGAGAGTTAAGTGTGGGGTTTAATTTTTGGGTTCAATTTTAGGGGATTTAGGCTCTTTCGGGTAGGGTATAGTGGGTTTAGACACTTGGATTTAGGCACTTTGGGTTTAGGCACTTCAGGTTTAAGGTTTAGGCACTTTGGGTTTAGGCACTTTGTAATGATTTTTTCTTCCTCCAAACAAGACCCTTGGAAGCTTTGGAAGTGTACACAAAAATCAAGCAAAATTACATAGTTTTTCCACACAACACCTACCGCATAGCACCTACCCCGGATCCGTACGAAAGTGGAGTACTTTATTTTTCATCCGAAAATTGCACATCATTTCAAAGGATACTATCATTTTGAGGCGCAGGAAGTATAATAGTGCGATTAGAAAATATGAACATACATACGATTTTATAATTTTTCTTAATGAAATTTCCCATTTGAATTGGCGCATAAATCTACTTATTTTCTTTTAGGAAAAATTGAGGCGAATAGGTTGGCACAAATTTTTTAGGACATATTCTCTTCTTTTAAGAGAGGTAGAGTCAAGTATCATTCAAAAGGAAGCCAAAGCATGATACCAATACCAATAGGTCATTCTTTTTCTCTCAAATTTTTTAAATAATTTTTTCATAATAATATGTACTTTGTTTGGGCTATATTAGGTGTCCAATTATGAATTACTTGAATTGATGGGTGTTCATAACATAAGATTGAGTGTTGAAATGGATCAATTTGTGGGCTAATATTTTGGGTGGGCGTTCAAATTAATTGTGATTGGGTGTTCATTCATATTTAGGTAGGGTGTTCAAATGATGAACTAACCTATAATAGTACAATTTTTTCAAGTATTCGATGAAGGAATTTTTTTTTGGGGGGTGGTCACGTGACCATCTTCCCCTCTATGTAAAGCCGCCAGTGCTGCCTCCATTTGGAGGATTGTTTCTCGTAGTTGTGTTGAATCTCCGTTTGGAGGTCATCGTTTCTTTGGTTTGTCCTGTGTTGAATCTCCGTTTGGAGGCCTCCATTTGGAGGTTTGTCCCACTTGGATGCCAGTTGTTTCCTGAATCTTTCCGTTTTTGGTCGTCGTTTCTTTGGTTTGTCCCACCCGGATGCCAGCTTTTCCTCGAGGTCTTTCTTTTTGTTTTGGGGTCTATGTGATGTAGTTTGAAGGATTAGCTGTGACAGGGGCAACGCTACTCAGAGAGTAGGGGGGTCAGGCGACCCCATGGGACAGAAAATGCCCCATGGGACATTACCCCCCACATTACCCCCATTAAGTTTTTCCCTACCACTGATGCCAAATGGCTTTTCCCACTTAAAAATGGTCTTTTGAATTTTTTTTTGGGGTCTATCAGCACCTTCAAAAGACTATGCTTTTAATTTTTTTTTAAATAGACTATATGCATTTATACATAAATACATAATTTGAGATATGAAATTATGGATTGCATGTATACAAAGTTACATTTGTAATACTACTACTTTCTATATTCCGGAGTAGTATTTTTCAAGTGTTCTCTTTCAATGTAAAACTTTTATCAATTCGTGACAATTATGACACGGATTGAAAAATTTCTTACATTACCCCATTAAGTTTTTACCTTCTTCCTCGTGGCACTGTATGATGTACAAAATTACTGTTGTTCTCCCCCCCAATATACTGTTTTCTTCTCCTACCAATGGAATTATCCTGAACTTTGGGGGAAAAAAAAAAACTCCGGCCGAGCTTCATCGATGACTGTGTGAACCATTTTGTTTGGTGTTATTTTTCCAGGCAAGAAAAGCATTAAGGGCCTTGAAAGGGTTGGTGAAGGTGCAGGCATTGGTGCGGGGTTATCTAGTGAGGAAACGAACCAAGACGACTCTCTGGTGCATCCAGTCACTGATGATGGCTCAAGACAGGGCACGGGCTCAGAGGATCAGAATGGCTGATGAATCGAATTTCAATTATCGGATACAGTCCAACCCCAGAAGATCCGTTGATAGTAGGTCAAGACACCAGAGTTATCATGTGAGTTCCATTTTCTTCTACAGTATAAAAAATGATACATGTATGATATATTAAAAAACCGAACCGAGTCCTGTGAAATCACAGTCTCCTCAAAACAGATTCGCTGCCTACCAAGGGTATTGTATGTGAATCAGTGTCTGTCTCCCAAGATATAACGGCTGAATTACGAATGTCAGAACGCCTCCAATCAATGCCTTTGAAACTGAACTTAGTCTGTTTTTCTCTCACACAATAACGAGTTTCTGGAAATATAGAACGTAACACGAATTCCTGCTAGCTTTCTCAATGCTGGATTTATCAAAATAAAGCCAAAGGGAGACCTTAGGTTGCAATGCACAAATGAATGTTTAAACTGCTAGGAAGGAATTGAAGTCCAGCCATCATGAGGGTGATCATGGGTTTTTAGTAGCCGCTCAACACTGACCGTGAACCGGTCAAGACTCTTCGATTGCCATGATTTAATTCATAATGAATTTCTGAAAATTCCAACAAGAACTTAATTATATTCCATATGGTCAATGTTGATGCAGGAAATAAACATGGGCATGGATGAACCAGCCAAGATTCTGGAAGTGGATCTTGGGCAACCAAACCGAATCACAACCAGAAGAAACAGCTTCTCAAGCAACCCTCAAACAGCCCAAAAGATTAGCCGATTCTCGGCGAATTCCGTCCCGAATCGCGCTTACTCGAAGCAAAATCACCGAGACTTATCCCTGCAGCCATCGGCACTCTTACGCTCTGCCCCGAGATCCCAGAGCATGCGTTTCGATGACTACTACTTCGATGCGGCCAAAAGCAGCCCTCGGTACTCGTCTCAATCCGAGTACCCCCCGTACGGCCAAACGCATCACCAAGCCGTCCAAAATCGCGCTTATTCGAAGCAAGAACACCGAGACTCGTCCCTACAACCATCGGCACCGATAGGATCTGTCCCGAGATCCCGAAGCATGCGTTACGATGACTACAACTTCGACACGGATCCGGCTGAGAATACCGATTCCTCAAGTAGGAAGCGGGACGCCCCCCGGACTGGGAAGAAGGAGAAACCCTCGTCGCACGACGGGACCGGGGGTAAGAATTACGTGGACCCGTGGTTTGCTAAGCTGGCCAGGGTGAGTGCTTCTGGTAAAGAGAGTGAAAGTGATCAATCTTCAACAACCAGCCTTACAAACACCGGCAATGGCAGATCTCCCCCGATACGAGGTGAGTAAGGAGTAATCATTGTTTGTTGTTTTTGGTGTTATCGCAAGCAAAACTAACGAACGAGGCCTGGTAGGAAACATGAAAAGAAACCCAGAAAAACAATCCATAAAATGAATCCAACGAATGAGATTCATTCGGTACACTATTTAAACATTGTACCGGATGAATCTCACTTGTCGGATACTTTATGGGTTGTTTTATGGGTTTTCTTTCACATAAAGCATATTGGCATATTGCTTGTTCGGTGTAGTACATAGGTCTGTCAATAAGTCATAGAATTCATTTCCACTGTCTGAGAAAAACTTGAAGAATTGTCATTTTTGAGCTTGTAAGAACCGATGAAGTCCCCAAACAAAGGTAAAACATGACTCTATGAATAGTTTAGAATTGTGAATGATAGATAGTGGAAGTTTGGACATACGGTTTATTTTGTCTTTTACAAATAGGAATTATTTATATACTTGTCGATATCTGATTAAGCTAATTTTTATGTGAACATAACTTTCTGTGAGATCTAAAATAACTTTCCGATCAATGTTGTTGGCCGGAGATCTAAAATATGACCACAATGATGGATAAAAACAATGTTGTTGGCCCAGAAAAGGCCCACGACAGCCCAAAATCAGACCAAAATGATTGATAAAAACTGGATGGGAGCTTGGTCCTTTGGGAATAGCTCTTCAACCAAGTTTTCTATGTTTTCTAGGAAATGAAATCAATCTCGAACAAGTTGATGATTCTAATATAGTGGACACAAATTCCAGGCATTGTAGTAACCAACATCTACTTGCATCACATCAAATGCTTTTTGACAATGCAGGTTCATGGAAATAGGTACTGAAAGTACTTTCACAACTAGCATTATGGCTGGATCTTGCAAATTCCCATCCTATACTGATAGAACACTGATTTGAGCTTGGCGAAGAGGCGAACGTCTGAAAAGAGTAAGCTATCGGGGTATTCATTTCGTTGATCGAAATAGAAAAAAAAAGAGTAAGGTGTACCATTACACGTTCGGTGTTTGAACATAATTTGGTTATTGAAATTTGTATGTTCTTTCTATTTGTTACAAAATAGTAAGGCTACCACATTGTAATCAGTACCATTAACGATAGGTTCTTCTGAATGTCAAGTTCATATCCCTGTTATGCCAAACTATAGCAGCTGTTTGTCAAATTACAACTTTTACCGTTCAGTTCTTGGACTGAATTAGATTTTTTTTTTTTTTTTTGTGAGTAGTGAAGATATTTTCGGCGTTCGATTAAAATAATTGACTTTGTTGATTCGTTTCGACAGGAAGCATTGAAAAAGTTTTTAAAAAAAAACCCCCCCAAAAGGACTAAAATGAGTGCACAGAATTGTTGATTCAAATTGTTTTTGTTTTTAGTGAACTTTTCTTCGCTTTTGGTTGTACTCAATAGTTTGTTTTCTAGATTCCTCGCATCATGATGAATTAGAAAAGCAAGAAAATTTGAGACAAGATTTAAAAAAACTTCGAAAAAGAAGAGCTCACAATATATTTTTGCCAAATAAGGTGGTCAAAACAATTAGGCCAAAACATATAGCAAAAATCCTCCTTGTCCTAGGCTATAATGAGTGATTATTAAGTGCCTTTGGCCAAAAAGAAGATTATGGTTTTTTCGTTTTTTCGTTTCGTCTTTATTCAATATTTTTTTGCATTTTTTAGAAGATTATGGTTTTTTGGTTTTTCGTTCCTTTATTCAATATTTTTTTGCTAACAAGTATAAAATTATGGTCAAAACTCAATTTTTTTAATAAAGCCGAAATCTTGGATTACTTGGCATTCCAATAATCCAAGTATTTCGAATTTACTCAAAAAATATTTGGTTTGCCAATAAATTTATACTTGTTAGATTTTTTTTAAAATCCGTAAACAACAAAATCTTGACGTAAATTTCAAAACTAACAAATGCAAAAAAAAAAAATTGAATAAAAGACGAAACGAAAAAATCAAAAAACCATAATCTCCTTTTTGGCAAAATTCAATTTGGATGGAAGCAAAATTCAGTTTTTGCAGCATGTAAATTTCAATTTGGATGGAAGATCTTGAAAGTTTGATCTTCCTCTCTGCAGAGTAAAGCGATCTCAATTTCTCCTTTTTCCCATCTTCTGCGAATCTTCCATTCAATTTTTTTTTACAACCAGATGTCTAGGCGGCCTCCAGTTGCCAAATATTTGGAATGTTTGGACTCCGTAGGTTTTGAACATGTGAATTCATAGAGAAGATCTTGGGCTTGATTCTTCCTTTTCACATTTGGATAAACAACAACAAATTAGACCAATATTTGTGGGAAAAAATGTTTACAGGCACAAACAAAAGTGAAAAGGTTTTTGGGTAAATCAAACGCAACCTTGAAAATTGAAATGACATTGATTGAACACAACATGGTCCTGGGCCTTTCTGCTTCAAAATCTTTTCAAGTCTTGAGTTAGGCTAGAGGAAAGCCCACCAAATGTTCCGCTCTATCTTGATTGGAAAATTTGATGCCCAGAATGACTGGTGGGCTGTGGACAAATTACATTTAGGGGGTGTTCCGCTAAAAAAAAACCAGCTTAGTTTTAACTCAAAAACTACATCATTCCGCTAATAAACAATTCACCAAAAAAATCAATTAATTCCTCTAACCTAAAAAAACCAAACCACTCGTACCATCAGACAAATGCACCCTAATTATGTAAAATTACAAATCTGCCCTCCCTTCAAATCCCTTGTCTTTTTGCCCCTCCCAAACGAATTTCTAATGGAAACACAAACGAATTTCTTTTTTATTTCTTAAGCATCTATAAAGAAATATAATGCTAACTTGTGGGAAGGAGAGAAAAAAACCTAAAGTTTTGTTACCTACATTTCCTTTGTGCACGGCTTTCAAAAAGGAAGCAATAGTTGTTTGGGTACAATGGTAGATTGGTAATTTGGTAACACAACTCAAAAAACCAAAAAACTAGTTAGTTGAACAAGTTAATTTTTTTGTAAAGCTAAAGATCCAAAAAAAAACCAAAAAAACTAAGGCCTTATTGGGCCACGGATCCTAAAATTCGGGTGAATTCATTGATATTAGTGAGCTCACGATTACTCTGGATGAAATTGATCTTACTAGTATAAAATTATGAACTATGACCCCGGTTTGGGCCATATCTGACGGAGAAGTGAAGCAAGGGTGGCTTGGCTCCTTTTCAGCGATAAGCCACCAATTTTGATGCAGCGTACGGGTGGTAGATGATGACCGGAGAGGTTCCTTTTAGTTTTTTTGGTTTTTTTCTTTTTGCCTGTTTTTTGTTGTTATGTTTGTGTATCTCCCTTTCGGAGAGTAGGTATCCCCTTGGTGGGATTTTGTCACCCCTTGTGGGTGTTTGTCGAGGATTTCATCAGTGTATTTTCTGCTTATTATTTGAGTTGGGTGTCCCTTAGGAATTCTCTACTACTAAATCGAGGGCGGACCCTACACCGGCACTAAGTGTTGGTATGCTTTTGCAATACGAGTCTTTGATCTTCCATCAAATCCTCCCCTCCTCCTCCCCTCTCACTTGCCGCTTGTAGACCCGGACGCTCCTTGTTTTGCCGCATCGTCGCCACTGCATTTCGCCGGAGTTTTGTCTTCGGTGGTTTTGTCCCAGGGTCGCGGATCAGGACTGTGGTTCATAGACACCAAGTTTTTCATGCACGTTCCAGTAGGCTAGCTCGTGTTGAAGATCCGGATTGGTTTTTGATGACTGTGAGGTGAATAAATTGGGTCTTTTTCTGTAGTGTTGGTCGGTTTTTTTTCTATCTACTCCATGTGTGGAGTGGCCATTGTATCGGTCTGATTTACCCAGATCCAGTGGGTGTGTTGGTAGGCTAATTAAGCTATTACTCCCTCCGTTCCAAGTAGTCCACTACGAAAGTCGTGTAATTAGGAACGGAGGGAGTAGTTTTTTGTTTCAGTTGTGTGTTAGTATCTAGAGCCCGCAGTGGCAGCGGGGGCTCGTCCCAGAGTGGCGTCCAAAGTTCGTGACAGTGAAGACTCGCTGGCGATTTCACTGATGCTGTGTTTTCTCTTGTCATGAGGGGCGGTGTTTGGCTTTTGGATAGCATATCCATGGCTTTCAATGTTCATCCAATTAATCTCCCTTTTCATAGGATGTTTCCTTTGATCTTCGACATCGCACTAATGCCAAGATTTATTTCGGTCCGTGGCTACGGCATGTGGCTCGCCTCTAGATGCATAAGAAAATTCTCCTTTTTTGCTTTATAGTCGGTCCGGTTTTACTTGCAAGTGAAGAGGTGCCAATGGTAGGCACCATATACGTACTCTCATGCATTTAACAGAGATTTAAACTTTACTAATCACAACTAACAATGTTAGCTTTGACGTTGTTTTGGGGTTATTTAGCCCCCTCACTAAATAAATAAAGTAGACTCGTTTGGGCTAAATTAATTTAGGTGGGTGGATTCTTCCCCTTTTGACCCCAGAAAATTTCCCTCCAAATTAGATCCACCCTAAGTTATGAAAACAATTTGATCTCCTCAAAAGTTTTATAGCTTATCCGTTCATTTCAACAAACATGTTTTTCATTTTGTTTTCTTTTTCTTTTTTTTCCTCAAGCAAGTTTTTAGTTAAGGTTTCTTCATCGAAAGGTCCAAAGAATCCTAGCAACTTCGTGATTAGGTTCAGTGGTTGACTTTGACAATTCCAACAATATTCCAACAATCTAGAAGTACAGAAACTGCCCTGAAAACAGAGACAAAACAATTCATCCATAAAGATAAATACTATTTCCGTCTAAAAATTTCTTGTCTTGTCCATGTTTATTACTTTAGATATTTCAAAAAAAAATTGCATTATTAAATGTATAATATTTTAAATATGCAATATGTAAGATATTTGATAGATCTCGATTGAATCTATTTAAAAAAAATCAAAATCACAATAATCATTATAAATCAAAAGAGATATAACTAATTTCAAAATGACACGCATGTCAAAAAACAGATAAGAAATTTTTGAGGAGGTAAATTAGCTTCTAGAACTTGCGCACTAACCTTCAAGTTCAAATAACTGTCCATTCCATATATACCAAGTTCATATATCGAGAACTGGCTGATACACATTCGATTTTTTTTTAATGATCTCTCTAAAAATGTGAGCATATTTGATTTGAAAAGTCTATATATACACACAGTCCCGAACCCAAGCAGATATGTGGGTTTCGAAAAATAATAAGCGGGTTACGTGCATCAGACGATTCTGGGTGCGTATGTCTTCATGCATAAACATGTTTAGGTCATGGTTTTAAATTCCGGCTATTACGTAACGGTTTTTAGGCTCCCTGATACCGTTACACAACAGTATATTACTGAGAGGAAAAATTGCATGTGTATCAGCCAGTTCCCGTTACGTATCAGTCTCGTAGCTGAGTAGCGGACTGGTTCACGACCAATAGTACTCGATCGTTATGGGTTATTTAAGCAATTTAATAATATTTTTTTGTTGAAAATAGTTTTTAAAAAATCACGACCGCTACAACTGATTCCCGTTAAGTATCGTTCGATACTCCCGACACCGACCGTAACACCTCGACTGTTACTGTTATGTGTTCCGATACCGTTATTTAAAACCTTGGCGTAGGTAGTATTACTATTTGGTTTTGGATACCTATAGGCATTTGTAATTGATATACCACTGTCTCCTCTCTGTAGATTTATGTTGCTTGACTACAATTCAATAATAAGTTTTCTGTTTTTCATTAATTATTTGCCAAGTCTTCTTTTTTATATTCGATTTGGTATTTTCCCCATTTTTCCTACCAAACTCTTGTTGGTTGACTTTAACAATTAAGTTTCTACTTTCCTTATGCAAGTGGCTTTAAATTAAACAAATTTTCACGTCACAAGCAAATACCAAATCCAAGTAAAGAAGAGAAACTATGTGTTGGAATATTGGACCATTGAAGTACTAAATTGAGTATTTCAAAAGCTGAATTTACCTGCCTTACCACGTGACCTAAGCCTTCACACTGTAAGTTGAATTTTGTCTCAAGGAATTAAGTTTCTTTAAAGTGAAGAAAAACGCATTTTTAACCCCACGAAAAATTGTTGCCAAGAGAATATGGAGTACAAAGTATCCTAATTAAGTAAGAAACAAGCATTTTAGCCTTTTAAGTAACAGGAATATTCTCTCGTGATTGAAAGGGGTTCGGGGTTGGTGCTGCGCAGGAGGTGCGCAACACGCGTGTTTTGTAATTCGAGCCGTCCGCTCGGCAATTTAATGGTCCAAATCTCATCTCGATTGTGTGACATCCAACCATTCAATGCAAGAGAGGAAATATGGCCTTTGGATTACCGAACGGATGGCTCGGATTGCACAACACGCGTGCTGCGCACTCCATGCGCAGCATGCGTGTACAGTAGAGATTGCAAATACAGTAGAGTCGTATGTGTACACATAGCATGTTGGTGAGATTAAGCCGACTCTTGACATGAGCCAAGCCAGTAGTGTACTTTACCACACTAAATTAAGCTAGGCCCCTAAGTTTTACCACATGTAGTTGGCTTATTTATGAAGGAAAGCTTGGCCACCTACCAGGGTGCATGTTGGAAACATAAATACTAAAATTGCTATGGATGTTTTTAGTGTCTAATGTTTTCGGAGCTAAGTTTTTGTGTGGCCTCGCATAATAATGGGTGATTTGGCTAAAAAAAAAAATTGATTTTTTGGTTTTTTTCGTTGTCTTTATTCAATTTTTTTTTTGCATTTGTTAGTTTTGTGTCAAGATTTTGTGGTTTCTAAATTTATCTCGTCGAGACGAATCCAAACAGTATAAAATTATGATAAAAAATAATAATTTTTTTAATAAAACTGAAAATAAACCAGTTTTTTGGATTTTTTTCGTCTTTATTCACAAAACTTTAAGTTTGGTTAATAATTTTATACTTTTTAGATTCATCTCGTTAAGACAAGCCAAAAAACCACAAGAAATCGACCGAAAACTAACAAATGCAAAAAAAAATTGAATAAAAGACAACGAAAAAAAAGACCAAAAAACCAGTTTTTCTTTTTAGCCAAAGTCCCTAGAACAGTTTGTTTCTCTTATTTCGCCGATCTCTCCATCACTTTTACACGTGAGGAGTACTGCATGCCATATTGTTTTTGTAAGCCATCCAATCTTGATTGTAACAATTTCAAGATTGTAACAATTTCAAGATTGCCAATCTTGATTGTTTCTAAATTTTTTTTTTTAATCTTGGAAAGGAAGACGAAGGTTAAATGGAGCTGACGTAAGGTCGGTGGAGATCTTGATTGATTAAATTTATGCAAATTAATTTCCTTAAAATATGAAATTGTGTCCCTCTCTTCTTTTTTTCTTTTTTCTTTTTTGAAATTGTGTCCCCTCTCAAACCTTCCACAATCATTTAGTACTAATTTGTCAATGCATGCAAGACAAGGCTTTAAATACGTTGGGTATACGTAATATTCAAAAACAGCTTCAATCATGATTATATTATTGTAGGGGAGTTACAACTTTCATTTCTTACCAACACTTCACTTTGTTGATTACAATATGAGCTGGCGGCTGTTATAGGATTACCCAATCGTGTTTTTAAAAGATTGACGTTAATTGATCCTTTAAAAGACTTACACGTGAATTCGTCACCGAATATCAGGTTTTCATCATATTTTTCATACTGTTTTCGGTGAGATATTTTACATACTGTTTTCGGTGAGATTTACGATTTTTTCAGGAAAAGAGTTACGATTTTTTTTTTGTAAAAGTTAAGAAATTTTTTATAAAAGTTACACACACAACCAAAACGTTTTTTAATCATTTAAAATGTTACGAATCATATTTTTGAAAAGTTACAAAAAACTAAAAATGTTACGATTGCATATTTAATCCTGATTATACAATAAAAAAAAGATAAAACACCCAAATAAGGGGTGTGTATTGTAGCCATTTCCATTGTTCAGTGTCTTGGAACAATGTCATGTGATGCCTCAAAACTTTTCACTACTACGAACAATTTTGTGTGGTTCATATACTTAGTGATGCGCCCCACAGTATTGTGTGGTGGTGACGACTGACGGGTGTTGGGGGCATGACCACGTGGCAATGCTCCAGACCCCGCAATAAATTTTCCCCGGATAGACCCATTTTGAGGCACTGGGGTATCTGTAGTGACCCAAGTCATTACATCTCCGCAGTGACCTTCATTGTGAGCCCTCTACAAATTGTATTTGGGATCGGAACTGTGCAATTTGTCGGGAATATTGAGTAGACCAGTCATATAAAAATTACTAATTGAATATCGGTAGACATATGTTCAGATGTCATTTTATAGATGACCAATATCATTTGGAGAATATAATTTGTCTCAATTATGTGTCTACCAATATCCGATAATCATAATTTTTTTGATTACTACATCCGAATAAAACACGATCCAACGATAATCATAATTTGCCCCCATTTCTACTCATAATGTGCTCAACATTCCTAAAAAAAAAAAAAAACGTTTCTGATCCTAAATGGAGATTTCAGATAACCTACAATTAAAGTCACTGCAAGAATATAATAATTTGGCTGGAACCTAAATCCCCTGGATGCCGGCTGTGCTTGGGCACCCAAATGGGTACTACGAACAATTTTGTGTGGTCCATATACTTAGTGATGCGCCCCACATTATTGTGTGGTGGTGACAGGTGTTGGGGGAATGACCACGTGACAATGCTCCAGACCCCGCAATAAATTTTCCCCAGATAGACCCATTTTGAGGCACTGGGGTATCTGTAATGACCCAAGTCATTACATCTCCGTAGTGACCTTCATTGTGAGCCCTCTACAAATTGTATTTGGGATCGGAACCGTGCAATTTGTCGGAAATATTGAGTAGACCAGTCATATAAAAATTACTAATTGAATATCGGTAGACATATGTTCAGATGTCATTTTATAGATGACCAATATCATTTGGAGAATATAATTTGTCTCAATTATGTGTCTACCAATATCCGATAATCATAATTTTTTGGTACTACATCCGAGCCGTCCAAAACACGATCCAACGGCCGAGGGGGTGCACAGCACCATGCACAGCATGGCTGTGCACAGCATGCCCCCCATTTCCACTCATAATGTGCTCAACATTCCTATAAAAAAAAAAACGTTTCTGATCCTAAATGGAGATTTCAGATAACCTACAATTAAAGTCACTGCAAGAATATAATAATTTGGCTGGAACCTAAATCCCCTCGATGCCGGCTGTGCTTGGGCACCCAAATGGGTACTACGAACAATTTTGTGTGGTCCATATACTTAGTGATGCGCCCCACATTATTGTGTGGTGGTGACAGGTGTTGGGGGAATGACCACGTGACAATGCTCCAGACCCCGCAATAATTTTTCCCCAGATAGACCCATTTTGAGGCACTGGGGTATCTGTAATGACCCAAGTCATTACATCTCCGTAGTGACCTTCATTGTGAGCCCTCTACAAATTGTATTTGAGATCGGAACCGTGCAATTTGTCGGGAATATTGAGTAGACCAGTCATATAAAAATTACTAATTGAATATCGGTAGACATATGTTCAGATGTCATTTTATAGATGACTAATATCATTTGGAGAATTTAATTTGTCTCAATTATGTGTCTACCAATATCCGATAATCATAATTTTTTGGTAATAATAATTTTTTAGTACTCATAATGTGCTCAGCATTCCTAAAAAAAAACCGTTTATGATCCTAAATGGAGATTTCAGATAACCTACAATTAAAGTCACTGCAAGAATATAATAATTTGGCTGGAACCTAAAATCCCCTGGATGCCGGCTGTGCTTGGGCACCCAAATGGGTACGTGGTATAATATGGGAGAAAACATGACTACCCCACATCCATGTTTCCTAAACCAATACTCTAATTCCACGTTACTAATTTCATTCACATTCCCTATCCATGAGGTCCCTACAAATTCCATAACCCCAGACTTAGACTCAGTCAAATTGGTGTCCTAACTTTTCTATTTTCTAAATATGTAAATGAATTTGCCTTTATATAATTAGATTAATAAATGCCTGCAAACTGTAACCCACAAAACATAAAACCGTGTTTTTGGTGATCTGATCACGTATCTAATTTCCATCTAACTTTTTAAAATAAACCACATTCATCAGCTAACATAGCCTACCATTTGCCTATTCCCCAAGAAAAGGAAAATAAAATAAGAATAACAACATGGTCACAATTCTACAAACGAACTTTCAGAGTTACCTTCCTCATAAACAAACATCAGGTCAAAAAATTACTCTTTCCGTCCCAAAATATTGCTCCTTCTTTCCCTTTTTAGCTGTCCCAAAATAAGGGGAGTGATTTCTACACCCCCCAAATTGATAGCCACACCCCTTTTTTGTCTTTTAGTGAAGTTTTTATGTGTAAAATCTTCACTAAAAGACAAGAAAGGGGTGTGGCTATCAATTTGGGGGTGTGAATATCAATTACCCAAAATAAATGACCAATTCAAAAAATTTACAAACAAAAGTTGATATTTATTTACTTTTTTGGGTACAATTATGTACTGTTCAGAAAAAAATTGAATTTCTAAAGCAAGAGTAACAATTTGGGAGAAACGGAAACCCTGTAGTGCACTGCCCTGTAAGACACCATGTAGTGCACATCCAGACTGTCCAAAAGTATTTTGAACGGTCTAGATTTTAACAAAACGTTTCCAGGGAAGAGTTAAAATCCGGACCATTAATAACTGACTGAGACGGACGGTCCGTATGTGCATGGACTACAGAACCCCCGGGTCCCAATTTTGAAACGGAGAGAATAAATGAATTTATTTATTTTTATTTGAAATACGTCAAAAAAATATAGTAGAAAATAGTGGAAGTAGGAAGCATGCATATGATGATTTTTAGTACGATCTGGTCAATTTTTTATTCTAATTAATTAAAACCATAATGTTTACTCTATAAAACCCCTGACAGCACCATCCAACCTTCCTCAAAAGTGATCTCCAACACTCCATTTATATACAATTCAAAAACCCCTATTCCACAATCAACAAAAACATTCATCATCATTCATGGAATATCCATAATCTCAAAAATGAAGATCAACCCACATCTCAGTACACCCCTATCATGGGGAATTCTCTCTCTCCTAATCTTCTTCTCTACTCTCTCTCATCAAGCTTCCTTCTCTCCTCCTCCATCCATCCAAAACCCTAGGCTCCAAAATGCCTATTGTGCCCTCCAAGCATGGAAAGAAACAATCACCTCTGACCCTAAAGGCTTCACTACAAATTGGTGTGGCCCAGATGTTTGCAACTACACTGGAGTCTACTGTTCACCCGCCCCTGATGACCCCTCCGTCATCACGGTGGCGGGTATCGATCTCAACCATGCCGGGATCTCCGGTACGTTACCGGAAGACCTCGGCCTCCTCACCGACCTCACCCTCTTCCACATAAACTCCAACTTCTTCTGCGGTACGATACCGCAGAGTTTCAAAAAACTCCGGTTATTATTTGAACTTGACGTCAGCAACAACCGCTTGTCGGGAGTGTTCCCGTACGTCGTACTTAAACTGCCGTCGCTCAAGTTCCTCGATATCCGGTTCAACATGTTCGAAGGAGAAATCCCTTCGAGTCTTTTTGACTTGAGGCTCGACGCTCTGTTCGTGAACAACAACAAGTTCAAGTCATCGTTACCAAAGAACTTCGGTAACTCACCCGTGTCTGTGGTTGTTCTGGCGAACAACCAAATCAACGGGTGTTTACCGCCGAGTATAGGAAAAATGGCCGGAACCCTAAACCAGATTATTCTGTTGAATGTGGGGTTGAACGGTTGTTTGCCGACGGAGATAGGGTTGTTGAAGGAGGTGACGGTGTTCGACGTGAGCAATAATATGTTGGTGGGGACATTGCCGGAGAGTATTGGACAGATGAAGAGTTTGGAGCAGTTGAATGTGGCGCATAATAACCTCACCGGCGCGATTCCGGCGAGCATATGTTCTTTGCCCAAGTTGGAGAACTTTACCTACTCTTATAATTACTTTTGTAGTGAACCGGGTATTTGTCTTAAGCTGCCGGCAAAAGATGACCGGGAAAATTGTATCCCCGATCGACCGGAACAGCGGTCGGCCGCCGAGTGCAAGGCTGCATATTCTCATCCAGTGGATTGCGGTGCATTTGGGTGTACACCTCGAAGTCCTCCGCCGCCGTCTCCGCCTCCACCGTCACCGCCGCCGCCCTCTCCACCGCCGCCCTCTCCACCGCCGCCATGTGATGAAGCTCCTCCTTTGCCGCATTCGCCTCCACCTTATTGAATCAGTTGACCCAAGTGAAGAAGTCGTCTTTTTTCTTTTGTATTTTTAGTTTTTGGAATTAACCAAAAAGAGGTTAGAAGTAATTACTTACATTTGGAAAAGAGAAAAGAATTCTTTTCTTTTCTTTTAACGTTTTTTATTTTTTATTTCTGGGATTTCTATATAGCTAGTTTGGCTGAAACTTCTGTTGTGTTTTCATATAATTATGACCTCTTGTCATTCTTTTTGGTTGTGTAATTGTATTAAGGAATAAAGGTCTTATGAGGTTCTGATTTTATATTGCACAAAAATTGATAAGCCCAGTTCGATAATAAATTTGAAATTTCAAATATTTGAAATTTCAAATATTTTGTGACCTTTGATTTTGGGATTTTGGGCCTTTTGGGGGTAAACTTTACTATGGGGTTGTAGTGAGGTAAATTCGGCCGTCCATCTCGACACCGACGGCTTGGATTAAATTCAGACTCCAAATGATCCGAGTCGTTCATTGTTTGACTTAAAATCCGAGCATTTGTTGTCAAGATGGACGGTCGGATGGCCTCATTGCAACCTTGTAATGAGGCTCTTACTACAGGGACCCCGGACCCCTGATTTAAATCATAGTAGCACAGAAATTGCATTCCCAGTTATTTTATGAGGTTCTGATGTTTACATAGCACACAAATCAATTGGAATACCAACATAATAGATTAAAACATTTTTTAAAATTAGATTTTAATTCAAGGGAATAATTTTGTACGAATTGACTAAAACATAAAGGGAACAAAAATGAGATAATATAAAAGAAAATGGCAAATACATGATAAATTTAGAATAGCCTATTATAGATAAGAGAAACTGAGAAAGATAAGAATTAAAATAAAGTATAAGCTCAAACAAAAAAAAATAAAAAATAAAAAATACTAGGAAAGATAAAAAGTTCACATTGTGGGGACCGCAGAGTGGTCGCTGTTGTTGTGGTACGTTGTGATTGGTGTCTTGCACGAAAGTTGTTGTGGTACGTTGAGATTGGTGTCTTGGCAATCTTTGGTGTCTGTGGCTTTCATTGTGATACAATGTCTATTGTTTTTCTTTTTCTTTTTTGGAAAATGTTAACTTGTGCCCAATAGGCACACGTTAAAGTTAAAAAAGTGCATTAAAATGTGTGAAAAGTGTATAAGAATATGTGAAAGTGTATTGAAAAATGTTAAAAGTGTATTGGAGTGTGTTTTTTTGTTTGTTTGTGTGTTTCATTAGCAAAACCCTTCTTTTTTTTTAATCGAAGAGTGTCCCGATGAACAGTTCTATTATTAATTTCCAGCTCCTTTCGTAACCTTTTTCAACTGTTTGTATGAGTTGAGGTCGTTCCAAGTGCAAATCGTTGCCAAAGGAATTCGACCTTGAAGTAGTAAACTCCACCCAGACAACTCGATTAACCACTTCGATAATTCCCGTAGGTTAAATTGTGATGCTACGTCCTCTCCTACCACAATATTGTAATTCTTCGTTTTAATAATGTATCTTCGTTTGTGGAAAATTTTCCTTTTTGTAAGGTTCTGATTTATGTGTTCATATTTCTAGCTAGCTACAACTTCTTTCACTTTCATATTCTTTTTTATTATTAATGATTGGTAGGTAATTATAGAAGGGGGACTCTGCTCTCCTCATGGGATGGCTGCCAAGCCCTAAAACTACATCATTTTGGGAATTTTAATAGATTCTCAAGTGTGTTGTTAAAGACCCGTTTGACACTCATTTGATTTATTAAATTTTTTTTACCCATTTCAGATTGCATGAAGATGATCCAAACCGCTCATTAATCTTCAAATGTTTTTCTATGAGGTTATGAAAAAAAAAATAGAACAATCCGATGTCGCTAAGGACTTTTTTTTAGAATTTGTAGGGCGCCCAATGAATTCTGAAAAAAAACACTTACCGATATCAGATCAAGCTAATTTTTTGCAGGAACCCCATAGATAAACATTTTGAGAATAATGAGCAGTTTGAATCATTTTTGTAGGCCTGCAGAAATCAATAAATCAAATGAGTGCTAAACGATGATTTATCAATTAGTGTAATGGCCGGAAATGCGGCCTATTTTTTCGATTAAAATTAGAATTATTTTATTCCTAATTATTTTTATTTCTCATAATTACACTTAGGACTCATAACTACCCTAATCTTGCACTTGAGGACATAAGTACCCTAAAACATGTCAAAATACGCCTCTTCTTCCTCCCATCCCACTTGCCACTTCAACCCATCACAACTTAGGGGGAGTTCCACTAACTTGGTTTTTTGATTTTTTTGGATGTTTTAGTTTTGCAAAAAAACTAACTTGTTCCACTAACTAGTTTTTTGGTTTTTTAGTTTTTAGTTTTGCAAAAAAACTAACTTGTTCCATTAAACTAGTTTTTTTGTATGTTTAGTTTTGCAAAAAAACTAACTTGTTCCACTAACTAGTTTTTTTAGCTTTTTTGGTTTTTAGTTTTGCAAAAAAACTAAGTGATTTTTTGTTAGTGGAATGAGATAGTTTTTGAGTTAAAACAAAACTGTTTTTTTTTTTTTTAGCGGAACGGGGCCTTAAACCCACACCGTCTTCATAAAATCTTATCCTCTTCCAACCCATATTTACTACCTACATCATCTTCTCTCTCCTTTACAATATATATTTATGTCATCCCTGTCTACCCCCACCCATCAAATCAATCCATCACCTTGTCCTTCCACACATTATCACCACCATCCCATAAACCACATTCATCTCGATCCCTTCTCTCCCTAAAATTAGTTGCCATCATCACTGAATCTCTCCCATATCTCCACATCATCACCCATATCTCCCATCTCATCTCTCCTCTCTCCTATCATGTCACCACCCTACATCAATTTCCAGCACCATTATTCAATCGCATTCCCCACATTTTCCCTCCGAAAACCCAATTATAATACACCCTACCACATCCTACTCCACCTTACTTTTGCCTAAAAACATCGCATCCACTCTATTTAAACTTCCCTCCATCATCCCACATTTCCATCACACAATACACCCTCAAAATCTGGCCACCCTTATCACCTGAACCATATCTACTTCCCCCAACCATTTCCTATGCCCCTACATCATCCTAACACAATCCCATCACCATCCTTCATCAAATCACCTTTATCCCTTCAATCTTCCCTCCAAAACCACCTCTCCCTACCTCTATATCTACCCCATCCATCCCTCAATCTTTCTCACCTTCAAACACATTCACACACTCCCACAAACACAACAAGAACAAGAGAAGAAGAGTAGAGAAAGCCCAAGACATTCTAGAGAGAGTAAGATAGCAAAAGTGGGTTTCGGCTCAAACCCTGTTTAGTTTTTCTTGTTATTGTGTCATATTCGTGTTTCATGTCAAAAGTAGCCGACCCTAACCCACTAACTTCGTGTCATGTTATCGTGTCTTTTCATAAATTCTTGTAGCCTATCATGTTCGTGTCGTGTTTGTCATGTTATCTCATTTTCGTGTCAGGATTCTCTCAACCCTAACCCGACCTATTTAACTTTTCGTGTTATCTTGTCGTGTCATATACATGTTTCGTGTTAGAAATAGCTGACTCTAACCCTCTAACTACGTGTCGGGTTCGGGTCGTATTCTCGTGTTGTGTCGAAAATTACCACCCCACCGGCTTGAGGCCCCATTTTTTTCGTGAATAACTGAGTTTTTGCTAAATCTTTAGAGGAGATGTAGGTAGACTCTTATTTCACTCTCTCTAAGTATATTTTAGTCCCTAGATATTGTTTTGAAAAAATGGATCCATGCATCAAAACGAGCTCAAAAATGATGGAAAGGGTAAAACCCAATTGTGTAGGAAAACATGTGAGCACAAACAGACCACATGCTCAGTCAAGACACCACGTGAGAGTGGACTAGTTCTGTAGGACCATGAAGGTGTACCTTAACCCTTAACCGAACAAGATAGGCTATGAATAGAGCTCAAGTCAAAATAGTACTACCATTTGAGGGCAAAATAGATCGGTATGGACACGTGAGGATACCCTTGGCTATAGTCGAGCTAGTTAGACCATGAATATGGTCAGAGCTATGCCTCAGAAGATGGCAACACCACGAATATGGCCAGAATCATATCGTATAACTACATATCGAGCTTGGTATAGCTCGGCATCTGCATGGAAAGTCTTATAAAGGGCTTTGCTGAACAAAAAAAAAAAAAAAAGGCATCTCGACCAAACCGCCGTAAGAGAGCAGGGCGGCAAAACATTCTAGAAAGGTCTGGAATGGCCTCTTTCTTGATAAAGAGGTGAATAAGATTTAAGGGATTGATATAAAGCCTCTATATTGGATGAAGAGTCTAATATACATACAGAATCCTAACAGAGACAGGATTCGAGTTATACAGCCATATAGGAGCGAGACCTATATGGGGTAGAATCCTAGCCCAAGGAAAAATCTTGTATAACCAAGATTGTATTACCTAATGGGACGAATCCTGTGGGAGGCTGATAGGCGCGCAATATCTCAAGATATAAGCGCCTAAGTAGGGCAAAATTAGCGCATTAGAGGCGCGTTTTATTTCATTTTCCACTTGATTCGGTGTATGTCTTGTTTTTGGTGTTTTGTGTTTATTTTGTAGGAAACGGGCCAAAAGGAGCACGGGAAGAAGACACAAGGCATCGGGCATGTGGGGAACCGGTGGGACCCAAAGCAAGGACGACCAAAAGCTGAAAAAGTCAACTTTGAGCACCGGTATCGATACAGGACTTCTCCTGTATCGATACCCAAGCGTCATCTTGGAAACAGAACCAACGGGTATCGATACAGGACTTCTCCTGTATCGATACCGAGACCCTTATTTCGCCTGTTTGACTTTGCCACGTGTGTTGACTTCGGGGACATATTTATACCTCGTTTTTACTCCGAATTAGGGTTCGAAAAATATTTTAGATCTCTTTTATTTTGGCAGCCGTTTTTCCTTTGAAGATTCTACGTTCCGGATTATTTTTGCATTGAAGTTTTGAAGTTTTTCCGCTGTTTCTCGCTTGCTTCGGTAACGTTTCTGTTTGTTTACTTTATTCTCAGTTCGCGGGGGTTTGTCCGCGTTCTGAGACTCGAATCTTTGTTCGAATTCGTATTCAAGTTATTAGCTTGTTTAATTTCAGATTTATGTTATTCGTTCTAGATAATATGAGTGAGTAGTTTCCCAAGTATGGTCGCGGGGTGATTAACACGCCGTGGCCAGGGCTGGTTACGTTCTTGCTCCGATTTTCACGATCACTCATGGTAAAAGCAATTTTAGGGTTTTAAAGAACATTCGTTAGTTAGACGAATCCGGGCATTGTCGGAGCCCATGTAACGCGAGGTACGGGGGACCAAAACTTGTTCTTCGCTGTACATGGGTAAACGGCGACCGCGATGATTCGCATCTTTCGGGGTATCTTTCTCTCTCTAAAGTTAAATGTTTTGGAACAACGAATGGAGCATGAAATATCCGGACCTGGTCACCGGGTTATGAACCCTACGACCGTACTTCCTTTTTAATAGTTTAATCAAAATCAATTTTTCTCTTAATTTAGCTAATTCACCAAATCAAATCACAAAGGGTGGCCACCTAAGAGCCGTGTTAAACATTAGCGTCCCGAGTTTTTAGACAGCACCTTCCACCTTCTCTGTGGATTCGATTCCGGTCTTACCGGGTATTGTGCTACACTGATATCCGCCCTGCGCTTGGGGCAACCCAGTAATTTAGGTATAGGATTTCGGTCAAGCATTTTTGGCGCCGTTGCCGGGGAAGGCAAGAGGTGTTAAGAATTCGGGTAGTTAGTGTTTAGTTCATTTTAATTTTAATCTTATCTTCCTTAACTTTAAAAAATATATATATATATATTTAGGTAAATTTTGAGTTGTTATTTTTAGGATTGAGTCAAGATAGGTAAGGGAAAGAAGGGTTCACCAAAAGGGGACCCACTCTTTTTCCGAGACCCGTCTAAGCGTCTTTGTAGGATAGATAAAGAGTCGTTGGTGGAAATTCCACTAGCAAGGGGCTTCTAGTCAGTTTGAGCCCTTAGCAGTCCAGCCAGGAGCACTCCCACTTGAGTGGCATCCCACTCAGTCGGAGTCTTCCGAGAGTGAACCTGAGACCGTCCCGAACTTGTTCTTAGAATTTCCCAATCCACTTTTTGACTTAGAGAGTGAGCCAGCGATGGCAGAACAGAGGTCCATGCGCGACTATATGCATCCCACGAGGACTACTCCTCGCGGCCCAATAGTACTGCCCACGGAGACAGTGGAGGCACGCAATGCCTTCACTGTCAAACCGGGAACCCATAATGCTCTTCCTCTTTTCTATGGGAGGGAAAATGAGGACCCATACGAGCATATCCGCCATTTTGAGGGGTTGGTGCGCACCCTCGCCACCACTGCTCAGTGGGAAAACGCTTGCCTTAAGCTTTTCCCTGCTTCTCTGAAAGACAGTGCGGATAAGTGGCTCAGAATGCAGAAGGAGCAATCCCTCAGGACATGGGCCGCTGTTAGAGAGTTGTTCTATAGGAAGTACTTCTCCGAGAGTAAGACACAGCACCTGACTCGCCAAATCCAATCTTTCAGACAAAAAGAAGGCGAGTCGTTTTTGAGGTGCTGGGAGAGGTTTAAGGAGTTGTTATTGTCGTTACCCCACCATGGGTATGAGAAACACCAATTGGTGACATCTTTCCAGCTGGGCCTAAATATTGCGACGGCCCAGCAAATTGAGTACCTATGTAGGGATGGGGATTTCCTAGACAAAGCCCCAGATGCGGCATGGGATTTCTTAGAGGAGTTGGCCGAAAAGCATAGAAGTTGGGAACCTTCCGACTTAGCTGACAGGGCCATGGCTGCACAGGGACCCAGTGGGTCTGGTATTTTTCCTTTGAGCGTGAGAGAACACACTGTCCAGTCCCAGTTGGACAAATTGGCTAAACAGATGGAGGACTTGCGACCTGAAGCAAGTCCACCAGGTAAATGATGTGAGAGTTGAGGAGGTGTGTGCTTTATGTGAGTGTCCGGGGCATTCAGTTACTGCTTGCCCCGCGTTTCCGATAGTTAAAGAGGCCTTCCAAAGCAACCAGGCTGAGGTGAATGCGGTGAACCAACGTTGGGATCCGTTCTCAAATACCTATAATCCGGGCTGGGCTCACAACCCACTCCTGAGTTATAGAGACCCCAAGGCACCAGTGCCACCCCAGGCACAGCCTCAGCAACAGGTGCAACCATACCGGCCTCAGCAAGGCCAAATGTCCCAATATCGCTATCCCTCACAGAATCAGCAGGGGTACGGTCCTTCATACTCTGGACCACCCCCTGGCATAAATCATCCACCGAGGGATAAACAGACTGATGATATGATAAAAGCTCTCATGCAGTCTCAGTTGAGTTTCACTGAGCAGACCAAGCAGGCCATAGGTGACATTAGGTCCCAATTGACTCAGTTGACGGCAGTAGTTGGGCAAAACCAACAGGAGAGGGGAAAATTTCCCTCTCAACCTCAAGCCAATGCTGTCGGTTCTAATTATTTGGGAGATGGTTCAGGTTCGAGTAATCCGAACCCCAGTCTGGAGGAAGCAAAGGCGGTCACCACTCTCAGAAGTGGGAAGGTGATCGATAAGACTATTCCTCTGAAGCAGAAATCGGTTCCACCTCTGGTTCCGGTCGCTGTTCCAGTAGTAGTCCCGGATGTGGGGAAGGGTATTGAGGAAGAGAGAGAATTAGAGTCACCCGAGGAAGTGGTGCCTGCTCCTGCGGCCCCCACGACTACTTTGCCACCCGTTGCACCATATCCCCATCGCTTGGTGGCAAAGCCCAGCGTCAATGCGCATTTCCAGATTCTTGAGCTGTTCAAGAAGGTTCAGTTTCCTATCTCTCTGATGGAAGCCATTGACGCTATTCCTCAGTTTGCGAAAGTGCTTAAAGAGTTGTGCACGTCGAAACGGAGAACTAAGAGTCAGTGCAACGTGCTACTGACGGAGCAAGTGAGCTCCATTCTCCAAGCTGATATTCCGATTAAGCGGAAAGATCCGGGTTGTCCCACTATCCCTATAGCCATTGCAGGCCAGAGTTTTGAGAAGGCCTTACTAGATTTGGGAGCAAGTGTTAACTTGCTCCCATATTCGGTGTACTTGAGACTAGGCCTAGGTGACCTTAAAGCCACACCGGTTACGCTACAGCTAGCTGACCGGAGTGTGAGAATTCCTAAGGGGGTAGTGGAGGATGTTCTGATTCAGGTGGGGGAGTTTTTGTTCCCCGTGGATTTCATTGTCTTGGACACGTGTCCAATCCCGGAAGTCTTTGAGAAGACTCCTATCATCCTTGGCCGCCCATTTTTAGCCACCTCCAGTGCTGTAATGAATTGCAAAACTGGACAAGTCCAATTATCATTTGGGGACTTGAAAATGGAGGTGAACGTCTTCAATGTTAATAGTCGGGTAGAGGATGATGAGGAGGTCTATGAGGTGAGTTTGATCGACACGCTAGTGCAAGAGCATGTCGAGAGTATGTTGTATAAGGATCCTCTGGAGATAGCCCTGACCGCCCATGAGGCGTCATTTTTAGATTCTCCAGAGGTAGGGAGTTTGATGGAGATGCTAGCAGTAGAGGATATATGCGGCGCCGTTTGGGACCCAGTTCTCGAACCATTGGGCGCCCCATTACCTAAAGCTCTCCCATCATCGGTCCAGCCGCCGAAGCCTGAATTGAAGCCTTTACCGGATACGTTGAAATATGCCTTTCTTAAAGGCGATGATACGTTTCCAGTAGTGATCTCCTCCTCCTTGGAGGTGGATCAGGAGGCTAAATTACTTGCCCTGCTGAGAGAGCATATAGGGGCGATAGGCTGGACGATAGCAGACCTTCAGGGTATTAGTCCTACGGTGTGTACACACCGCATTTTTCTTGATGAGGATGTGAAGCCTTCTAGGCAACCTCAGCGCCGTCTAAACCCCAATATGAAGGAGGTGGTTAGGACGGAAGTGCTTAAGCTGCTTGATGCGGGTATCATATACCCGATTGCCCATAGTGAGTGGGTAAGTCCTGTGCAGGTTGTGCCTAAGAAGGCAGGGGTGACAGTAGTGAGAAATGAGGAGGGTGAGTTAGTGCCAACCCGTGTTCAGACCGGGTGGCGTGTTTGCATAGACTACCGGAAGCTCAATGCGAGCACCCGGAAGGATCATTTCCCCCTCCCATTCATTGACCAGATTTTAGAGAGAGTCGCGGGCAGAGCGTTCTATTGCTTCCTGGATGGATACTCTGGCTACAATCAGATCGAGGTAGCCATGGAGGACCAGGAAAAGACTACTTTTACGTGCCCGTATGGTACTTTTGCCTACCGTTGCATGTCATTTGGCTTGTGCAATGCTCCCGGCACCTTTTCAAGGTGTATGATGGGAATTTTCAGCGACATGGTAGAGAAAATAGTAGAGGTTTTTATGGATGACTTTTCAGTTTTTGGGGATTCGTTTGACGGATGCCTCGAGAACTTAGGAAAAGTCTTGACTAGGTGCGAGGAGAAGCGCCTTGTGCTGAATTGGGAGAAGTGCCACTTCATGGTGACCCAAGGGATTGTGTTGGGACACATTGTCTCATCCAAGGGTATTGAGGTGGACAAGGCGAAGATAGACTTAATTGCCAATCTTCCCACTCCAAAGACTGTTAAGGATGTCCGATCATTTCTAGGTCACGCCGGTTTTTACCGGCGATTTATTAAGGATTTCAGCGCTATCTCCCGGCCTTTGTGTCATTTGTTGGCGAAGGACACACCCTTTGTGTGGTCCGATGCTTGTGAGGGGGCATTCCAGAAATTGAAGCGGAGTCTCACAACTCCGCCAATCGTTCAGTCCCCAGATTGGAGTTTGCCGTTTGAGCTTATGTGTGACGCGTCTGACTATGCAGTCGGCGCAGTTTTAGGTCAGAGGCGAGGGAAAGATCCCTATGTGATTTATTATGCGAGCAAGACATTGAATGAGGCACAATTGAATTACACCACCACTGAGAAGGAATTGTTAGCGGTGGTGTTTGCCTTAGATAAATTCCGGTCCTACTTGGTGGGGTCGCAGATTGTGGTTTATACCGATCATGCGGCCTTGAGGTATTTGATGACCAAGCAGGATGCGAAGGCTCGCCTTATCCGGTGGATTCTTTTGCTGCAAGAATTCCACCTCATTATTAAGGATAAGAAAGGGGTTGAGAATGTGGTAGCTGACCACCTGTCTCGTTTGGAGTTTGAGGACCCCACCTCTCATCTCCCCATTGTGGATACCTTTCCCGACGAGCAGTTGTTCGCTGCTAACACGTGCCCGTGGTTTGCAGATATCGCCAATTATTTGGTGACTGGGCAGATTCCACCCCATTGGTCTACTTCTGAAAAGCAGCGCTTTTTGAGAGAGGTTCGGCAGTATATTTTCGATGATCCATATGTGTTTAAATACTGTGCGGACCAGATAGTGCGCCGTTGTGTCCCCGAGGTTGATCAGAGGGGAATTCTTGAGTTTTGTCACTCAGAGGCGTGTGGCGGTCATTTTTCCGCCAAGAAAACCACCGCCAAGGTATTACAGTGCGGCTTCTTTTGGCCGAATTTATTTAAGGATGCATATGCATTTTGCAAGTCTTGTGACCGATGTCAGAAATTAGGTAAAGTTGGCCCGAGAAATATGATGCCCCTCCACAATATTTATGTGTTGGAGGTCTTTGATTGTTGGGGCATTGATTTCATGGGCCCATTCCCTGTGTCACACGGTTTCGAGTTCATCCTCCTGGCGGTGGATTACGTGTCAAAATGGGTAGAGGCGATTCCCACTAGGACTAGTGATTCAAAAGTGGTGCTAGAGTTTTTAAAGAATCATGTGTTGTCGAGATTTGGCATGCCACGTGCCATTATCTCTGATCAGGGCACCCACTTTTGCAATCGGTCCTTTGAGAGGCTTTAATGAGGAAGTATGGCATCTCTCATAAGGTGTCTACGGCCTATCACCCTCGACCAATGGCCAGCCGAGTGTGCCAATCGGGAGATTAAGGGGATCTTAGAGAAAACGGTGAACCCGAGTAGAAAGGATTGGTCCTCGCGATCGATCGATGCGTTGGGCCTACCGCATCGCTTACAAGACCGATTGGGTGCTTCACCCTATCGGCTTGTTTACTGGTAAGGCCTGCCACCGCCAAGAGAGATGGAGCATAAGGCCCATTGGGCCATTAAGACGGTGAATGCAAGTTTGCCGAGGCGGTGCCCATAGGAAGCTCCGAGTTGTGTGAGCTTGAGGAAATTAGGAAAGACGCGTATGAGAGCACTAGCATTTACAAAGCTAAGGTTAAAGCGTACCACGATAGAAATATTCAGCGCAAAACCTTTAGTGTTGGGCAAAAGTTCTATTATATAACTCGCGCATTCACCTATTTCCGGGGAAGTTGAGGTCTCGTTGGGATGGGCCGTACATAGTCCAACAAACCCGAACGGTTTCGATAGATGTCTCAGACCCTAAGGATAATCATATTTTTAAAGTTAATGGGCAGCGTCTTAAACCATTTTTGGAAATCATTGACATAGGTGAACCCGAGGAGGACTTAGTTGATCCTAGGTTTACTCGGACATTCCGTAGTTTAGCCATTGGGCTATGTTTTACGGGTAGCTCACGCGTACCGTGCTCTTTATTGGGTGTGGACCCGACTCCTAGCAATAGGGGTACCCATCATTGACTTGGGTATTTTTAGCTTCGCACGCCGCTATTAAAATAAGGATCGTGTGCCCAGCTCCGGTTAGTAAGGGCGTTTTGGGTATTTTCGTGTTTGTTTTAATTTTCAAAAAAAAAAAAAAAAAAGGGGTCCGGTATAGCCACCTAATTTCTATCCTTAACTTTGTGTATCTGGGTTTCGAACAATCTTATTGCCGTGTCTCGGATAGTCATAAAAGACGATTGGCTCTGATTGCTTTAAGGAGAAACCTTGAGTAGTTTAACCTGTTGAGTCGTGACTTACCCGGGATTGTTTTGATGACCTTCTCTACACAAATTTAAGTGAGAAATTAGGGAGAAAAGTAGTACCCGTGTCTTTCACGTGACGAAAGTGGTGGTTTATTTTCTTTTTTTTCTCGTTATTGCTTTTTGGTTTTTTCGTATGCGCTACGCCCGGATACCACGTGCCGGGCTGGACTGACGTGTTTTGCAGGTTGCATGGTGAGCGTACCTGAAATTCCTCGTATATCGGCCGAGGTCATGGTGGTTGGCTGCCACCCACAGGTCCAGTTCCTTCCCCTTGTTCTTTCAATTTTTCTGTCTCCATGCTCTGGGGACATAGCATGATTCTAGTTGGGGGAGGGTGTACTTTGTATTTATTTTTTTTTTTTTGCGTTGCTAGTTAGTTTTGGGGATACGGGTGTTATGCGTCTTGTAAATGTCAAAGCGATGAGATCTAGCAATTAGTATGCCCGTTTAACTTGAATGCATGCATATATTTGGCTATCTAGTTGAGCATGATGCACTGTCAAGCATGTGAACGAATGTCCTCACATTGATAATAGCGTATCCTGAATAGCATGCCCATGTTCTTTGTTTTCTGTTCTGCAATCGCATAAAATAGTAGGCTTTTGTTTTGCAAGTAAGAGACTGGTTATTTTTCATGCGTTTGTGAGGATAAATAACGTGCATAGGGGATGAAACAAGGCATTGTTGCATGATTAAACCACATATGAGTCCCCTTGACCCATCTTAAACCAGTCCGAGTCAGTTCCCGTGTCTAACTTAGGAAACCGGTGTTTTTGGTTGGATTCAAGTTGGGGGGGAAAGTCAAGCTCTGTGCATCATAAGTGTCGTACTGTTGTGGAAAATTGGGAAGCAATGGCGATTTGAGGGATTAATTTTTGAAGAAGTCTGATTAGGTGCCGTGTTTTGGAAACCCATAAACCCCAAAAAAAAAAAAAAAAAAAAAAATTATAAGCCTTTTTGTATCGATACAGCAAAAGTGCTGTATCAATACCGGTTGACCCATTCGCGAACAGAACCCACGGGTATCGATACAGGAGAAGTCCTGTATCGATACCGATACAGGAGAAGTCCTGTATCGATACCGATACCCTTATACGCGAAATTTTAAGGGCTCAGCCGGTCATTCTCCCTCACTTTCCCATCTTCTTCCTCAACTCTCTCTCTCTCTCTCTAACCCTAACCCACGAAAAACCCCCATAGCCACCACCTTCAAACCTCCATAACTCCGCCAAATCTCACCCAAATTCCACCAAACTTCACCAAAACACTCCTCTTCTCCACCTCTACCACATATACCTCTCAAATCCTTCCCAAATCCCTTATCCTTCCAGATCTAAAAAAACCCTAAAATTCCAAAAACCCAAATTTTCTTAACCCTTTTCAAAACATGGCATCTAGGAAGGCGAAGGGCAAAGGTGCGGCCTCCTCCAGTGCTCCTCCAGAGCAAGTAGCCGGGGGAAGGAGGACCAAGGATCAAATTGCTCGGGATGAACGGGCCAAGTGGGAGGCTTCTATTGAACAAAGGGGCGTTAAGAACGAGCGCCACGTCATCCGGGACGGGTTTCTCGAGCATGACGAGACCATACGAGCCATTGTGCGGCAAGGTATGTCGTTCTGGTTCAATCCAAATCCCGGATATAATTTAGAACTCGTGAGGGAATTCTATAAACACTTTCAAATACCAGCATCCGGGACTGCGTTCAGTTCCGAGACTCAGATTACCTCACGAGTAGGTAAAACCCCCATCATTATCACCCCTGATGTTATAGCTGCGAGTTTGCGCTACCATAGGCCGACTGATGTTAACTACCCATGCCCCGCTGAGGATTTTACCCCGCACACAGTGACGGGTCTTTTGTACGAGAGACGTGCAGATGCTGGGAATCCTCACCGGCCGGGCAAGTTTAGGGCGGCATATCGATTTGTGAATCAATTGGTTTGTTATAATCTGGATCCGAGGGCCACTGAAAATAAGCCCTCTATTGATACTGGGAATATGTTGACCGCCTTCATGGATCCAGATACTGTGTGTGATTGGGCATTGTTCATTTATTCAAAGATTATCGATTTCCGTGATGCCCCAACACAGACCCGAATGCCATTCCCTTGCCTGATCACTGCCATTGCTAGAGACTCCGGGTTGTCAGGGGCCAAGTGGTTCAACAACGATCCACTAGTCCCTGGGGCAATAGACATCACCATTCTTACCAAAAGCAGAGCCCAGACTCGAGGTGCTAGAGGAGGAACTTATTTGACTACACAGCCACCCCCCAGCACAGCCAATGCCACTTGGCTGCAGAAAATCTTTTGTCAAGGAGTCGCTACCATTCGAAGTCATCAGAAGCTTAAGAGAGAGGTGCGACAAAATGCAAGAATGCTGCAGCAGATGAATCACAGGGAAGAGTGGATGGTAAGGCGACTTGAGGGGTCGACTTCAGATCCATATGTTCCCCTTGAGTTCCCTGAGTTGGAGGTCAGCGATGATTTCGCAGATGGTGAACCGGAACCGGAGGAGGTTGAGTCGGATTGACTGAGGCACTTGTGGTTGCATGGGGCTGGCTGAGGGTAGGTAGCGATAGTTGGAGGTGTTATTTTATGTGTGGTTTCCTGTTAGTTCAGGTTGGATATTTTGTTATTTCATGTGGAACTTGTGTTTTTCGTTTTCATTTGGGGTTTGTAATATAACTCTTAGGATGACGGTTTCACTTTTAATGGTTTGATTGTGGACTTGGTTTGGGTGGCGCCGATGGGCGCATTGACAGGTTTTAGACGTGACAGGTGCGGCCAGTCAGGGTAGTTAACCTTGAGCCTCTATAGGCCGTCACCTGATTTTGCAGTTTCCTATCTTTGTTCTAACCAAGGTCAATATAATCCAAAAAGTCCTTAGTCGATCGTGTGCACGTATTCTATCTCTCACTTATGCATGATTAATAATGATGTTGATTATTTTGTGAAATCCTGTTTGGACATATTGTGCGGTTATTTCTTGTTTAAGCGTTGATTTTGATTGGCACGTGGAAACCAGTTGTTCGGTCCCACGCATCTCGCCAAGCGCTTATATGGGATGTTGAGTGTTCTCGTGAGTTGTGTGACGCGATTATCTTTGTGGGGATTTTTATTCATGCATGTGGAGCTATGCTAACCATGTTTAATTCTCTGTCAAAGCATGCATGCATGAGAGTTCCAGGCATATCAGGAGGTGATTATCTGTCGTTTTGGTTGATTGTTTCTACAGGCGTCATAACCCCCGTACCCCCATTTATGTTTTCAAGTTTCTTTTTATCAGTTGTTTTTCGTTCGTTCCTAGGGACTAGCAACGCTCAAGTTGGGGGGTGTGATAGGCGCGCAATATCTCAAGATATAAGCGCCTAAGTAGGGCAAAATTAGCGCATTAGAGGCGCGTTTTATTTCATTTTCCACTTGATTCGGTGTATGTCTTGTTTTTGGTGTTTTGTGTTTATTTTGTAGGAAACGGGCCAAAAGGAGCACGGGAAGAAGACACAAGGCATCGGGCATGTGGGGAACCGGTGGGACCCAAAGCAAGGACGACCAAAAGCTGAAAAAGTCAACTTTGAGCACCGGTATCGATACAGGACTTCTCCTGTATCGATACCCAAGCGTCATCTTGGAAACAGAACCAACGGGTATCGATACAGGACTTCTCCTGTATCGATACCGAGACCCTTATTTCGCCTGTTTGACTTTGCCACGTGTGTTGACTTCGGGGGACATATTTATACCTCGTTTTTACTCCGAATTAGGGTTCGAAAAATATTTTAGATCTCTTTTATTTTGGCAGCCGTTTTTCCTTTGAAGATTCTACGTTCCGGATTATTTTTGCATTGAAGTTTTGAAGTTTTTCCGCTGTTTCTCGCTTGCTTCGGTAACGTTTCTGTTTGTTTACTTTATTCTCAGTTCGCGGGGGTTTGTCCGCGTTCTGAGACTCGAATCTTTGTTCGAATTCGTATTCAAGTTATTAGCTTGTTTAATTTCAGATTTATGTTATTCGTTCTAGATAATATGAGTGAGTAGTTTCCCAAGTATGGTCGCGGGGTGATTAACACGCCGTGGCCAGGGCTGGTTACGTTCTTGCTCCGATTTTCACGATCACTCATGGTAAAAGCAATTTTAGGGTTTTAAAGAACATTCGTTAGACGAATCCGGGCATTGTCGGAGCCCATGTAACGCGAGGTACGGGGGACCAAAACTTGTTCTTCGCTGTACATGGGTAAACGGCGACCGCGATGATTCGCATCTTTCGGGGTATCTTTCTCTCTCTAAAGTTAAATGTTTTGGAACAACGAATGGAGCATGAAATATCCGGACCTGGTCACCGGGTTATGAACCCTACGACCGTACTTCCTTTTTAATAGTTTAATCAAAATCATTTTTTCTCTTAATTTAGCTAATTCACCAAATCAAATCACAAAGGGTGGCCACCTAAGAGCCGTGTTAAACATTAGCGTCCCGAGTTTTTAGACAGCACCTTCCACCTTCTCTGTGGATTCGATTCCGGTCTTACCGGGTATTGTGCTACACTGATATCCGCCCTGCGCTTGGGGCAACCCAGTAATTTAGGTATAGGATTTCGGTCAAGCAGAGGCGCTTCACCGGAATGACCTCTTAGAGCTTTCTGGTTTGGTACGAAGGGTGAAGGGTAGAATGAACCTTTCTAGAGCCCGCCTGAGAGAGACCTGCACACTAAGACAAACTCGTTAGTGCCAAACCCGGACAGTGGTGGTCCGGGAAGGCACTCCGATGCTTAAGTCAGTGACTGAGAGAGAAGTTTAGTGGAGAATCTAGAGAGAGAAGTTTAATGGAGAATCTAGAGAGAGAAAGTGAGTTAAGAGGGTATTGAATGCAAAGAGAGATATCTCGAGTGAGGTAGGTGAGGGCCTTATTTATATGCGAGGAGGGGCGTGTCCGTCACGCCTCTCGTGGACCTCACGCATACCGTCCGTACCGAGGGTGACGTCTGGATTGATAGGACGTTTGTCGCTGGAACGGCGCCTCGACCGCTGCCTTCCCAGAGGAGTCAACTGGCCTGGGAATACTCCACAGTCAATCACGTGGTCCTGCAGGCGAGGGTAGGTAGTTGCCACCATTAATGCTATACATGCGGTGTGGTTGAATGCTCATTAATGATCCATTCAGATTGTCAGGCACACCTCGATCGAGCCCCTGACATCTGAAGTATCCTACGATACCGAGGTTAATCGACTTGGCTCGTATGGTGCTCGGCGATGAGATCATCCGAGCCTCCGAGATCATGTTGCGGACATCCACCCTGCAGGCATGGGTTCCCGAGGGGGCGATGTGTCGTCCAAGGGCACGAATAACGCGATGGTGTCCTCGGCATTATAAGCTTACCTTCATTCGTTCGGCAGGTCCAAGGGGGTCCGACCTCCTTTAACCACAATCGAGAGGGAGGCCCCCTCAACCCTTCGTCTCCTCGGGGAGGGGTCGAGCCCTCTGAGCCCTTGTGACCCCGGCCGCTACAAATCCCATAAGGAAATGTTTCCTAAATCAATAAGGAAACTACGGCTATAAGGAGCCTTGTATAGCAAGCCACCTACATCTATAAATAAAGTGTCAACCCATGAAGAAAGGTACGCTATAACTCATTGTTATACGCATCGTCGTTTGAGCTTATTGAGTAAACCCTGTTACTAACTTAAACATCGGAGGGCCTTTGCCGACAAGAGGCAAATGTGCTCTACCCTACTATCATCTTGTAGATTAGGGTTCCACGTGGAAGCACATGATCAATCTCCTAAAGAAGAAGATAACATTATACGTGGATTTATTCCCCGTACAAATGAGCATACCTGTTTTCGGCAAGGACCAGTAGCGGTACCTATCCTATCGATACCGGCACCGATTCAAAAAGTTGCATATTGATCACTCTAGTACCACACTCCGGTACCAGTACCATAGGTCTTTCTAAAACATTTTTAGTTTTATTACACTTTAACCCCTGTGCTTTGTTTGTACATCAATTCGACCCTATATTTGAAACTTAACACATTTACCCTTAGATTTTGTTTATTCTAATTTATTTTATTAATAATTAATATTATTAATTAATTTCTTATTTATAAATACTATAAATTAAAAATATAATTAATTTAATCTCATTTCTTATATGGATATTAACATTACTATTTTACCCTTAGGTTTCCGCACTTAATTACATACAACTTTTGACAAAAGACTAAAATGCCCCCACTTAAATTTTAATTAAGCTAAACCCTATTTTTATTTTCTAATTATCCTAACTTTGGGAAAATGACAAGCCTTATATATTATCATTTCATCACCCGACGTTATGAAATTTCAAGATTACCCTTACATTTTGATAAACTACAAAATCAACCCTATTGTAATGACCCGCCTTAGCTGACCTTCTAACTTTTAGTCTAACCATGTGGCTCAAAAGGTTAACCCCAAGTTATACACTAGCTGGTAGCGTTTCATTATATTCCACCCAATTTTTTTATATCTGCTCGATGTGGGACTTTAACCAAGAGATGAGTTCTCACAATCTCCCCACCTTAGGATGCAACGTCTTTGTTGCATTGGCCTAGCAACCTTCCCCCGGTGGCCATGGTGTAGCACTTAGTTCTACATAGCACTTTGCTCCAACTCTGGGATTCAAGAGTCCCCCAGTGGTCATGGTGTAGCACTTAGCTCTGCATAGCACTTTGATCCAACTCCGGGATTCAAGAAATGGCTCCTGCAAATTTTAGAGGTGGCCCCCACCATGTAGACCAGGGTTGTGCTCTGATATCACATGTAACGTCCCGCCCCAGCTGACTTGTTAGCTTTTAACCTAACCAAATGGCTCAAAAGATTAACCTCAAGTTATACAGTAGTTGGTAGCGTTTCATTATATTTCACCCGATTTTTCCATAGCTGCATGATGTGGGACTTTACCCAAGACATGGGTTCTCACAATACAAAAGGTGAGTTATGAATGGTCCTAGTTACATGAGTTTTTCATAAAGTTTATGTTTTCTTTTAACTTACTAATATGGATTTTTAACAAAAGAGATTCTCTTGTTGTAAAAGTACCATGGAGTTATGACGTTTTTTATTCATGAAAAATCGAAAAAATGATTATTGTGATTACGGTTGAAGCCATGAAAAATTGAAAAATAATGATTATTATGCTTACGATTGAAGCCATGAAAAAATAGAAAATGGTTATTACAGTTACAGTTGAAGTCATGAAAAATAAAAAATCATGATTATTATGGTTACGGTTGAAACAATGAAAAGAAAAATTGAAAAATCATGTTTATTAATGGTTGTAACTTTTTCTATGGTGAAAAGAATTTTAAATTCCATGGTAGATCATGTAACTCTAATAATTCATAATCTCACACAAGCAATGACTTTTGTTGTTGAATTCCTCTCTTTTCAGGTAATCAGGATTAGAAGAACTTACGAGACTCGTAACTAGTATGCCTATGATTATGTAATGAACAAAGGAGGATATAAATTATGTTACTGTTACTAAGATGAATAAAAAACCCTAGTGGTTTATGTTACAAGAAATTGGTTCCGCTCATGGTATTTATTTAAAGTTATTTTCAATTGAGGAAAAAGAAGAAGAAGCAGTTATATAGGCTTTTGGTGAGTCGAACTCACTGGCCGATCACGATACATGAATCCACTAGATTTGGGTTGTGACACCTATACTTCGTTAATTCGCAATATCACCCTTATAATTTATAAAATTACACTTCTATCCTTTGAGTTTCACATCAATTACACTACTACATGTTTTATTGCATACAAAACTACATGTGCACCATATTGTAAATATTGCCTTCGTGAAATTGTGCATTTTATCGAGAAACCATATAAATTGAATTCTGTGTTGTTGTGCACTCTTACAATATCGTTATCGCTTTACTCTGTTATTTTGGATACGGTTTTTGAATGTTAGAATGGACAATTAGGCTCTCGAGGTTGGATTGCGTATTACAAAGACGTTAAGTAAGGAAATCAGAACTTGAGATATGATGAGATATGGGAGGTTATCCCAAAATTATAATTGGTGGTTAACTAAATGATTATAAAGGTTATGAGATGAATGATCGGGAACCCTAAATTTTGACTTTGCGTCATTACTCCTTATGAATTTGGGCAATATAAGGTGTTTGTATTATAGTACCGAGGTAGGTCTATATACTCCCATGGATACAGTTAGTCCCTCATTGGCCCAGTGGTATGGTTAGTTCCTAGAGGATTCATCCTTGCACGGATTGATGAACTTGCATAAGTAAATAACTCAGACTGTTTACCGAATACTGATGCTCTCGGTTAGGGCAAGTAAGGTGGGAGTTGAATCACGAATGGTCGTAATTTTGGTGGTTAAAATGGGAGGATGTTCTCTTGGTTGAGAACTTAGATGAAACATAAGTTAAAGTATAGACAATAAAATCTGTTACTTGCTCTTCATTTATGTACTACTTTTCAATCATATATGATCTGTGTTTATTTGTTATGTAATGGTTAGTGTAGATAAGAGTTAGCTATTGAGTGAATTATTACTCATGGTCTTGGCCCTGTCATATTACACCATGTATTGAAGATGAAGACAGGAAGCTGTATTACCTGATGGAGGGTCATATGGAAAACATGATTGCTACATACACTTCCAGGTACTCAACCGGGTAAAAACATCCAAAACGACGTCGTTTTCGTACTCGAGTTGAAAAAAAAAAACACCTGAAGTGAAAATCCCCAAACCCTTCCCAAATGTTCACAGAGAAAGAGAGAGAGAAGAAGAAGAAGAAGATGTGAACACCACCACTGCCCGCCACCTCCGCTGTGAACACCGCCGCCGCGGTCTCTCTCTGAAAACCACTCCACTATCATGCAAACGCTGTTGGGAAAAATACGTCACAACCGGAAAATCCAGAGAACAATTTCATTGATAATCAAATTGAAATTCCAGATTACAAGAATGAAATACGAAATACGAACCGTAAATCGAGTTAAAAAATCGAACCGAGCCGAGTCCTGTGATACCACAGTCTCCTTAACAAAGATTCGCCGCCTACCGTGTGTGTTGTCTGATACGCCGGCGTCTTCGTCCCAGGATAAAACGGCTAAAACCACATACCTCCGGAACAACACCGTTGGTAGCCTTGGCGAACTGACTTGCGTCTGGCCCTCTCTCAAAACCAAAGTTCATGAACCTCAATGTTATACATAAAAAATTCCTTGTACACAATAAGAACTGGATATACTTATATAGGTAGAAGACATGAAACTGCCAACATAAATTGGAATGAATTCTGTAACTCCCGAATTTATTAGGTGCCATTAACCTCACTTCATGAGGGGTATTAACAACTCATAACCACTGGAAATAATTACTCCGTCCAGATTCATCGAACCCGAAGTAGACCGTTTGGTTGCCTCCTCAGACCCTCCGAAACGCCCCGGTTTCATTCATCCGAAGTTTTGTAAAAATTTCCAACAAACGCTTCCAGCATTCGAAACCCACACGTGGTGCTCAGAGATGGAAGACTAAAAAAGGACCGAAGCTGTGTCGGTCGTCGAAAACAGAGGGAGGTAGCCGCAGCAGCAGCGACGGTGTTGTGGTGATTCCGAGAGGCAGTTGGCTGCGACGAGGAGGAGAGTGAAAAGGAGTACCGCCGTTGAAGGTTCTGTGTCGTCGCCAGCGGACGCGGCGGGCGGTGGTGGTGTTCGGATCTTTTTCTTCTTCTTCTCTCTCTCTCTGTGAACATTTGGGTTCTTCTCTTCTCTCTCTCTCTCTCTCTCTCTCTGTGTGTGTGTGTGTGTGAACATTTGGGAAGGGTAGGGGAAGAGTTTTGGGATTTTCACTTCAGGCGTTCTTTTTTTTTTTTTTTTTTGTTCCACTCGGGCACTAAAACGATGTCATTTTGGACGTTTTTTACCCGATTATGTACCCGGAAGTGTATGTAACATTCCTCTATGGAAAAATAGATGCCAGAAGATAATTGGAATATGAATATGAATATGAGCAACTAGAGAAGTCCACCATCTTTATTTTGAGTTGAACAAATGTAATTTAATTTCAAACAAGTTTCTTTGTTATTGTAACAGAAATTGATTAATGTCCACTGCTTAAGAAATAACACCCTTTTTAGTAAAAAATTTATAATTAAATAATGCCTCCAAAATTCGAGACGTTACACTTAGGAATCCCTTTAAAATCTTCAAAACAATGTAACTGAGCTCCCAATTCCGTGATTATAGGTGTAAAGTTCATGAACACAATTACTCCTACTTTATTGCAAATCAACGCTAGCCATACGAAGAAGATAGTTCTATCCGTGAAGAGATTTGTACGGAGTACCATTTCACTGTTCTACACTGTTCTACACTTCTTTGAGTGGGATTGGTAAGAGATCGAAAGCGTACGTATGGTCGCAAAATTGAGATAACAAGCCGTCCACTAAATGAACGATTCCGGTTTAATATTCAATTGTCTATGTAGACAATGGCAGAATTAGAATTTGGAAGAGAGAGTGGCATCATTTAATTAATAGGAATTTACGTATTTATGGGGACGGAAAAATGTAACGGAGAACGTTAAGTGTAAAAAGTTGGCTTTATTTTTTGTGGTACTCTCAAGGCCGAACCTAAAGTGAGCCGGAGGTGCGGCCACTTTAAGCTCCGAAATATAAGCAAAAATAGAGGGCCCATTTTAAATGTGTAGAAACGACACATTTAACAATTTGCTGAAATTGCAATTTAAATGTGTCTAAATAGAAACGACGGCTCTCTCTCTCTCTTCTCCAAAAACCCTAGCCATCACTAATATTACTCTTCCTCCTTCCCCTCCCCCCTAGGGTTTCAATACCCATGGTGGTGGGAGGGGAGGGCCATGGTACTATTTATTTTCTTCGTTCGTTCTTTCTTTTTCTTTTGTCTCTCCAGATCAACAACTTGTCGTCTGATCTGAGAGGGTTATGTCTCTCGCTTTGTGAGAGTTGTTAGTTTCGTCTTTGAACGAATTTTCGTCTACAGATCGGGTATTTTCAGGCGTGGTTGCTTTAAAATGGTATATGTGCCAACAGTGTTCTTACCCGACATGATATCGTTGGCAGGGCAACTCGTGGTGGCTTTGAAGATCTGTAGTTTTGGGAGTTCATTGGTGCGAGCATGTTTGGTTGAAGTCCATCCGATCGTCTGGGTATTCTTTGTCTTTTATCTTTAACTAGCACTAAGTCTTTCGGAGATCTTGATTTTAGATAACAATGATAGATACACTCCTCCCCAACCACTCCCTACCACTCCCCTCTCACATGTGGTGGGACCCATCACATGTGGGACCCATGGTGGGACCTACCACATGTGAGAGGGGGAGTGGTAGGGAGTGGTGAGAGATGAATCATTTTTGTTTTAGATATGAATCTTTGTAAGTCTATTTGTTTGCGTCGGTGTCGTATGCAGGTTAGGGTGAAACACATCGATTGCCTTGTGCGTTTCTTGTTCTCTATTAAGATGATTAGTTTGGCTTTGTCCAAAATCTTCGTAATGAATTCCGTTTTTGTAAGTGCCGTTGCGCGTTCATTAATATAATCTTCTCATTTCCGTGTAAAAAAAAAAATTAGAAACGACACATTCAAATTGTTAAATGTGCTGTTTCTGATATGAACTAGTTCAGTTTGAAATTGCAATTTTACGTTATTTGAGGCAAAACTTTTGTTCACCTACCAGTAAATAGAGTTGTTTCGAACGTGGGCGTGGCACCTACTAGGCACCCCCTCTAAGTAGATCTGTCTCTGCCTGTAGAAACGACACATAATTTGAGCTGCAGGAGCATTATTTTCTTTATTTTTTTTTATCAGAATGCATTATTTTCTTGGTCTCAATCAGAGCCGGCTCATACTTTTGGGAGGCCTAAATCGAACTTATTAAACGAGGTCCAGCCACTGGGGAAAAAAAAAAAAGAGGCCCACCCTATATTTTGTATACAAAAATTGGTCAATAAAGTGTCTTTATAAAAACTATTACAGAAGATTTACCATTACAAATGCAAACCTATAGTTATCCAAAAATATACAACCGCAGAGGCGGCTCCACCTTAGGGTGTGGGTGGTCACCCGAACACCTTGAATTTTTTTTTTAGTTAGAGATACATGTAATTTTTTAATTTTTATTTATTTTTTGTCATTTTGAACACCCTAGCCACAATTTTTGAACACCCTATCCAAAATATTTTTGAACAAATAAGCCCACAACATATTTGAATACCAATCCAACTAGAGCCCATCCTAAAATAAATAAGGGAAAGAGAAAATAAAAAATAAAAAGAATAGAATAGAAACGGGAAACATATGGGTTTTGATCATTCCGGACCCCCTGTCCGACCTTGGTGCAAAGAAACTCGAAAAATAATGTAGGGAAGTAGTATATTTTTTATCCGAAAATTACACATTTTTTTCGTAGGGAAGTACTTTATTTTTACTTTTTTAAACATGGGAAGTGGGGCTTCAACCCCGTTAAAGATCTTGATTAGTTCTTTAATTTAGTATTTAAAAAACAAACATGTACGAGAGTCCTTTATCGGGAAGTACTTTATTTGGTGGCATTTGTTGATATATATATTAGTAGATTTTTTTTTTGTATGTATAGTTATGGTTTCTTGATGACCTTAGTAGAATTTTTGAACACCCTCGCGAGAATTCCTGGAGCCGCCACTATACAACCGCTAAAATATTTCAAAATCTATCATTCGAACATTTGTCGCCTCGCACTTTTAGCGGCAAACGTACAAAATTGTATTGGACTTAGTATATATATGTAGGGGTCCTAACTAATTGGGGGGGCCTAAAAGTTTTGGTTTTTTGGGGGGCCTAAATCCTAGGGTTCATGAGATTCCCCTATGAGCCGGTACTGGTCCCAATGTTCTAAAACTACAGAATTGGCTCATCGCTTCAAACAAGTACAAAGTTATCACACTTTTTCCACATGCATGCAGATTCTTCACCATGAACGTCCTACTGTGACGCTTGTGTTTTGTTTTCAAATCAGAAAGAGATTCTCCAACAAACAGATGGAAACAAGAAAAATAACCGATCAGGTCGAGAAAAACTTGGGTGCAAATAGGGTACGGTTGACGTGATGTCCGTGGCGAATCTCAACCGTCCAAAAGTGTTTTGGACGGTTCAGATTTCTCCCTCCCTCTCTCCTGTCTCTCCCCTCTTTTTCTCTCTCTAAAATCCGGACCGTCCAAAACACTTTTGAATGGCTGATATACACGCTGCATACTGCCACGTGGTACCCAGTCGGCACCCAAATTTTTCTCGATCAGGTCTATTCAAGTGTTTTTTTTTTTTTTTTTGGTGCAACGGAAGGTTAGGTCTATTCAAGTTTTGCTCTGTTAGACAAAGGACAAAGTTCCATTTCTCTCTTTCTTTTCATCTGTTAATCAACAAGATATTTGTTATTAAACACTTAACACTTTGTGTGGCTTAAAGTAAAAAGTGTGAAGGGACAAATTTTGCCCTTCATTAGAAGAATGATGTGGAAGCTAAAGATGGAGTATTAGGCGATTGTGTTGAATGTTCCTTAACTCAATGAAAGGACTTTGTTGTAAAGATTGACAAAGTGTTAATAACTCCAAAGGACTTTTATAGGTCTTAATCAGAGGAATTGAAAAAAGAAAAAATCATGACCAAACTCAATTTAAAAGAAAAACCGAGAAAAAAATTCTTGGATTCTTTAAAAAAATGGGTTTCGGCCATAAGTTTTTAATTTATTTATTCCTCTCGTTGAGACAAAACAATAACCCATAAAGAGTTGGAGCAAAACCAAAAACGGGAAGAAAAATTACTTCATTAGACCCAAGGGTGGAGGTGTATTGGGGAACAGTTGGCCCTGGCCCCCCTAATTTTTTTACTAATATGATAGAATTATTATTTAGATTATTAGTAAAAAAATTCTGAAATAAATAATTTTAATTTTATGTAGCTTAAATTTGACCTAATTTTACATTATCAAGTAAATTTTCCTCAATTTATTTCATAGACGAAAATAAATAAACATGGATGTTGTAATTGTCGACTTAAAATAAAACAATGTCATGTACAATACAGTAATATACTATACAAGCTACACGATACGGTGGGTACATTTTTGACGACCATGTTAAAAACTGATCATTTTTTATCATAAGTTTTTTATCATAATCTTTTTGCTTTTTAACAAGTGGTATCATTTTTGTTTTAAACTAACCATGTTAAAAACTGAATTTTAAGCCTGATGGGCAATGAGGTAAGCCCAAATACCCCAACCCATCTTATAGCCCAGCCCACACTTTTGGGCCTATCCAGAAAACCTCCCTTACCCCTCTCCTTTGGCAGATTCGTCCAAATATCCCAACCCATCTTATAGCCCAGCCCACACTTTTGGGCCTACCCAGAAAACCTCGCTTACCCCCTCCTTTGACAAATTTGCCCCTCACTTTCTATCAAAATCACTCCTCAGTCCCTTAAGGTACAACCCTACCAAGCACCGGCTTCTAAATCTGAGATCCTATATAAACCAAACACTCGAAAATTAGGGTTTTGAGGATTAAGCACATTTTCGCACTGACACAGCCGTCGTCGAGCTCTACAGTTACCCTCACTGAAAGCTCCCACCAGAGCCTCTCTTTCCTCCCTCCACCATGGCCGTCGGGTACTCTTTCTCTCTCTATACATCCATATACGTATACATTTGTTCATACTATTTTCACCTGAGATTGGAATTTCACATCGCCTGATCTAATCAAGTTTTTGCACATGACAGTAAGAACAAGAGGATTTCGAAGGGGAAGAAGGGTGGAAAGAAGAAAGCGTAAGTATCAGAATCCTAAAACCATTTGTATATTTACATTGATGAATATATCTCTGTAATTTCTTTGATGTCTGCAGATATGTGAAAGTATATTGACAATAATATATGTGTTTGTTTGTGTTTGTTGGATAGTTCTGATCCATTTGCAAAGAAGGATTGGTATGATATCAAGGCTCCGTCGATCTTCAGTGTGAAAAATGTTGGGAAAACTCTGGTCACCAGGACTCAGGGTACCAAGGTAATTTTATGATCTTGTTCTAATGGGACTGTATCTTGTGGCATATTTCTCTTACATTTGTAGTACAAGAGCTATGCAATTTCTATTGATTGCAGCTTAATCATGAGTGTAAATGTTACCTTCAACTTAGCTTCCATTTGGCTTATCTCCTCTGATAGAAAGCGAAGACAACTTTATTTTATAGGAAATATCAATTGGAGAGAAAACAATTAATGTTTGTTATATAAAAAGAATTTCCAGATTCTCAGCAAGCACTTATAAGTGATTGAAGAAACTGTTTCATGTAAACGAGAGTGTTGTTGCATATCTATTTGCTCTCTTGATAGCCAAGAATCTAGATATATTGGAAAGTGATTACAATTAATCAGAGTGACGATCCCCATCTGTGTTTGTCATGTTTTTTTATTGTGTTAGTAGTTGAATTCATGATGTTTTCTGTGTATAATGTCAACTTTTATGCCATTTTTTGAATTAGAAGTTTTTATGGTTATGTTATGCACTTGCGCTTAAGCTAGAGAGGCAGGGTTGACTGTCAATTTTGGTGTTTTGTGCACCTGGTGATGTTTGATCTGAGTATTTTCTTGCCATTTATTTTATGTTCTTGAATCGGTCCACTATCTTCCTTATTCCCATCCATGTTCCTTGTTCAAGTTAAAATTTGACCATAAATCATTGCATACTTACCTACTTTTCGTGGATAGAAATTAGTATTTGTTAATTACAAGTCAATGTGCAGAGTTCACTGCAAAATGAGTTCGATGGGCACGTTTACACTCATCTTGTGCAGTTAGTATGCAACATTGATGGGAGTCTCAGAGGCTAAAACTTTGAAACTAAATAGCCTGTCAAGTTACTGTCCAAGGCCTACATCTTGCAAGACCGCAAACTAGTAAATTGTTTGTATCAGGGTTTTATACCATCTTCTACCCAATAAACCAACCCCTATGGCTAAAGCAGCAAAATGGTTGTGAATAGAGAGAGTTGAGCGATTGATGATGCATACAGGGGTGTTTGGTGTGCCTATGTCTTTTTCTGTACCCTTGTTGTTTTGAAGTGTTTTCCAACATTTAAGATGCCCAATTTAAGTTTGAATTTTCCATATACTGGCTTTAAGTTTTTATCTATACTCTCTTTCAGATTGCGTCGGAAGGACTCAAACATCGTGTTTTTGAGGTCTCCTTGGCCGACCTTCAAGGTGACGAGGATCATTCCTACAGAAAGATAAGACTTAGAGCTGAGGATATTCAAGGGAAGAATGTCCTTACCAATTTTTGGGTACGAATTATAGCCTATTGTTAGTAATCAGTGCTTTGCCCATTCTTGAATGTAATGCTTATATATCAGTACCTGTTTTGGCAATCTTAGGGGATGGATTTTACGACAGACAAGCTTAGGTCTCTGGTGCGGAAGTGGCAAACATTGATTGAGGCCCATGTGGATGTGAAAACAACTGACAGCTACACTTTAAGGATGTTCTGCATTGGATTTACTAAGAAGCGGTCAAACCAGCAGAAAAGGACCTGTTATGCACAATCAAGCCAGATAAAACAGGTAGAATTTTTTTGCAACTCCCAGAATTTTACTACTACACTTCTATAATGATCCTTTGTCTTGCTGTCTTTCTAGCATTCAACTCATTAATTGGGGACATGATGGCGTGGTGCTGATAAATTAATTTTGTTGCCAATGGCAATAATTTTGGAGTTGCATTTAATCGGATACAATTTATGTCCTGATAAACCCTCTTTTCTGTTTGGATTGTACCCTTTTTTAGTTTTGAGTTTCATGCAATTTTACCTTGGGAGATTCTTGGGGTTTTCTTGTGATTCAGAGGGATTGTTTTAGTTAGTTGCTTTATTTACTGATCTCATAGATATCAATCTCGCGTGTCATCCTCTTGTCAGATTCGCGGTAAGATGAGGGAGATCATGGTAAACCAGGCACAATCTTGTGACCTAAAGGAGTTGGTCCTCAAGTTCATTCCTGAATCAATCGGCAGGGAGATTGAGAAGGCCACTTCAAGCATCTACCCACTGCAGAATGTGTTCATTCGCAAAGTCAAGATCTTGAAAGCTCCCAAGTTTGATCTTAGCAAGTTGATGGAGGTAAGCATCTCATGCACTACCTCTTAACATTTACACAAAATCACACAATTGGTTTCAATTCATGGACATGTGTTATGTTAATGTAGGTCCATGGTGACTATTCCTCGGAGGATGTCGGAGTGAAAATGGAGAGGCCTGCTGAGGAGCCCGTTGAGGCAGCCGCCGAGGTTGTTGGTGCCTAAATGAGTGTTTAGGAAATTCCCTTTTTTATTTCTTTTGTTCGAGAGCGTTGATTAAGATTTTCTGAATGAGACTATTGAATTCATCTATGCTGTGACTTGTATCTTGGTTCAGTTTAATAGACAAGAAGTGAAGTTTTGGCTTTGCAGATGAGAAAGTAGGCAAACATTTTCTGGTGCTCTATTTGTTTTCATCATGCACATCTGCAATGAAAACGACTTGTTACAATTCCATTCCGTCATGTTTTGTTATTCAGTCGCCTTTTGTTCCTCATAGCTCCCATAAAACCGCGACAAGTTTATATTATGAGCTCCCTTTTCAGAGTGTCTGTTAGTTTTCAATCTGGATTGTCCCATACAAGTCATTTGAAATCCCAACACAATAACGTATCTTAGGTTAGATTTAGTTTGTTTATATAATGTTCTGACTTCAATTTAGTTTGAACGATCTTCATTATTTACAATGCAAAGGTTGTGGGCCAAGGAAAATCCTGAAACGTCTTCATACGCATCTATGTTTGCAATTTCATCCTGTTTTGTTGCCTGTAGCAGATCAAGAATGGTCTTTACAGTTTGGTTTGGTTCTCTTTTTATCGTCGTATCTTTACTAACTTTCAAGGATGTACATGATTCATAAACTTAAAAGAACGCAATCTATCTATCGTAGCGGTTAAACGCAGTTCTAGGAGGAAGAGTGTTGGATTGCTGAACTGACGGCTTCGAAGTCACCCCTATAAGATCAGCTAATAGCAAAACATTCAACACTGGGTTTCGATTGGTACTTGGCATCATGTCAATCAGTTCTCATGTTCAAAACAAGCATGGCTTCGAGTGATCTTTTCTGATTTCCCAAAGTATTTCAGACCATTTTATTGATGATCTTATAGGGGTGATATATGAGTCAAACGAGCCATGCAGGTGGTTGATCAAGCTTGGTATGAAAACAAGTTTCAAAAATAGACTTGGCTTGTTTATGAGACAAGTTGATCTCAAACCAACTTTATTTTAGCAAAACACGAGTTAATCTCGAGTAGTTTGAATTTACTGGAACAAGATGACCTGTAGCTTGTTCGAACTTGGTATGAAATCTTAACGTTAACGACCTTCAAAAAAATGTTCAATTTTGATTTGTTTATGCAACAAACTTATATTAAACAAGTTTTTAACAAAGGAATGTGAGCTCGAACTCAAGTAGCTTCGTACATTTAGCAGCCCTGGGCAGGCTACTGGTCTTGGACTCGATTCTCAATGCGAGTGGGAGTTTGGATTTTGGGTTTTCACAGGTTATGATGTTAATGCATCAAGCTTGGGGAGTCGGAGCCAGAATTTTGGGCTCCCCAGATGGCCTTCATTTTGGGATCAGCATCTTGCCCCTCTAGTACTGGAAATGGATGCTTTGGAGGTCATTCAGCTCATCATGATTCATGGGTATCGGATTGAGCCTCGAATTCCTCAAAATTTTTTCTGAAAGACTTTGTGATGATGCTATGGATTGTTTAATTAAAAAAAAAAACAAAAACAAAAAAGCAGCAAATAAGATAACGAGCAAGGATTACTACGTATTTACCTCGGGGCTTTTTGCTTACTTTTGCAAAAATTGACTTTGGGCAAAAGACAACTTGTTTGATGTAGGAATTAGAAAGGCCTTACATTTTTCTTTTTCTTTTTTTTTTTTTGCTTTGGGAAAAATGCAACCAGAAAATGTCTTTGCACTTAACCTAAATGTGTTGACTTTTTGTTTGCTCAATAACTCCGTCTAAAATGTCCCAAAAAAAGTTTGTCCAAACTCAGCCTTACCGCTATTAGGGGTTTAATCATTTCAAATGCTCGAGGCATATGCAATGAGGCATAGTCATTGCCATCCATTTCTCTCTCTCTCACTCTCTCAAACCCAAAGCATCTCTTTCTGAAAAACCCTAGCTGCCTCGCTTCTTTTCCCTCACTCCCTGGATTTCACCACCCTTATGTGGAATCGGGAGGAGAGGGCTTTACCCTTGATAGGTATTTCCTTCCTCCATAGTGAAGGTTTTCTCACTTTCAATTTTTCTTTCTAGATCTCAAATTTGAAATTATCTTAGTATTATCACCTATGTTCCTTTCTCTTGGCTCGGTTCATCACTATGATGCGGGTTTAAATTCGGACAGTGGTTGGTGGTGATGCTTCTTTTCGAAGGAAGGCGGGCTAGTGGTGGTAGTCCAATCACGAATGCTACGAGTGTTTGGGTTTTCAAGTAGTATGAGTTTTCTTTGATGCGTATGAGTGCAAATGGCGCGGCCCATTCTGGCTGGGAGACGTAGTAGTGGTTTGGATACCTCTGTCAAGGAAAGCTACCTTCCTTTATAGATTTCTAGTCCTTTGATTAAGGACGGATGCTACTTCTAAGTGATTATCTTGTGAACATGTGTTTTCTATCAATGAAGCTATTAATTCCATTTTGAAAAAAAAAAAAAAAAAAAAAAAAAAAAAAAACTCTATTTCATAGGGCACGAGTAATCAAGAAGCTGGCGGGCTACAAGATGTCAAGTTGCTCTAAATTGTGAAGGGCCTGGACAAAGCAAAGCTGCCCGACAAGGACGAATTTTTGAAGAAAAACCTTTTTCCAGTGCTTAAAAAGACTTTGATGATCTGGGTTTCCAACTCACGAAATTTTATCCGGAAGTGATAACACGAGGCCATAAAGCCAGACTTTCAAAATTAGGAGAGAAAGCAATCTGAAACTTGTAATAGGTGTTGCTACATTCCGCAGGGCATCTGAGGAAGTTCTGATCTCATTTGACAATTTTTTTGATGATTAAGAGAACAATTGCACGTCGCTCGGACAAACATGGCCTGTAAATTATTTCAAATTCACATCCACAAATTAGGAAGCGACAAAAATAAAACGACTTTTTCACATGGAAGATCTGGAGGAAGAGATGAAACCCTCATGCTGTACATGAATGCTCACAGCCAACTATAGCAAGCAAAGAAACCGACGACGCTGTGGCTGGTTGGTATCAACATACATGTGCATCCGAGAGAGAGAGAGAGAGAGAGAAGCTTGTTATCAAACCAAATTGATGATGTTTCCTACAATAATGTTCTTCAATGCTGGTTTCACCTGGAGACAACCAGAGCAAATTCAAGGACACAAGAGGCCCCAACAACAGGAACCCCGTCAGGAACCCCGTAGGTCAACAAAATAATACACTTAAAATAACTGTATAAAGCAGATATATAATCTCCAAAAGTTGTGAATGTTTGTTTAGACTTTAGACATTGCTACCGTTCCACATCAATTTTTTCTTTTTCTACTAGAAAATTTGACATGCCTGGCTGACAAGGAACTTCATTCAACTGAAAAGAATCCTCAACCTATCTGGAGAAAGAACAGTACTTCCACGGCTGGCTATGCTTTATGGGCAGGTACTGATATCGGATATGTGTCCGTATTTTTTCAATTTTCATCTCAAGAAAACAGAAATATAGCAAAATATCCTCAATTGTTAGCATCTCTCTTCCTTTTTTTCATGGATAAGTAGTGCTTACAAAGTACCTTGGGGCATTTCATACAGAAAATAGGAGTTGCATGCGTAGTTTATGGTAGATGTTTACCAAATACGTTTGCTAGGTGTATGGCAAGGCCAATTATATGTGTTGGACACCGATCCCAAAAGAGTGTCGAGTGTCAGAAACAGGTACAAGGATGATCCTGGTAACATAGATGGCTAGACATATCGGACAAACTCTTCTTTTTTTTTCCACATCAAGTAATTCCAAGTAGAGAATGACAGAAATTTCAACGGAAAGAAAAGAAGGTTACGGGGCAGCTTATTTAAACTAGATTACATCTAAGTCATACACTTCAACTAGACTAAAAAACATCAACAGTTTTCTACCAACAGGTTCAAGAAATGATCCCTTTTTAACATAGTACAAGGAACATTTCACAAAGTTTTCCTGATAACCTGTAGCTGATTTAATGAAACACGTTAATACTGTTACCGTCACCAGGACTTGAACGTTTGAAACACGCGCAAAGAGAATCCTTTCTCTGTCTTGGGCTGCTCTTTCCTGCATTGTAAATGAAGTTCTTCAGTATAATGTTCGTTCCGCTCCTGGCTAACCGGAGCTTCCCTTTGCTTTTCTTCTCATCCTCTAGCTTCAACAACATGTACTGGATTTTCTGAACTTCCAATTGCAGCCGTCCGATTTTCTCAGACTCTTTTCTTGCCTGTTCTGACAATCTCTTCCTTTGGAAATTACCCGCTGCCTCCATCTCAGGCGAAAGAGCCTTACCATCCATCTGCAATGGACCCACTTCGATTTTCCTCGTCAGTTGACTGTTGACCTCCGCCAGCTGTACGATCGTTTCCTCAACTTCTTCCAACTGTTCCTTAACTGTCTCAAAATCAACGCTCTTCGCCTTTTTCTTCATCTTCTTGCTTGTACCCAATTTTCTTCTCAGTTCTTCCACTGTTATTTGAAGGTTGTTCAACTTCTGGGCATCGGAATCAAGTCGCTCCAAAATCTTCCTCTTGCTCCGCGCCTGATTTGGCTCGTTAAAACTTGTGGGGACAGCTAATTTATCCACACCCAACTCCTTTTCAACTTCTAACTCTGAAGAGGGATGATGCTCCCTCTTCTGCTCCACATCTTCAAATTGATGGCCCACGGATTTCTTCTTCCTGTGTGTCGCTCTCACTGTTTTGGCCTCGGCAGTTTCCCACATCTCAAGCATTTGGTCATCAGCCCTACGCCGACTTCTCCTACTTGGTCCAAATATTGAAGCATTTGAACCGTGATCAAGTGGGATATCTTTCATCAGAGTCCTATTCGTAACTTCAGAAACCTGACGTCTTGTTTTAAGCAACTTGAGTTTGCCATTTAGCTCATTTCCAAAGTCCATCTCTTCCCTTTCTTCGTGCTTCTCCGAACCAAAGCTATGATCGGAACTCAACTCTTCAATCTCTTTCACGGAGGACTCTAGCTCGAAGGGGGTGTTTAGGCTTTTCTGTGAGGGGAGCCCTTTCATCTCTTCTGTTAGAACCTTTTCGAATGCTTTGATCCTAGTCTGTAACTTCTGCAGTTCTGGGATTCCATTCGGTATCATAGACTTGTGAGCTTCCATCAGTTCTTGACGGATTTCATCATGGAAATGAACTGCCAATGACACATCCTGCAAATATGAACAAGAAATAGATTGCTGAAGTTTCAGATAGAGAATTTTTGAACCAAAACAGAAAATTCACTTAGCCAGAAAGAAATAACAAAGAAAATATTTGCGAACCAGAATTTCAAGTTACAAGGAAATTCCAAGAAAAGGGAGAATTTACCGAATCCCTATTCAATAAACTCTCAATGGATGAAAACAAGTTAAATGCAGTAATGTGGTCTCACTCCCATAAGTTTAGCAGGGCAAAGGTCAAATCAATCAACAAAATAACTTACAAAATAGAAATCAGATCATTGACTGAAACCTGTTAAAGGATAATCACTATTCAAAAAGGTAAAAATCAAAACTGCTGTTTTACTACATATATAAGCCAGTTCATATTGGTACAAATGAAAATGGAAAAATCAAATTTTCATGGGTTTCAATTGCCACCAACAGCGACTAAGCTTTTATCCACTGGATAGTGAAAGTCTAGAACCTAAAAGTAACCGGAGCACAAGTAGCACCGAGAAGAGAATCTCTACCAAGTTCATTCACAATTCAAGTTACTCTTTGTGGTTACAACTTATAAGAAGAATAATTACCTTTGGTTCCGGATTTTCAGACACGTCAAGATCTGACTGAGGTAGGATATTGCCTTCAAGAGATGCTACGTTATCCCTCAGAGACTCAATGGCTGGAGCATATGCAAACAACTGGGTCTTAAGTTCTCCAATTTCGATCTCCATGAAACCAACTCGTTCTTTCATCACTTCAATCTCTACTGTTTTAGAAGCACTTTCATTTTCAAGAGATTCACACACTCCAGATAGCTCATGGACCTTTTTCTCAAACAGAATTTCACGGACACTGGAGGCCTGAAGATCAAAATAGAATGTCCCAGCCTCAGACTCCCAGATTTCAAACTCATTGCTGATCTCGTGTAGCTCTGAAGTCAAATTCTCTTCTCTGATTCTGTGTTCTTCTATTTCTTCACGTAATATACCCAAATCAGACTCCAAGCGTCCGTTAACCTCACCAAGGCACTCAATTTCTTTGTTCTGAACCTTCTTCTCTTCCGATAGTTCGAAAATGTGCTTTTCTAAATTTTCATGTTGCCTCTTCAGTCCATCCACGGTTTTGCACAATTCTGAGTTCACTTCCTCTGTAGCTCTAAGCTTTCGCAATGCTTCTAAAAGCTCGGTCTCCGTCTGAAACAAGAAATCATTTCCAGTTGAAATTTCTTCCGTCATTTGACTATTCACTTCTCTGACCTCGTGAAGCTCCTTCTTCAAAATTTTCACCGATTCTTTGAGAAGTAAGTTTTCTATTTCTCTCATTTCCAACTCCCCACTCAATACACCAATCTCCTTTTCAAGATCACCATTGACTCCACAAAGTAGTTTTAGTTCCACAGCCTTTTCAGTCCCATAAGTCTTGAAAACCGTCGACAGGATATTGCATTCTAATGCGTCGAGGATAATAGAATCGGTTTCTTCTTCTAACAGGAAGTTCTCCTCCTCCAGTTCTGAGACATCTTTCAGCAAGCACTTGTTTTCTTCAACCACCTGACAATAATCTGATTTCAACTGCCTCTTCATCTCCATAAGTTTGCGCTTCTCATTTTCTACCATCACAAGCTGTGCAATCATGATTTCCAATTCTTGCTCCAGGGTTTTCTTCTGTGACGCAGTTTCCACACCCTCTATTCTCAGCTGCTCAATCAGAGTTAGAAGAACCGAGTTTTCAACCAACAACTGCTGCTTATAGTCCTCATGTTCCATGATTGAACATTTCATATCCTTGATGTTGTCTATAGCTTGGTTCACAAATATTTGCTCGTTTGCAATCTTATCGTCAGGAAGAACATCCAGACCAACTCCAAGAGCCTTGAACATTTTACATATGCCCATCCTCACCTTTTCAATTTCATCCAACAGCAGTTCTGCTTCCACCTGCTGCTCAAGATTTTCACTCTCCAACTCTGAAATCAGTGTTTCTGCGAATTTGGATGCCTCAATATGTTTCTGGCACTCAATTTTTAGAGAATAATTCTTTTGTTCCATATCTTCTATGAACTTTTGCAAGATGAAGATCTCAAACTGAGCATTCACAGCTTTATCAACTTCTTCTTCGAATTCTTTCCTCCTCCACCTTGTTTCTTCCTGCAAGAGCTGAACATAGTTTTCCAGACAAGTCAGTCGGGCACCACTCGACAAAGCAAAACTTGCCCGTTCTTGTTTCTCCACACCCAGAGAAACCTTTAGTTCCTCTACTTGAGATAGTGTGGATTCTTTCTCCTTTTCCAAGCCAACATATTTCCGTTCCATTTCTGCCATTCTCCTTTCCAGGTTTTCAAGTCTCCGCTCAACATTCTCCAGCTGAACAACAAGAGTGTCCCTTTCATTGAGAAGATTGGACTTGTCATTATTCAGCAAATTGCATAGCTCTTCTAATCCCTTCGATTTTTCCCTTAGACCTTCAAGTTTAGCATTTGCACCTGATAGAGAATTCTCAACAAGAGTGTTTTTCTCCACGAGCTTCTGCATATTCTCCATCATAATTTGCAAATGGGACAAAAGGGCAGCCTTCTCAGCTACAAGAGCAGATTTTTCTCCATTGAGCAATTGGCAAGCCTCTTGCAATGCCTTAACCTTCTCTTGCGACCCGTTCAACTCGCCAGTCAAAGTTGTCACTGAGCAATCCAAATCCGAATTCTTGTCTAGAAGTTTATTCATGTCATCCAACTTCTTAAAAAGAGCTTCTTTCTCTGATCTGTCATCCTCCCAAATCTGTCGCAGCTTTGAGTTCTCATTTTGCAAATCTTTCACCGATGAGCCAATGCATTCTGGGTTCAAACCAACTGACTCCACTTGCTCCATCAAATCCTCATACCTCTTGTTCAACAGTTGGATATCCTCTTTCAGATTGTGAATATCTTGTTGGAGGGAACTAGTTTGACCCATTTGTAGTTGTAGTTCTTCCTCAAGCCTCTCCTTGATCTCCCTCATTCTGAGGATCTCACCCTGCAAATTCTCAATTGAAACGGCGGATGACGAATTCAGTTCATTCAAGACCCTATTTTCTTCCTCCAAACCGTGTTTGGAGATTTCCAAGTCTTTCAACATCTGAAGCCCATTTTTAAGCTCCAAGGCCAAAGCTTTCTGCTCATCCTGAGATTGAGAGTGCAGATTCTGCAGGGTTTGGAGAGTGGCCTCCACTTGAATGAAACGCAAGTGCTCGTCGTTTACACAAGCCTGGAGTTTCTCCAACACCTCGTGCTTCTTGGAAAGTTCTTCGTCTTTCATCGCAATCTTCTTCGCCAAATCATCCGCTTCTAACCTTAGAGATTGATTTGACGTCTCGAAAAGAATGCACTTTTCTTCGGCGCTCTTGAGTTTTGACGTCTCCATTAGAACCACATTATTAAGGCATCTAATTTCCTCTTGGGCAGAAGAGAGTTCATTCTCTAACTTAGATATTATCTCCAAACAATCCTCATACTGACGAGCAGCAGTTTTTCTCTCCTCATTAATTTCGGAAAGAGCCTTTTTCAGTTCCCTCACCTCAGTTTCAGATCTTTCAGCTCTGTCGTGAAGCAGTTTGGCTTCCTCAAGTGCAAGGGAGAGTTTTCTCTCCAAATCGGCTATTCTCTCAAGGCACTGTTTGTACTGCAGAAGACCGGCATCTTTTGCAGTCTCCGATCTAGAAAGTTCTTTTTCAAGACATTTAGCTTCTGTTTCGGCTCTAACCGCTCGTTCGTTGAGTCCCGCTGCATCCTTCTGAGCTTGTGAAACCACAGACTCCAAATCAGATATCCTTTCTAGAAACTCCTTGTGCTTAACAAAACCCGCATCTCTTTCAGCCTCTAATTTCACAAGGGCTTCCTTAAGTGTTTGAACTTCAGCTGCAGCTCTGCTTGCTTCTTCACCTAGACCCCGTGAAGTTGTTTGTGCATGACTGAGTTCTCCTTCTAAATTTGACAACTTCTCCACACTCTGTTGGTACTGAAGGAGGACAGCCTCCTTTTCAGAGAGCATATCATCAAGTGCTTTCTTTAACTTTTGAGTTTCATCATCGGAAGATTTTCCTTTCTCATCTGTTTCAAGTCCTCCACCAAATATCTCATGCAGTTGTCTCAAACTCTTTTTGCCAGTAGAAGTGTTGGATTCTCCTGAAAAGGACCCATTCTTTGCAATAAGGCCCACTGCCTTATCCAAATCTTCTGAATCAAGCAATGAGCAAATTGGGTGTGGCATTTTTGGTGTGTGGGGCTCACGTTCATGTTGCGAATATCCCACAGGTGAATCATCTGGAAATACAAATGGGACTTGGTTTGGAAATGCCTCCGCCATGGTTCGCTGGGCATGGCGGAGCTCCCCCGTAGCGTGATCATATCTTTCTGCCAAGGCACGGTATGCTCGGTAGAACTCCTCAACCAGTTTCATGAGCTCTGGCCGTTTCTTGTAGTACATTTCTGCCCTTCTTGCAAAGGAATCTGCATCTTCTTCAATGAGCTTGATCATTGCTTTCACTTTGGTGTCCATATCTGTTTAAACACGTACACGTGGGAGAGTTAATATTATGGCCCCGAAAAAAGCTATGAAGCAAGCTATCAAAGATTTAACTATAATCAGAAAAGGGAATGTCAAGAGACACGAAAAACTATTCTTCACAGTCAAACAACATTATTATATACACGAAAGAGATACTCATCACATAAAAACATTGGAGAGATACCGTGGCTAACATACCTTTTTTGACAGGCTTAAAAACAACAAAAAATTGGCCTAAAAGCCAAGTTTAGGGCTTTAAAGGGTGTTTAGTCCAACCTAACTTATTTTAATACTTCTAATACATTGATGTAAAATTTTTGAGGGTTCAAGGACAACACTAGACAAAAATACCCTTAATGATAAAAAAAAATCACCAAAAAAAGGCTTGTATAGTACAACACTACCGCCCGTAACTTTTCCAATTTCAATTTGCTGTTGTGTTGACGACAAACCCACCATCACTTTCATTTCTAATTACCATTCCCAGAAAGAGTGACTGTGGGTCACTTTCATTTCTTGACCCATCTCTCTCTCTCTCTCTCTCTCTCTCTCTCTCTCTCTCTCTCTCTCTCTCTCATGCGTGGGACACTCTTTAATTTTGGAATTGAGTTCAATTTTAGGAGGGTTAGGCTCTTTGGGGTAGGTTATAGTCGGTTTAGGCATTTTGGGTTTAGGCACTTAGGGTGCACTTTCCAATTATAGAGTTTTAGTTGTTTAGGCACTTTCATAGGGTACCTTGGTGTTTTAGACACTTTCATTGGGTACCCTTGGGTTTAGGTTTAGGGTGCACTTTCCAATTATAGGGTTTTAGTGGTTTATGCACTTTCATAGAGTACCCTAGAATTTTAGGCACTTTCATAGGGTACCCCAGGGTTTTAGTCACTTTTATAGGATACTCTAGGTTTAGCCACTTTCATTAGGTTTGGGGGTTTAGGCATTTTCATAGGTTTGAGGGGTTTAGACACTTTCATGGGCTAGCGGGGACATTTTTGGAATGCATAGGTGATATGTCCTCTTGGCATTAAAGAATTAGTTTGTCCTATTTCTATTATTAATTCGTATATCATGTCCTTGTCGAAGAAAGACTAAAAACAAATGCTTATAGCCAAAACAAGGAAGCATTCAACAAATAATGATCGTTGCTTTTATGACTGGCAAATACTACGTGGAGTACCAAAAAAAAAATACTATGTATGGATGGATCAAATGCTCCTGTATCACCTTTATTAGCACATACCCGAGTGACATCTACATACTTTTATTATGGGGATTAATGTTCCAAGCATACTATTAAAAAAGCACACAAACATGTCCAACAAGCAATGAATATCAAAAGGCAAAGTTTTAAAGGAGACATTGCCTACGAATAAAAGCTAGACGGTGGAAAAGGAATGTTATAGGGCTTAAAAATTCGAAGATTTATTCAGCTGAGCTAAACTGTGTTGATCCAAAATTAATCATCTCACTATTAAACATTTAAACTCTAGGCAAAACTCACAATTTTAGATTAAAGTTCCATTATACTGCATGCAGCCTCTCCCTCCCATTGAAAAAACAATACATTTAAGGGAACAACATCCAGTTCATGTATTCCTATGTTTTATCCAAAAAACTAATTTTTCTGGGTGCAACAAATGGATATGCATATAGGCTCCACATATCTCCCGGGTATATAGCCATTTGCAGGGACCCTACTTCACCTACTTGGGGTCGTAGCTAAGGTCCCACCACGTGCTATGGCGCGAAAGAGTATGTTTAGCCCCATCAAGTAGCTAAGAAGGCTTAAATGCAAGCAACTCCAAGAACTTACCCGTTGAACCAACCACTTGGCGGTCCATGAAAACTTATCAATAAATAAGCTAAGGGATTTTCAATAGATGGGTATATGTATTTTCTGTAGACAGTTACTATGTAGTTAATCGTAATATTTGTAAGCTTCAAGTTCTTTAACCTTCAAAGTGGCCTTAAAAAGGTGGAAAGCTATTCCTAATTTAATCGGGATTTCGGAAGGATAATATTCAAGATTTCATATAATCATCTTTTCCCAACAAGAGCATTGAGGACCTCTAACCACAAAAAGTTTGATAAAAAAACCTCTAGAGCACAAAACCCACAAACCAATCAAATTGCAAATTGTCAATGGACCATGACCAGAATGAGTCACCAACAAGGAAAGGTTACCAGAGGCAGTGGAACACTTTTGGAAAGTGAGAACCGACAGCACAAAACTAAAAAAAAATTGAAAACATAGGAGGTAGTTTAGGAAGGAAACTTTGTGTATGCTTCCAGACATTTCTCAAAAGCCTACCAAGATATACATACAGCCTAATTCATTGCTTACAACCGCTAATCCTAGATTAGCCTTATTTCATACCAACATGGTGCCTTCAAATGATTGATGGATGCGACCAACAAATTTCTAAAACTAATGAGATGCATATGAGTTAAAATTAGCACTGGACTGGCATTATTAGCTCTTGTTCAGCTTGGATATAAGACATATCCCAATCTCGTAATAGAAGGGGACGTCAAACTACGAATTAAAGGTAGCTTTGGCATGCTTGGCCTAGGGAGTTCAAAAGGTAGCTTCTTGAAGCCCTACATAAGTAAACATAACTCTCATTGCTAAGCTTGGGTTAAATAGCATCCTGAGTCACCCTGCATATAACATTACCACATCACCTTTCCTGATGAGTTAATACAATCGCATGCTTGAACCTTAATGAATTTCCTACATATCCACTACAATTATTTCACTACTGGCACAACCAAAGTTGACGTTACGCATCCTACTGCTTTTGCAAGTTAAGAGAGAGAGAGAGAGAGAGAGGGAGGCAACTAGTGCATCACAACACTCCATTGGTGTGACCAGAGGAGCTTTACTCCCTGAGAGAAGCCCAAGAAGAGGGCAAGACAGGCCCAACAAATGTGACCTGAAGGGCTTGAGGTATAGCCTGACTCCAACCCCCGCCAAGGGCATGATGACAAAAAGGCAGTGGCCTAAAACTAATGAGAATTAGTCATTCCCAAGTGTCGCCCAATAGGGAGAAAATCAAGGCTTTCCTATTGTTCTTAATTTCCTTAAATATCCGGATCTAAATACCTCTTCATTGATATTCAACACAACAACCAAAATCTATTGTCAAGAATCGAGATGTTATGATGTTGCACTAAACTAAGAAACTACTTAATGCAACACAAATTAGCTGCCATTCCAGGAAAGCAATCACAGATCCAAACCATCAACAAAATCCCCTTCTTGGGCTTTAATCAATGATGTGACATTTGCTTCCGATTTCTACAACCCCAACTACATAATTCTTCAAAATGATAAACAACATAGAGAAATGAGAGGGAGAACATATGGAAATAGTCAATGTAATCAATCTTCCTTGCAAACTAGAGACCAATAAAAAGTCAGAGACGAATTAACACCTGTAAGATTTTCTTGGAGCCATTTTGAATTCTTTGGGCTAATGTGACTGTCCCACCACCAAGAATACAAGCGTCTGGAATCGGAATGTAGCACGGCCGCCATGGCTCCAGCAATGCACAAAAGTAGAACTGTTTTTGACCTTGTAAATGCCTGCTCCTTATACCAGTAACAAAAATCAAGGTAACTGGTCCAGGGCAGTATCAAAATTAAGTATTTTCTACCACCCAACAAGCTAAAGAGTAATTTTTTATCTCTGTATCTGTTACTCCTTTCACCTGCGCAAAAAAAATCATCAAAGAAACATGAAGTAAAGAAATGTTAGCTCTTCCGAACCATATAAATATGGGCACGTTTGATTGGCCGGATTAAACATGGTATTGGATCAATTTCAGCTTTTGAATGTGGAATCACTCGTATTACATATTCCCTCAACATATTTCCGGTAAACCAAACGTGGCCTCTAAAAAATGTGACTATATGCAGTGTATATCATTAAAGCCCAGTTTTCCAAAAGATTTTAGTTTGGTGCGAAAAAAATTGAAAAACGATACACGGAACCACTTCATTTTTTGATTTGAAATATGGTGATTTTAGCAACTGGGTGCTAAAATCTTTTGAAAAACTCGTATATGATTCTGCCCAAAGAAGCCCAAGTCAACAGTTATGTAGCAAATACAGCTCCGAGTTCAATGACCTCCAACCAGTATATAAGATAAACACTGATCCAACTTACCGGAAAAATGATAGACACTGATCCGAAAGTAGACAAAATGAAAATCAGATCTTAACCCATTTTTACCCAATTTTGATCATGGAAGGTCAAAGAAATATCACGTTTTGAAAAGTTTTTAAAAAAAAAATGAGCAACATTGGAACAAACACTTGGAATGCATACCTTGACCTCTTCAATCTCAGAAAAATACAGAATCAAACCTGCCAAATCAACAACACCCACAACAAACAAAATATCAATACAAATTCTGAACTGACCACAGTAGAAATTAAGATAACAAAATAAGTTCAGTAGTCCAAATAGACAAAAATGTGCACATCAAATCAAGCTACCAATTCAAGGAACACAAAAACATGAACTTTATCCAAATGGGTATCTCAAAGAAAGATCAAAATCATACCAAAAGGAATGAAATCTGGAAATGGGGTTCTCCTAATCAGATAGCAGACCCTCCATCCACCACTTCAACCCATTCTCTCTCTCTCTCTCTCTCTCTCTCTCCTCTATGCTTTTTATTGTATGGTAGGTTTGTACTGTGTCAGTGTGACAAACTGTAAAAGTGACACAAAGTGGAAAATGACCCAAGAAAGTGAAAGAGTTCTTCGGTCTTCTTTTTGGAAAATTAGACGGTAGATGTATACGTATATGGTATCTACAAGTGTTATGTACAAGATACAGTTACGTACATTTACTGTATTTATAAATTGCATTTATGATGTAATAAATTATTTATAGGATCATGGAGCAGAGATCTCGTTTACTGTGTGTCCGGCCGTTACCATATTTTATTGATACCCTTTTCGCATGCGTCTATGCTTTTGGGCATGTGAGAGTCAAATGCAGTACAGGATCCGGAGGTGATTTACATGACTAATATACCCTTGCTTAAGATCTCAGATCTCAATAATGTTTGTCCTTGGTTTCCCAAATGTCTTTTTAATAAGTTTATGGACTCAGGATAAAAGTATTAGCAACGGGTATTAGCAACGGATCCGGGGGCGTGTTGTCCCCGAAAGAATAACATTTTGGGACGGAGGGAGTAATTTGGCTTGTGAAATCTGAATCGAGAATTTAACTTTTTATGAATAATATATAGATGTACATAAAAAAAGTAAAGAAGTACCAATATTTTTTTGTTTACTTTTTTAATTGACCATTTGTTTTTAGAACAATCAAAAAGAAAAAGAAGGAACAACATTTTGGGACGGAAGGAATAATTTGTTATATGTTATTATAGGTAAATGCTTGTTAATCTTCTCTGTATCGTTCCAATTTTATCGGATGTCCCCGAAGGGACTAGGTAAATGCTTGCTATGGGCAACAGCCGATTATCTTATACTCTCTTCAATCGAACTACATAGAGCCGTTTGATGTACTCAATTACACAGTTGGAAAACCACATAAAAATTTATGTCTAGCGTTCTTGTTTATGTTTTTATTATCTTCGAGTAGTGTGTTTGCTTATTCAACTTCTCAACACAGGTTTTTTGGGTTTTTTAAGTAATGTATACGAGGAGAATGAATTTCGGATTTTTTAGGCATTGGACCATAAAGACAGGAAAAAAAAAAGACCAAAAGGTTCACAACTGGAACTAGTACGGTCACGAGGCAATTTTGTTCACACATTTAAAGTAGTGAGCAAACGTTAACCACTTACTCAGTTATTTCAGTTGGATCGATTATCATAATTATTATGGGAGAGTTTCCCAAACGATTTTATCAAGATAAAAAAAGCTGAGATTTTACTCATTTGATAAAATCAAGTGTTGATCTTATCAAATCTTGATAAAATCATTTGGGAAACTAGGCTTTGTGTATGATTATTTTTTAGTTTATCTTGCAAAAATCATTTCAAAGAGCTAAAATGTTGAGGGAAAAGAAAAACAATTTAGGTGGCAAATTCAGTTGTTGGCCAATCAATGTATACAGATATTGGCAACAAAATCACAGTGCATCAAACTTGGATATTTAATTGAGGAGTATTAAATTCAGCCGGATTTTCAGGCTTCCTTTTTGCTACAAAACTTGAATCTTTTTTACTATAGGAATTTCAAATAATCACACTAGGGTTTTCTTATTTGTCAAATAAAAAGATACACTACTTAGGGATGGCAATTTCCCCAAACTTGATGGATACCCGCCCCACCCCCGGCTATTTGGAGGCGGATATTATTTGATTTTTCATCCAATAGGAGCGGGTATGGTAGAACTTAAAGAATTCCCGGTTGAAAATGAAGCGGGTATGATTTTGTGATACCCGTGTCTGAATACCCGTACCCACCCCCGTTTCAAATTGTATACATATTTTTGGATTCGGGGATCCCGTAGGGCGCCTCCGCACTGCGGGGTTGTAGGGCAGCCAAAACTACGTCGTTTTGGGTGTGTAAAGAGAACACCACTACTTAATCCCTCAAAATTATGTCATTTTAACCTAGTTTTATTTGTTGAATTCCAAAATGTGAGCATTTTCAAGTGGGTGTTTATTTTCTTCAAAATCAAATTTTGATTTTTAATTTCTTTTATACGTGAAAATAAAAGTCACTTATTTTAGATTGGGGTTGTTTTGTTTTTTATTTTAAGAGTATAAGTTTTTCCCCTTAAAACCTGGTTCTCAAAACAAAAAGTCTACAATTAAATACATTTTTAAACTTCTTGATTTTCACTTCCTTCAATTTTGTAAAACTAATGCCTGTTTAAGATGAGGAGGGGTTACAATGTATAAGAATAAAGTCAAGATGTGTAAATTGCCAATTGTTTAACAATTCTAAATTATGTCACTTGTTATATTTAGGGGGTTTCTCACAAAAACACACCTACTATTAGGGCTGTCCAGCGGATCATCCGATCCGCCAATCCGACCAATCCGACCCGATCCGAACCATCCGTTGATCCATCCGTGAATGTTCGGTTCGGTTCCGGATCGAGAATTTCTTATCTGGCGGTTCGGATCGGATCCGCTCAATCCGCTCAATAATCCTTCTTTAATCTGTCAAATCCGCCCGATCCGTGAATGTTCGGTTCGGTTCCGGATCTTAAAAACTATAATCCGCTCTGAGCGGATCCGATCCGATCCGTGGACACCCCTACCTACTATAGTACTAGTGAATGTCCGTGCCTAAAGATACTTTGTAAAAACTAGTATTTCTACAAAATAGATGAATTTTATTAGCTAATGTTGTCCTGTACAAATTTAAAGTCACAAACAATTTTCTAGATTTTTAAAAGGCCCACAAAAAATAATAATATTAATGTTAAACTTGACATAATGAGAAAATGCTTCAATTCTAAAACTTTGCACACCTAAAACGACGTAGTTTTGGCCGCCCTACAACCCCGTAGTGTGGAGGCGCACTACGGGATCCCCGAATCCCATATTTTTATGAATGTATGTATATATGCGGGCATATAGTACTATATACATGTATATGTATGTGTGTATATATAAGTATGCATATAGGTATAATTTATGTATATTGTTCCAAATTAAAATTATATATGGTGTTCCAAATTAAAATTATATATGGTTAAGTGTTAAAAAAAGTTTAATGATGGTAGTTTTTAAAATTGTATATGATCTTGGTAGACTATTATTTCTTTGCAACTTTCTATTATATTTTGTTTTAAATGGTTGTTTTTGTTAGTATAGGACACATAAATTAGATCTTATCCTCTCTCTTTTTTTCAACTAGTTTGGATATGGATTTACCCGAATATACCCGATCCCCAATAGGAGGCGGGTATGGTGGATTGTCCATTATCCCTTTGGCCTCGTTTGATTGGGTATGGAGGTGGGGATGGGGAAGAACTTCCCAATTGGGGATCGAGTGGTAGAATAGGGTCCCCCCGATCCATACCCTACCCATTGCCATCCCTAACACTACTCAGTTACCCGAATTACAACCTAAACTTTGACAAATCGAATATACGAGGATTTAAACTGCTGGAGCTTGACAGAAACAAGGTTATTTGTGGTTCAACGTACAGTTGAACAAACCAAAAGTATTTACTATAAATTATAGTATTGATTAGGATTCCAATATGGTTGTGTAGTTGTTTTTCACTCAATTGGTTGAGAGTAGAAGCGCAAATAAGCGATAATTCGAGTTGCATGTGGATTACAATAATTGGTGGATAAAAAAATATTGTCATCCCTGTCGGTTTCGCTGATATAATAAATTTCGGAAAGACTTTATTTGTTCAAAAAAAATTAAGTTAATCGCGTGTAGGTAATCTCAAGATTGAGAAGATTTACCTAATCTCTATATCATATTAACCATTCTTTCTTCAAAAACATATATTTTCTGTTCATGTGGCTGCGAATATACAAAGAAGCGTTTTTTTTTTTATCGGCTAGAATCTGCTAGCATTAGTCAGGATCCGGGGACCTTGCAGCGCACATCGATCACAACCGTTCATTGATAATCAATGGTTCGGATTTACAAATTTGACCGGTAAGGAAGCATCTGCGAATCTGGGCCATTGAAAACACTTTTGGACAGTTCAAAACAGTGCACTACACGGTGCACTGGTGCAGCGCATATGTGCGCTGCAGGATCCCCCAAACTGCGTTAGTCAATATCAGTAATTAGTCAGTGGTCTTGAGGTACCGCCATGTAATGCCCACTCTCAAAACCACACATTTATATGATGCACATACACTTAGTTGTGGACCCTTCATAAATATATAGTGTTGGGGTGTTGGAGCACTACGCGACCGTGCCCCAAAACCAACCAATAATTTTTCAACGTACTACTTAGAGCCCAAGTCATAAAAGGAATCATCAAATGAATCTTAGCTTTCATCTTTTTATCTATACTAATAAGTGTTTAGTGGAATATATTTTCAATTTGACCATATGTGAGATTTTGACTTCATGAGTGAAAATAATACGAATGGAAACGCAACAAAATAAAATGAATTGGTTGTTCAAAAAACTGACTTAAAAATTAATTTTTTATGTTTTACGAGACAGGTAATTCTCTCGCAACATAACACCTCAAAAAGCCAACTTAAGCCAGTTTCTGACTTAAGTCAATTTCTGAAAAAATTGTTAGTTAAATTTAGAATATTAAGTATAAAGTATGAACTGAATATAAACAAAAATATGAATTGTACTTGGAATAATCGCTAAAAGTCAACATAAAATTGACTAACGAATGAGATTGGGAAATCTTTGGCCTTTAGCCAATTGAATATTAGAATCGAAAAAAATGCAGTTTAAATTGAATTTTTTTTCTTACTCAAGAAAACTTTGTTTTTGCAACTTATGTATTGTATCGGGTTACTTATAGCGTATTGAATATAGTAAGAAAAGTGAATCAATATCCAATAAAACACATAATAAAAACTTTATTGCATATAATGAATTATTTACAAAAAAATTCTCTTCACATATATTTACACACACACAAGATACTCTACTAAGAAAAAGTGTCAACATATCCTCATATCCTCACATATCATGCAAGAATATTTGCCTGATCATAAGATGCATTTATATATATATGGGGCCGGTTCCCCTCACACTTAAAAAAACACATAAAAAAACACACAATTTTGTTACGGGCCCCACTGTGACGTTCTGAACCGTTGATCATGTTTAAATGAGTAAAATAGGAGGTCCTGCAAAAATTAATTCAGCTTAATCGGATATCGATAAGTGCTTGATCCAAATAGTTTTGCAAAAAATGTGACAGGAGTATGAATTGGTTGTTCAAAAAACTGACTTAAAAATTAATTTTTTATGTTTTACGAGACAGGTAATTCTCATAATTACTCTATAATCTATATATATATATATATAGGGGCCGGTTCCCCTCACACTTAAAAAAACACATAAAAAAACACACAATTTTGTTACGGGCCCCACTGTGACGTTCTGAACCGTTGATCTAGTCCGGGACTCCACCTTCCCGATATTTTTTTGACGATCCAAGCCGTCCACAGTTTTGCAAAAAACTGCTTGGATCAAGCCCTCCCCGGTATTTTTTTTTAAGATTTCCCGCGTGGACCCTTTAAAACACCTTTTGAACACATTGGACGGCTCGGATTTCCCAAAAACAATTTTTAAAAGCCTCAAAACACCGAAAAAGCTTCAATCCGGGATCCTTGACAGGATCGCCGGTGTGTATATATATATATATATATATATATATAATTTTTACCTCTGTCAGAACTAAATTATGGAATACATATCGTAAGATTTATTTTACCATAAGACGTACAGCTTGTCGAGATATGTACAAATTTTACCTCTAAATATATCGACTCGTATGATACATGTTTGCGCATCATAATATTTTAACACTATTGATCAATAATTTTGTTAAGCATACGCAACAGTCAAGAATAGTACAGAAGATGAAAATATGAATCTCCCAAAACCAATTTAAAAGAGAGGATGCATGATTGCTGAAAAAATATAATTAAATAAAACACAATTATTGTCAGAATCAATTACAAATTGTTCTCTGTATTTGCTTCTTTGTATTCTTCTTTACAAATAATGAGTGACAATAATTATAGAGATATATACCAATTGAGAGGGTTTTCTAGAGACCAGAAACTAAAAGTTGGTGAGAATGTGGTTTGTCCTTCCACATATGTATACTATCGGAACTTGTGGCTCATATGAAGAGGTACCGTATGAAGAAGAGTGCATGCAGGTGTTAATAAAGGCCAAATACCGAGCGGAGCGGAGTGGAGTAGGGCTTATAAATACTCTCTATTGTAAAAATCATGGCTGACTTTTATCATAATAACAAACTCGCTCGCTCCCGTGGAGGTACCCGATTTTGGAGAACCACGTAAATCTTGCTATCGATTTATTTATTGTTCTTATTCCTTGATTGTGTTTGTGATTGATTTACGCTAACACATTCTCATAAAACGCCACGTCCTCCTTCCCCAGTTTTAGCCAAAAACACGTCAATGTTAGGATAAATAATTATCTAGTCTAGTATATTAATAAAGGGTAGTGCTAATGCCAAAACTCTTTTTGATTGTGTCAAAACTCAAGTGCATGAAATGGTTTATACTCATGTGTAAAGTACAAGATCTTTAAGCATTGGAGTTTTGGCACAATCAAAAACAGTTTTGGCACTATCATTACCTTTAATAAATCAATTTTTGTTGATTTTACATCATTAAAAAAGATTTTAACGAAAACTTTTTATTGGTATAAGAAATTCAAGAAATTAGTTAGACGAAAATATTTTGCATATTAAACGTTTCAACGTTGAAACGACCCATAAAGAAATTAGCAATGGGGAACGTTTTCATGGTATTGTGATAATAACATCAAACCACCAGGAGGACCATTGATTTTTATTATTATATTTTTTGGTAGTTCGGAAATAAATTTTTATTATCTGCACATGGATCAGGATATCAATTTATCAGATTTTGAGGTTTGGTCTTTGTCATTCCACTGTACGATTGGGGGTCCAGTGAGCACATGGATAAATTGGATAGATCCCCAATGCCCTTAATATTTCTTTCTATAGAGTCAAAATGTAAATACATTAAATAACAACACCGGGGTGTTTAAGCTCTTTTCACTTTTCAGTTTTAACTTTTTGGTTTTTTAGTTTTTTAGATTATGGTCAGAATGTGTTTTGAATTTGAGAGAAGTGTTCAGGAGAAATATGCAGAATGCATTTTGCAACAGCAGTAGTGTTTGAGAGATATGTATAGAATACATTTTGTAGATCTTTTTGTTATTTTGAATGAGAAAAACGAAAAATGAGAAGTCAAAAAACTCCTCCCACCCTCTTTCTTCATTCTGCTCTCCAAACCCAAAATCTGAAAACCTATTTTGGCAGAACATAAGTTCACTACCATCCCCCGTACACTCAAAATGTGATAAGTAGCATCCCAAAATGCAAAAAGGTGGCTGCCAAACACCATCAGAGTCCAAGTTTGCGGATTATGCAAGAGAGACAACAATCGACCGCAACAACTTACATAACATTGTATGATTGGTATTCTCCCAATACTAATCATGCATTATGATGTAGGTTGTTGTGATTAATGTGGTGACCGATTGTTGTGTTTCTAGCATTGTTAGTTACAAAACGGGGATAGCACACTTCATGAGTGTCAATACTAAATTGATTAGCAATATGATAAAATATTTGCATCTGTTAGCCTCGCGGGAAGACGTGGTTAAAAGTGCAATAGGGGTGTTCCACTAACAAAAAACTATTTTTTCCAAACACCGAGACATGTTATTCTCTCACAACACATCACATAAAAAACCGTGAAAAACCAATTTTTTTCAAAAAAACTTGTGTGTTGGCTTCGAGTAGTTGTTCAGCAGTCTATTTTTTACTTCAAGATAATTTATCCATAGGCTTGGAGCAATTTGCAGTCCATCCCTTCTGCCTCAAAGTTATGGGATAAAGGGTCCCTGTAGTGTGGCAAGGCTTCTTGTGAAGCTAATATTCCTGCAGGACCTAACCTTCTTAGCACTTAGCTAGGACACAATGACCCTATTTGTTTCGCAGTTTAGTTTTAGTTTTACTTTTGATGGACATCATCATTTCCCTCATTTCTCTCTCTATCTCTCTCCACATATTACATATGATGACATCATCAAAACTAAACTAAACTATCTAAACCAAACACAACCAATATATTTGTATTAGTTTAGGGGTGTTTGGGATGCTCATTTTTAGCTTTTTATTTTTGACTTTTTAGATTATGGTTAGAATGTTTTTTGAATGTAGTAGATTGTTAGGGAAAAATGTGCAGAATGTATTTTGCAACAAAAGTAGTGTTTGTGAGATTTGGGCAAAATAAATTCTGTAGGTATTTTTATTAAACAAAATGGAAATGTAATTTATATTCACACCCCTCAAATTGTTATCCACACCTCCTTTTTGTCTTTTAATGAAATTTTTATACATGAAAAATTCACTAGAAGACAAAGAAGGGGGTGTGGATAATAATTTGGGGGGTGTGGAAACCACTACCCAATGGAAAAAGCGGAAAATGAAAATTCAAAAAGCTCCTCGAACCCATCTTTTCACTTCCACTCTCAAAATGCCAAAAATAAGAGCACATTTTGCGAAAATGACTTTTCCATTTTGCAGCCAAACACCAAAAACCCAATAATGCAAAAATGAAAAGTGAAAAAGAAGGGATCCAAACAACCAAATGCAGAGCCACAGTGAGGCCACCGTGGGCATGTGCCCATAATGCCTTTTTTTTTTTAAAAAAAAAAAAAGTTTTAGTTATTACTTGAACCAAATAATTATTATTATTTAGACAATTCTTGACTTACCCAAACACCCAGGATGTCGTGTTCACTCACTAAAAAATATGATGAATATTACCTATACTATATTTGGGATTTTTACCGGGTCTCACTTCAAAAATCGGAACCGTTTATTTTATAAGCCTTAATCTTTTAAACATTTCCTCAAAAATCATATCAATTGTATATTCATAAATGCTTGATCAAATCGTAAACTTTTTTTGGTCTAAACCTAAACCAAATTCTAAAGCAAGACAAGTGTTATTCGATCAAATAATTATCGAATGAACTAATTTCTTGTTTGAAATTGTTTAGCAATAAGTCCTACAATTCATTTTTTTTTAAATCAAAGTAAAAACTCATAATGTACCACACAAATTTGAGTAATATTCACCTAGTTTTTAGATTGGGTGAACAAAATAACACTAGACATGCAAGCCTGAAACTCCCATTTGTTTCTCACGCTGCAAGGTGCAAGCCAACATCACAATGTCAACAACCATTAACTCGTGGGTGTGTTGGTTGCTGTCGAAGCCTAGCTATTCTCAGAGCTTGTAATTTATAGTGCCTCTACTAATGCATAATCTAGCTACGCCACTGCAAACTGTCATAATGTTAAAGTTTTAAAATTCTTTTTAAATATTTTATTAATTCCAAGAGTTAGGCCATTTAAGTTTCTAGGGTTGTGTCCCTTGTGAAAAGGCACAACATAAGCCTATAAAAGGTTGTATTTGTATAACGTTAAAAACTACTTCAACACTACTTCAACGTAAAAATTGTATCTCTCTCTTTCCCCTCTATCTGATTATCAGATTCATATATTTATAATTGTTTGTTGGATTTTTTTTGTTTTTGGGTGGTATTTTTTAATCAGTCGATTTTCCATAAAGTGACCAGTCCATAGACTGATGGTTTGTTTTAGTTAGACGGTGGTCACAGTTTGTAGCATAGCTTAGGGGACCAATCTGCTTATTTTAGAGACAGAAAGATGAAAAAATCACATATTTTAGAGGTGATTTTAAGTGGGTTTTGGCCACAACTTAAGAAATACTGTACTTAAGAAATACTACTAATTAAGTATAACCAGTCTTTTCTCAACCACTCCAAGACTATGAAAATTTAGCCATCTGAAAGGTTCTTTCAGTAGACATCCACGTCAATTGAAACTCAGAAGTTTTAGTATTGATTAAGCATGGTCCATCTAGTTTGCCTTTGAATCCAAGTTCATATTTGATGTGTACATTCATTTTATTTAGGATGTCATTTTGTTTATAAAATTATACATGTTCGTATTTGTTAATGTAAGTATGTGTATGAGTGGTATATAAACGTGTCAGTTCCGGATACACACAACAAAACACATTCTTGTTGTTCCGGCTTATATTGTGATGATCAAACGTTCACTTCGTTTAAATATAAGCCGACTGTACTTGTGATGGTTCCCAAGGATCCAATATGACCACTTAGGTCTACATTACCACGATACGATTCTATGGAAGCAGGCCGACTGTTAGAAGTCCAACCCGATTTTATTTTTTTTTTTTTTGTATCGTAGGGGAGGGATTGACCTTTCCAACACATATTGAGGAATGAAATTGAGTCCAGCCCGAGTTTTTGATGAAATCAAACTGATACTCAACCTTTGTTATTGCTACCGAAATCCAACGGGCATCGGGTCGGTTTGGTATTTTCCGGATCCCATTATGAGTGTACATACATATATTTATCGGTTTCGGATGAATTTGTCATACCTAGATTCTTAGTTTCCTACCACCCACCCATTTAAATAAATCAACCACTTGGTGGTACCACATTTCTATTTCATGTTCTCCCAAAGGACAAATTGATGGAGTAGCAATTAAGCTGTTGTAACCATTTTCATTTAAACATAACGGTGGGTTAGGTCAATTCCATTTCCTCTCCCATGTGATGCTTAGATTTGTTTTGGAAACAATACCAAATGTTCATACACATATTGAAGCCTCAACTGGGTATTCCCCATTGCTTGTCCTCTTCTGTCTTTCTTTCGTTTCGACCGTCAAAAATATCCGGGCCAACTGATGCGCACGTCAACCATTCTCCTTTTCGGTCCGGTCAAAGGCAAGATATCTAAGCCCGAACAAGGAGATTCACAAGAAATTGGACATGACCCGATGAATAGTACAATGATCAATTGTGCGGGAAACAAATTCACGAACCAACCGGAGTAATTTATTCTTGTTTTTCAAAGGAGTAATAGCAGTGATGCTACCCCACACCAGGAAAATGTCACGCTTTTACCAAATTCTAGCTGGCCTTTCAACGACACGTTGTCCTCTCTCTCTCTCTCTCTCTCTCTCTCTCTCTCTCTCTCACTCTCTCTCTCTCGAATTATTGAGTGCTGAAAGAGTAGATGAGAAAAACCAAAATGTCAATATCAACCACACAATTAATTAATCACTCCTCAAATGCCCAACAGCCCTTCGACCAACCTCTTAATTAATTACAGAAAATGCAGGCTAAGTATACAAGAATATTTACTCATAATATTTGAGCCACTGATTTTACTTACGGGATAATATTTTGAGTATATTCTGAGTACGTAGCACTACTGATTAACTACTCGTATATGTCAAACCAAAAATCCAAAAAATTAGTAATAGTCCACTATTTTATTTCGGGATGTCTCCAAAATGATTGTACATTTTAAAAAAATTCTAAAAATGTAATGCCATATTCCCATTTTGCCCCTCCTTTTCTTTTACTTTAAACAGGTCAGGATTTCAAAACACATCCCATCAATGGACAAAATTGAAAAGTTAAAAAAAAATAAAGTACAGACAAGTAACAATTATGTTTTTTTAATAAGTTGAGTTTCCAGCGAGGGGCCAACAAAATGGAACGGAAAGAGTAATTGAGACTCGGGAGAGAGAGAGATTCCAGCTGCCCTCCTGTCACCTACCCTCCAATTGTCTTTAGTGTTGAGACTTTGTTGGCTTATTCCAGATTTATAAAGGTAATTCAACAGTTTATTTCATATACCTTTTCAACAATTACCCCCAATGTTAAAAAATAAGGTTGATGGAACGCAAGTAGCTATGAAAACAAAATTTACACTTTTGCAAGAAGCATTAGTAGGGATGGCAACGGGACGAGTTGGAGCGGGTTAGGGTGGATTCAGAGCAAGGCGGGTTGAATTGCCATCCCTAAGCATTAGTAGCTAACATGGATATTGACACGGGCGGAGGTATTAAGGTGCCTGACCATTACCCAAAAAAAAAATCCCCACCAACAAAAATCAGATCGCTTTTGTTTACAATTTTGTCACATGCTAGAAAAAGTACATAAAAGTTTTTACTTGTTGTATTGAAAAATACATGAGTATTGTATAGGGTATTAGGCCTTGTTTAACTTTTTTCAATTTTTTTTTGTCTTTATTCAAAAAAAAAAATGTATTTGTTGGTTTTGCGTCAAATTTTTTAGGATCCGTGATTTTTCTCAATTAGAGGTATCAGAAAAGTACAAAATTATAACCAAAACTCAAAATGTCACAAATAAATTAAGCGAAATGAGACCTTACTGTTGTATTATACTAGAGTAATACCACGTTTCATATGATACGAACGTATCAACAATTCCTTAAGGTTTACTTAATCAATTGATCAAAAACTTGCTTAGCAAAAATAAAAAAAATGATAAAAAACGTTCTATATGTATTAAGAACCAAAACCAATATATTTATTATTTCCCTACGAAACACTTTTTTTTTTTTCCCCCCTTCTTGTTGCCCCCTTTGAATGCAAATTCTGGCTCCAGTATTAGTTGTTGGGTGGTGCTAATGCCAAAACCATTTTTGTTTGTGTCAATATTGTAGTGCTTAAAAAACCTTGTACCATGTGCAAGGTACAAGCATTTTATGCACTACAGTTTTGGCACAAACAAAAATGGTTTTGGCAAATTGATTTTTTATTTTGATGAGACTAGTTCATTTACTAGGTTTACAAGGTGAACAGTTCGGCTCATCTTTGTGAACTCGGAGTGGGTCCACACAGTCTAAAAATGGAAGGACCGGAGAACATGAATAATTATTCAGTAGTCACGAAGCACAGCCATGTGATGCTCCAGATCATTTCAGCAACATACATTCATGTGGGTTTTACAGACTTCATGAAAATGTGTAGTGTTAGAGTGTCCCGAAATAGCACGTAGCCGTGTTCGGGAGTACTGAATAATTAGACCGAGGACAGGGGACATTATGGCCTATGGGGTCCTAACTGCAAAAGATCCATATTAGGTTTTTGTTTCATAGTGGAGAAGTCAGGGTAAATCTACAGCCTTCAAAAGATGCAGAAAAGAAAAAGCTCATTGATTTGCATCATATCATTGCAATGTGCTGGAACCCAAGGGATTCTCATCAACACTCTGGCCAAAAACGAGTTTGCTCTCTCTTAAGATCTCAGGTTCAAAACGACTGGGGCGCGATTAATTTCTTTGGAGCCAGTCCATAAGGAGTTTTGCTCCGCTTTAATTAGATTATTCGCAAATAGGCGGTATGATTAGTTGAGATGCGACGTAAATTGACCTGGACAACTTTCTTAGACAAAAATAATTGAATTGTGCTAGGATATGTGTAAGCAAGCTGAGCCCACATGACTGTTGGGCTTGACAAAAAGTGATGGGTCTACATATTGAGACGCCCATGTGAAGTTCTATAGCTTTTCTTTTTTCCTTTTGGAATATAGGCTTATGTACCATTTTGTTCTTATGTAGCTTACATAGACTTTTTGGGGTGACAAAGTGCTAATAAATGTTAACCCATCTTGAGGCGCCGGGACCTACCTACAAAAACCATTAGCTTTTATTTGGATAAAAAAAAATAAAATTCTAAACAGAAAGCTAATCAGGCAAATTTCAAATTTGATTGATGGCAAGTGTTATTGGATAGGTCAATTCTATGGTTAGATTAACCGGTTTGTTAAGTTGGAGTAGAATTAACTATCCTCCCTATAGGAAGTCATGAGGAAAAGAACAACACGGGTATGGGTTTTTACAGTGATAGTCACTTGACAATCAAGAATCTCAAGAAGTCTTTAGGTTGGGAATTTGCCTCCTATTAGTGCATTATCAATTCTTGTGTTGGTTTATCGCTACGGAGCGTGTTTCAGGCTTTAACTGAGGTCATTGCTAGTAACAGTGAAATTAATTTTTCAAATTAATCGATCTATTGGTCAAGATACTGAGTTGACAAAAAATAAGAAGAATGAAAAAAATGATATTGAAGGGAAAGCACTTGAGTGTGACTCAATTTGTACCCCTAGGTTTCGAGAGGTTTATTAACTTGTAGAAAAACGCCGATCTATATGAGAAAAATATAAGTACCAACACATGTACTAACCATTGGGACACACATATAGATGATCGAATCCACGAACTCCATGAGAATTTATACAATTGTTAGTACAATATTTGTAGTTGTAACAAACTAGAATCAACAAGAATCCTATTGCCTAGAAGAAAAAAACCTCCAAGCAGAAAATCATCGGTAATTCCTTCTGCACGGATAGGAATGCACAGACGGCGTCGCGGATGCCGTTATGGGTCCCAACCGATCGATCCGAGCCATTCATCCTTCTCAAAATCGAATTCCGAGTGGGCCTACGCGGGAACCGAGGCAATCGGACGGTTGTATGATCTCGATCCAAAATCACCCCATTTCAACCAAGTTTTTTTGAATGAAATGGGGTGATTTTGGATCGAGGTCATACAGTCGTCCGATTGCCTCGATTCCCGCGTGAACCCACTCGGAATTCGATTTTGAGAAGGATGAACGGCTCGGATCAATCGGTTGGGACCCACACAACGGCGTCCGTGAAGCCGTCGGTACGTCGTCAATGCATTCCTATCGGTGGAGGTAGAAGGGTTCGAACCTTTAAGCAAAATGCAAGTAAAGAATATAATCTCACTTAAAAAGTAAACGTGGGCCATTGTTTTGTGTTCACTTTGGATAGGCTAATCATGAAAGCTATCATTGGTTACTCAATTATATTCATACATGACTTGGCGTGTTGCCTTTTCTCTTGACCATTCAGGAAAGTTATGGGCTTTTGTATTAAACTATTTCATTACCATAACATGGGCTCAACCCAGTCCATTACAAAGGCAATGCCCTAGTTGTAAAGAAATTCACAAGGCAGCAAAGACAATTGGACCCATGACGGAGTCAGGGTTTTTAATCACTGGAGTCAAAAATTAAATTCATATGCAAGTTATTTTTTTTCTATCTGATAATTCAAAGAAAAAAGTAAATTAAAAGGTTAATTATAAAATAGATATACACTGATAAATGTAATTTTACTTTATAATTGGCGACGTAGACTTGCAATATTTCGTAAGACTGCAAACTCTCGAAAAGAAGAGAACACGTGAAATTGATTTTTTTCATGGGACCAAAATAGGAAAATTTGACTGGAAACTAGTACTAAATGTATTTCTGCGAAATCACAGTGAGTAGGGTCAGGTGACCCCATTTGACCCATACTCCCTCCGCCCTTGATCGGGGCATACAAAAAAACATGAACCTGACCCACAAAAGTTCCTTGTCATTTTCAGCTAGAATCCTTCAAATAAAAAAATGGCAAGATCATACTGGAGGAGTAGAAGGGAGCATTTAACAAATGACAAAATTTATATGAACAAAGCATTGGAGAGTGAATCAATAAGACAAGATAATCTAGGACTTCTCAGGAGCAGTTATTCATTATGAGAACCACAGCATTTTTATTTTACAACCAACATAAGATATCACAATCTCAAATTAACATACCACTAAAATCGTCGCAGCTTATAACTACTATAAAGATGAAAAAGAATTTCACCTAAAGTTTGCGTTGAACGAATGGAGGCTCAGTCCTTTGGGGTGAGAGAAGGAAATGAAGGAATGGATTGCAGTATTAGCTTCCGGCTGCTCCGCCGGCTGGGGGTTGACCCAAATTCACAGTATGGAGGAGAGACTCTCTTACTATTTGGAGAGCTGGATTTGATGCCACTGATAGGAGAGCAGTTCCCTTGAAGAATCTCCGGCATTTCATCTTCCTCCACTGCTTGCATTTGCTTCTCAAACTTGTGCTGAGGTTGCAAAAAATTCGGCTTTCCAAACCTTTGGGTAGTACAAAACCCAGAAGACGATCCGATAGAAAGAAAAGAAGATCGCGGTGGTTTGTTCTTGTAGGAAAATGGTAGCTGAACAGATGCCCTGATGATGCACACAAGAAGAAAAAATTGTCAAAATAATAATATGGAATTTAAACTGAAAACCACCCCCTCCCTCTTTCCTAATCCGTATTTCCATTTTGGGATTCCAGGATTGTTGATCCCCTTTGAAAAATCAAGGTACAAAATTTTCGGTATTTGGACAGTGTCCCTTCTCGGTAGTTGGACACTGTCCCTTACAAGTGGTATAAATGTGTTCGAAAGTGTAAATTACAGGGTCATATGAAAATTAATGCCTTCTGATATACCTGCCCATATGGAAAGGCGTTGTAGGAAGAGTAGAATCTGGATTCTGTTCAACAGCGTTCGGGATGAAAATTTTATGTAAGTTTTCATTCACGACACTCTTTTCACATGTTTCTGTTTCTTCTTCCAGTTCAGCTTCTGCTGCTATTGAGACAGAACCTACATCCCACAGAGAAAAGGTAAAGGTTTCAAACTAAAGCACCACCAAATGCATTCTTGCATTAGAGTCCAATGGGCAACTCGTCAAACTCGATACAAAAGACAGTAGAAAAGACAAGGCAAGTAGGAAAGAATACAGACTTAACAAAAGGATAGCCAAAATACCAAGGTTGAACTTTGCAGAATTTGTTTATGGTTGCGAAAAACACAAAAAACTTATTTAGTTGACGGTTTCTAAAACCTGTTTTTGGTGATTTTTTTAGAGATGAATCTATTTATTAGGACCACTTTTCATGTTCTTGAAAACCATCCCAATTAAAAGTGAATAACAAAGGAAAATGACTAGTATTTTTGTTATCAAATTAAGTTCTCTAAAGAGTCTCAAGCAGAACCGATTCTTAGAACTACAAACAACAGGGAATGATTTCAGTAGCAAAAAACATAAAGACGTTTCACTGAAGGCTTGATATGCTCACCATCTTTTCTACCGAATGCATTTTTACACCCTTCACATCTGCAGTTAATAGAGCATCCAACACCACCCTGCCCAAGAAAAACCGTCATTTGCGAATCAGATGAAAAATAACATCCAGAACATAAAGAAAGCACAAATAAAAAGGAGGGGGGTAAAAAGTTGAAACCTGAAAACATTCACAGTATTTCTTCAGGCAACCAGATTTCTTGCAATTGCATCCCCTTTTATGCCTTGCTGATGCTGGAGTCTTACTGGAGTCATCCTGATAGAACAAAAACGACAATAACTGAGAGATAGCACATAAAAAATATGAGGTGAGTAAAATGCAAGGTCAGAAAAAGGCTGTCTAACCCCAATTTCAGGTACAGAATCAGAGCTCCTAATCACTTTAGGAGCAAATGCAAGCGGGTTGCGCGATTCGATCTGTTTGCGTGTTTCAAGGACTGTAGCTTCATGAATAGGCTTGTTGAAGCATTCTTGACATGAACACGGCTCCACACAATATACACCAGCAGCAAAGCATTCACAATAACTGCATTGGGAAGGTCAATGGGTAAACCATGAGCATATTCATAACTTAGATGTGGTTTATACGGTCGTCAACAAGCTTTGTTTATGCGGTACATGTGTTTTCTTGTGTGGCTTTTGCAGCAAAGCATTCACGATCTCTTGGTTTTGATTACATGTGTTTTCTTAGTATAAAGTCCATCAACAACTAACAACAAGCATTGTTTTACGACGTCATTTAGGACATAATTTTACAATTTTTTCGAATTGGATTGACACCTTCCATTTATCAAATCCTCATTTCTACTTAATGAGAACTGTTTTTCATTGTTATATTAAGATCTATGTAGACATACTAGTCGGTCAGTTGGAGCTAGATAAGCAAACATAATATCTATATATGCTCAAAAGAACACCCAGTGAATAACAAATAACGGGTGTCTGGGACACCTAACTTTTGGGCCTTTTGGCATTGAACGCTTATAGCTGTCGTCAAACTCAAACCCACAACTTGGAGGTTGGTAGGCTGAGTTTTGACTACTGAACCCTTGCTCAACCCTACTTTTCCAAAATCATTGGCCAACCGCCAATGAGTAAATTACAGTAGTTCCGTTAATCCACATTCACGATTTCACTCGACCAGTAGCTTTTTTTGTGTTTGGAATTGGGGCTATTGGAGGCTACCAGTCGGCCTTAACACTACACTTTAATCGTACTAATTATGGAAAAACACATCCAAGACAATGTCAATCAAAAGTTTCGAAGGAGAAAGAGCATACTACAGTATTGATACATAGCCTATTATTGTAACCTTTCATTTTCTCTTATATTTGCTACACTCTCGTGCTGTACTACTTATTTCTAGTTCTGAATTTGACGCTCCTAACATGACATGATGACACATAGCAGTATCCAATATGTAAATTAGTCCAAAAAAAAAAAGAAAAAAAAAGAGCACTTAGATTGTACTCTACAGCAAATTATTTCTCGCAGTGGAAGAGGAGAGCTTTGTATGATATTTCTGACATACTTTTGGACTTTGGGAGCCACTTTCTGATAGTAACCGAAATAAGGGACCGGATCACTGGACTGAATAAAGTTAGAACCCATTTAACGCAAACAAATGACTCAGATTTGATAACAGAAAACACAAATGTTGCTGGCGAGTGACGAGGCGTAGTGGTAACATAAAGACTGCAAGAACTTACAGTTTCAAACATTTTGATTTCTTACAATTACAACGCTTACAGCCCTCAATCTCTCCATCATTTTGAAGTCCCCGCCTGAAAATCAATTTTAATCAGTAATATTCAAAATCTTATCCGAGCAAAAGGAAAATGTTGTGCAATAACTTAAAAGAAAACTCAAGTAGACTGCACATGCCTTTTCTTTCTTGGACTACCCTGACTAATCTCTTCACCGGCTACGTATCCAGATGCCGGAGAAGCATCTTCTGTACCCTGAGATTGAATTTCAGGATCACCTCTATTTCTTTCCATAGTTGTCACTGCTAGAGATTTATTTAGAGGTTCTTGACCAGTATTCCAAGAATGAAAAGAGCCAGTGGAGCTAGGATCATTAATCAACCGATTTCCAGAAGCCAAAGTTTCGTGGCTAAAAATGTTGTGATCTTTTGAAGTTCTAGCAAGAGCATTTAAATGCAAACCAATTCCAGGTACGATGCAGCGGGAAGAACGGTTCATAGGAATCAGCTGCTTATGGTTGGACTCCATATTAACTTCCGATTGGGCTAATAGGGAGGAGCCAGAACTTGAACTATCTTCTATACGCTTTCTGCGAGTTCCAACCATCTCAAAAACTAGACAGCGCCTTCTCATACCACGATGTAAACCAGAAAAAGGCTACACGGAAATAACGAAAAACCAGGTCAGGCAAACACAACTTAAGAAGAAATTTCTCTAGTTATTCTTTGTTACTTTGAAAAGTACAAGAAAGAGATGACAACATCATCCATTTACGGTAAATCAATAATCTTGAAATTCAAAATGATGGACCGAGCAGCTCGGATTGGGTGCACCACAGTCTGCAAGTGGAAAAGTGGGAAGATGTAGTTATAATAATTCTCCTTAAGTTCTGTCAATATTCCTCAACTTTCAAGTTAGTAAAACCTTATTATGTTGCTTGTTGCTCAAAAAAAAAAAAAAAGTTAGTAAAACCTGTATCTCTTATGCTTCATCAAGGCATACTTATTAATGAGGTATACTCAAGTGCCCAAAGTAAAGTACTGCGCCTCAGGGATGCTAATTGTGATAAAGGAAAATAACTTCCCCAGGAAAAGTTGAATTCAAAGCAGATACTATTTTCAAAGTTTTTTCTCGTAGGCTTATAGCCAATGTATCATGTGAATCACATTTATATTATGAGAATTACAATAACAGGGCAAGTCATCAATTACAAGAGCCTGCAACAACTAAATCAAGCCCAACACAGAAAAACCTAAGAAATGCCCCATATGGAGAAGAAATAAACCAACAAAGGCTCCTATGAAGGAGAGAGAATAATCATTTCCTGCCTTGGGCAAAATTTGACCTTTTGACCTCTCAGCTGAGAGTCTGCAAGGGTGGCCTAGTACAACCAGGCTAGCCCTAGTTGGCTAGGCAAACCCCTGTTTTGAAAGTTATGAATATAAACTCCAAAACCAGCATTCTTGAATGGTAACTTGAGGTGGCATCACACGCAAACTGAAGAACGCACTCACACTAATAGAGATATCAAATGTAGAGCTTATCTGTCGCCAGCGTCTACCATGTCAATATCCAGGTTAATCAATTTTCCAGACATGCAGATTAATGAGCATGTTATGCAAGTAAATGCCAAACTGAGGACCAAGTTAGGCCTCCCTGGTTAGTTTTGTTTGCTCAACTAGGCAAACCTAGCATGCATCAGAGGTCAAGAACTAAGATGCATCTGAACCCGAGTGACTATCAAACACCTAATGATTATTGCAATCTAAAGTTATCAACAAAAAAGGCACTGATTGAAAGAGAAAAATGGACCATAAACAGCAACTAGAGAGCAATATATCACCTCATTGTCAAATTGTTCGCTTGGCTCCCCATCCATGCATGTATTAAGAGAAGTACCAGCAAGGACATCTCCAGTTGCTTCTAATTCCTTCAGATGCCCTTCTTCTCCAATGTGAGAGGGAGGATTTTCTGATTCACGGCCTTCAACCACAACAGGGCCAACAGTTTGTGTTTTCTGTGAACCACTAGTTTCATGGTGCGTGAAATCTGAAACAAGAGAAGTGCATAACCTCATTCGAGGATCCGATGGCTCCTGGAAAGAGACATTAAAAGACTCTGCTCCATTGGGCGACTCAAATATTAACAAATCAGTAGCGTCGGAAATCAAGCTCTCCCAATCGCATCCGGCCCCTTCTTTATTTTGCTCAATGTTTCTTTTCCTCTCTAAATGGACCTCACTTCCTACAAAACCAGTTTCAGAGATCTCGTGTACAAATGTTTCTGTGGTTTCAATGCCACGACAAGGCATTGTGCTACAACCAGGGCTACCACAACCATTGTTTAAGGTTTGTGAGATCTCAATTGCAAGATTTGAACATTCATAAGTTGGATCAAGAGAAGCTTCACCTATGCAACTCCCTGGATCAAGACTTTGCTCATCAGCGTTATAAGCAACATCCTTACCCCCGTCAGCGCTACCAACATTGTTCCCATTATCAGATGAAAAATCAGGTTTCGAAGGATCTGAGAAACTATGCCTGTAATGAGACTGTAGCCATTAATAAACTTCTAACAGAGAGGAGAAACCAAAACAAATAAACAAGGTAGATGATTAGTTCTCTCTTCATGAACAATATGAAAGAAGAAGGGTAAGATACCTTCTCAAGAATCGAGATTCCTTGAGGGAACTGACATGTGGTGAAGTAAAAATAGATGGAGGGGATGAAAAACTATACGAATTGAATGTCTGACTAATACGTAGAGACTTAACAGACTTGATGGGAGAAAGGTTGTTGATGTAGTTAAATACAGGAGAATCCTGCAAGTGGCCGAAAAGAAATATCAGTGTAAGACGAAAGGAGTTAACGACAAACCCATGCAGTGCAGAAGTTTATATACATGAATCTAACGTGTAAATCAGAGCGAGGAGCTTTTGTAGAATCCAAAGCCAAGAAATTTATTTCCATGAAGAGTGAAAATAAAATTGAAAAATTGAAAAACTGACATGGGGGGGGGGGGGGGCGATGGGGGGTGTTGAATGGACAGAAAATATGCAAATCAAAATTTGGCAGTATAGCTTTACACTTCATCCTTATACACAATAGTGAACAAAAAATTAAGAGGCCTAACAGTTATGTTGCAGTGACTGCATCTTAGCAAATTAATTGAATGATACAGATGCATATTGCAATTTCTCAATACTCAATAGTTGGCGGTTTGCATTTGAATTAACAGTATGACAAAAAAATGCATGAATAACAAATTTTGAAGTCATGTTATTCCATTTTTCACCTGATTTCAGAATACAAAAGAGACAACTTTCTCAAAAATTGTGTGCTTAGCCTTACTGCCTTAGTATGGTGTAATCCACACCTTGGAATTGTGATTGAATGCCAATGGAAACATGTACTAACATGGCTTCCAACACCAACTTCAAAGGCATGAATTAATGCTGCTAATGCAGAAGAAAGTATACTGCTAATTGCTAACGAGTTATAAATTTTGTTAATGAGAACAAAATCCTTTTGATAAGTAAACTAGTGCAAACATTTGGTAACCCTCGCATACGCATAAACAATTTCAGAAGGGAAGAAAAAGAAGGGACATAGCAAACACTTTAAAACCACCTAATTGACTGGCCCAGCCAAGGATTTGTAGAAACCCCACCCTTTAATGACGACAGATCCACAATCATGAGGTGAGAGAGATCTCCACTTGGTTACCACGTTTTTAGGATTAAAGCAACCTAGGAACTATAAACATTGTTCATAAGAAAGTTCAAGTGCATGTTTCATGAATAACTAAAAGTAACCAAAACAAACAAAACCAAAGCCGCTTTCTACTGAACACTAAAATCAAACAAAAGAATCAGGCACAAACCATCTTATAAACGTCAGAAAGTCACAAAATAGCCCTAAGACTTGCAAATCAAACCCCCAATTCCAGCAGTAACAACATTGAACCAAATCAATAAGTAAAAACTTCCAAATTCACTTGACGAAGTATGTACCCAATTAGTTGGAGCACTACAAACGTGACCCACTAGACTAAGATCGGACAAGATGCAGAATTTTGGGACTGAATCAAATCAAAACCCTAATTCGCTGAAGTTAATCAACCAATTTTTCAAGGTTTCACCAAAATGAACCAAACCCAGAACTGAACTTTCAAAGACACCAAACAAAGCACAAATCAGAAAAATTGAAGCAGTACTGGTAAATTCACTTGACGAAGATTGAAAAAGATGCACATTGAGGTAAATCAAATCAATCCCCTAATTCACAAAAATTAACCAACAAAATTTTGAAGGTGTTCACCAAAATGAACCAAACCCAGTACTAGAAACTTTCAAGGACACCAAACAAAGCACAAATGAGAAAATTGAAGCAATTCATGCAAACCATCTTGACCAAGATCGAAAAAAGATGCACACTTTTGCGACTAAATCAAGTCAAACCCCTAATTCACCAAAATTAGCCAACAAATTTGTCGAAGTGTTCACCATTTCATAAGCAAAACCGACTACCAAAATTTGCAAAGTCACAAAACAACCCCCAAAGCTGTAAATCAAACCCTTAAATTACTAAAATGAACCAAAACCCAAGTACTAAAAGTTCCAAATTGACCACACAAAAAAAAAAAAAGAAGTTCAAATCAGATCAATTGCAGCACTCCAAGTAAACCCACTAGACTAAGATCGAAAAAGATGCACACTTTTGGTACTAAATCAAATCAAACAACCAATTCACCAAATTTAGCCAACAAATTTGTCGAAGTGTTCGTCACCATTTCAAAAACCAGACCGACCACCAAAAACTTGCATGCAAAGCAACACAACCCCCAAACCTGAAAATGTAACCCTTATTTCACCAAATTAGCCGACAAATTCTTGAAATTGTCCACTAAAATGAACCAAAACCCAAGTACTAAAAGTTTCGAATTGACCAAACAAAGCACAAATCAGATCAATAGAAGAACTTCAAGTAAAACCCAGTTGACTAAGATCGGAAAAGATGCAGACTTTTGGGACCAAATGGTCAAATCACCTCGAATTTGGCGACGGGGTTACTGATCCGGTTCCTCTCTGGTGTGTCCATATCAGGACCTCTTCTTCCACTTGCCTCACTCTCACTTTCTCTCTCTAACTTCTTTCCCTCCTCCCCCATCTCTCTCTACCTCTTCTCTATTTTTTTCTCCTTTTTCTCTTTCTCCTGGAGACTGTGGAGTAATGAGATTCAAGAAGAAGCGGGAAAGGCGGGATGGGGGTTGGAGATTTTCTCGTGCTGATAAAAACCCCACACCGGACCCTACACCCAAAACCTCACACAGAGAGGGAGAGAGAAACAATTGAAAAGGAAAAGGTAACGTAAACTTTAGTAGGTAAATTCTAATGACATCCCCTAACTTTAAGAGAAATCACACTACGTACCCCTTTTGTTCTCTGAAATCCCAGTAACATCTCGTCTGTTGACACTGTTTGACTCTGTCTGTTAATTCCACTTAACTCCGTAAACTTTCGAAGGTAAATTCCATTGACGTCCCCTAAATTTAAGTGAAATCACACTACGTGCCCCTTTTTTTCCTCTGAAATTCCAATGGCATCTCGTTAACTCTGTTTAACTCTATCTGTTAATTCCACTTGACTTTTAATCCTCAGATATCCTAAAGTTACTTTTGCTTTCCTTATCCTCTATCTTCTTCTCTACCATCCATCTCACATTGCCATAGCCCCACCATCGTCTCCTTCTTAGTTTCTCTCTCATCCTTCCCTCATTCTCCCACACACACAAATACAAGTATGCACACACACAAAACTTAAATACTGATGTTGGCTTCTCAATGTCAATGGAAAAAAACAACATTTGCCTAAAAAAATTGATTTACTACATGTGTCTGATTCCTCTTTATCATATGTATTTTCCATGTTTATCTAGAATAAAAAGTTTTGTGCATCAAACTTGGGTAGATTTTACCCAAATATAAGTGTGCGTGACTAGAAAGAAATATTCATCAATCATTTTTGGGAGAAATTGTTTGTGATATAATGCACCCTTTGACCATTTGGGTTGGAGCCGCCCTTCTACACTTGCACATATATGTTTCTGTGTCTTATTTTTGCTACATTATATATACTTATATATCTAGCTAACTATATATATACATAAATAAACATATATATTTTTACTAAAACGTTGGTTTTTGGGTGGTGATAATGTGTATTGTAAAGTAAGAGAGGATGGATATAGAAAAAGAGAGACACAAGAGAAATGGGAGGTCATTTTTCAGGGGTTTGTTTAACGAATTATGGGCGCACGTGGTTATTGTGGCCAATCAATCAAAGATCCACCTCATCTGAATCACCATATTACGAAATATCTAACTTGGTTTGGTTATGTTGTGATAAGGACAATTTCAATTTAATTGGAACTAGAGTATGCTTTGACTTAGCATGATTCACCATTTTAATTAAAAATTTCTCATTAGCCCATTGAATTGAAGTGTTGGTTGGATTAATTTTTGAATCACTTTGATTGATAAGTTTAATGTGGTTTTTAATTTTTGATTATTGTTTTTTTAAATATGAAGGCTAATAATATGTCTATATGACGACATATGTACGTGGTATCCATATACAGAGAGGAAGAGAGCAAAATGGGTTTTGTCTTTTTAGGTTAATATTGTCATGTTTGAAAAAATTACTGGTAAAAAAGAATGACACATTTGGTATTTTGAAATTTGTTATGATGATCTCAGCATACTCAGTTTGGTCATTCACAGTCGACTAACCATTTGGGCCCAAGTGTTACAGAATTTCAAGGGAAGTAATGTGATTGTATTGAATAAATGGGTGTATAGTGTGACTGCAATGAAATTCAAGGGTTGGGTAGTGAAATTTAAACCCTATTTTGATTTGAGCGGTGAAAACTTTTAATGTGTATGGTGTGATTGCAATGAAATTCAGGAGTTGGGTAGTGAAATTTAAACCCTAGTTTGATTTGAGCACTAAAACTTTTATTTGAGATACCCTTCACTTTAATCCTATTTATACTTTTCCCCACCTTTAAAATCCCACTTATTGGGTGTTCCACTAACAAAAAATTGTTTTTTTCAAAAATCGAGACATGTCATTCTCTCACAATACATCACATAAAAAACTGTGAAAAACCAGTTTTTTCAAAAAACCACCTCAGTGGAACACCCCAAGCTGACAAGCTGTTGTCTTTTCCTTTCGTAGTAAAACTGTAAGAACAATATACCGGGCTCGTCCAATACATGTGAAACTCATAAAATAATGAAAGATCTACGTCGTATAATTTCGAACGCATCTGTGATTCGGTATATCTGTGATTTATGTGAAATTTAACTGCCCAAAAAATAAATAAACAAAAAGGAAACATGAGAAAAATGAATATTGTTTTCATGTCTAATTACGTTGCTTTGGATTACTTCTCTTTGTTTTACTTCTTCTTCTTTACCTATTTATCTTTTTTGGGATTTCAAAAAAATCCCAAAAAAGATATACTGTAATAATCATTTTGGTAAAAAAAGAAAGTATATTTCACTACTACATTTATTGATGCACATTGGGGTTACGCTGGCAATTGGTTCTAGGTATTTAATGGGGTGACAAATGCTATGTTGTCCATAACAACCATTAAAATTGACAGATAAATGTATACAAATGTAACGTGTGACCACTCCAAATAAGACCAAAAAGTGGTTTTGGCGCGCAACATGTTTTTAAAAGATGGGCTATGCTACACGAGGTCCACACAATGCAATTACCACTGAGACTGATGGACTATTACAAGAGATTAACGGGCCGTTTGGATGACGTATTAGTTTTGGAGGGATTAAATAGTAAGGGGTGATAAAATAGTCAGGGGGATTAAATAAGAAGGGTGGACCCACAGATAAGAAAGAGGGATTAAATAGTCGATAGTTTGGATGAGGGATAAAAAAGGGAGATAAGGAGGGTGGATGATGTAAAAATCAGTCAAATGACTATTTTGTCCTTTCAAAAGCCCAAATTAGATTATTAATTAAATAAATTATATAATAATTTCAAAAAATAATTAATTTGTTATACTTAATAAAAAATAAGCTATAATAAGTCCTAGTAATTTTTTTATATAAATTAAAATTATTAAATATTCAAAACTTGTTGCATATTAAAAGTTTTTTTTTTTTTGGCAAAATTGTGTACAAGTTGGTGGTAAACAAAAAAAAAAAAAAAAAAACAAATTGCATGTTAAATAAACGACAAGTGGCAGGGCCACTTTGTTTCTCATTCCATTCCCAGCCACTTCTTTTTTCTTTTTTGTTTTTTGTTTTTTGTTTTTTCTATCTACTTTCTTCTCTCTCTCTCTCTCTCTTCTTCGTTCTTCCTCCTGCTGAAGAACCCAGAAGTCCAGAGCCGGCGACAACGGCCAATCCGACCGCAACAACGGCCAATCCGACGGAAAAAGTGGCGATGGTGATGGCGGTGGTCAACAATTTCACCCAGATATGCATTTTTTTTTTCCTAATCGATCGCTTGTATTTTTTCAAAATTCCTAGATCTGAAAAATTTGAGAATTTTTTGCTAGAAACTTGTTAGAAAAATGGTGTTTGTGCTTGTTGTTGTGCTTGAAACAGAGGGGTATGCTCGTCATTTGGTCCCGGATGAGGAGCCGGACTAAATACAAGCACCCCCCCTGCTTGTATTTAGTCCGGCCTCCCCCTGGCTAATTAGCCGGCGGCTATTTAGTCGGGGGGGCGTTTTTGGTGCCAAATCACGGGCTAAACTCTCATCCCCCGGATTGAATAGTCAGGCCCCCTTGTACCTCATCCAAACGAGCTGTAAATTCTTTACGGATGATCCGCAAAGAGGGAATTTGCACTGAGTAAATCTCCACCGTCCATCCCGAGATCTAACAGTTCGGATCAATATACTCTCTCTCTCCTCATTAAAAGCATCTCAGATTGGGAAAAAAAATAGCAAGTTATCCGAGCCATTGGATCTCAGGATGGACAGCGAGGATTTGCTCGGTTCAAACCCACTCTTTGCGGGTCATCCGTAAAGAAGTTAATCTCCTATTACAAATGCTTTCTTAGTGGACGGGTTGGATTAAAGTCAACGTGTTTGATATATTGAAACTATGTAGATTCGAGCCATTGGATCTCGGGATGGACGGTAGGGATTTGCTCGGTTCAAACCCACTCTTTGTTACAAATACTTTCTTAGTGGACGGATTGGATTAAAGTCAACGTGTTTGATATATTGAAACTATGTAGATTCTATGAGTTAGTGCATTAATTTGTTGGTGTCAAAACAAGTTCGTAAAAGTCATAGCATGAATTGTATAATGTCGGAAAATAAAAAAATAGCAATAAGCAAACTAATAGAAATATTATTGCATCAATTTGGTGGCATTTTGGCATAATTTTAAATCCAGACAATTAAATTATCTTCATAATATTTTTCGCTGCAGATTTATTAGCCATATGATGTGGCAAATTTGACAAAAACCAAAGTGGCTGTCAAAGATAGCTTTGCCATTTTTAACAGCAATTTTGACTTAACTAGTGAAACAACCCTTTGTCAAATATTCCACCAAAAATTGATTTTAACAGCCTAATAAATTGCTCACGGGTAGACCATGAACCATTGCTGTTTTTTTAAACTTCAATTCTACTAATTAGGCCCCGCTCCACTATTTTTTTTTTTTTTGGGCTTTTTTTTTTTTTTTGGTATTGTGAGAGAATGACATGCCTTAGAATATAAAATAAGCTGGTTTTTGCTTGCATTCCTTTCATAACTCCATAACCAAACAGTCAAGTTCGTTTTATTTTTTCACGAGAAAATGGAAAATGACTTTAATACTAATATACTGGATTTTGATAGACGTTGTCTATCTTTTTTGTTCTTCGATGTGTATAATTGCTAGATTTAACAAAACATACAACATCTTACAGGGAAGAAGCATCCAAGTTGAGGCATTCGTTGTTATGGGGCAAGTGGAGTAACATGTAACCAATGGAAACACTTCTTACACAACAATCCATAAGTCTACATGTACAACAATCTATGTACAACTATGTACTACCCCTTCACTACACGTGGGCCATACATGTGGGACCCATACAGAATTATAGGTGTAGGTTTCACGTGTACGTGACTGATCACTTCCACACGTTCACCGAGTTCTCCTCCTGCGCAAACGCAATTGATGCTGCGAAGCTGAGGTACCCTGGAACAAATCAAAGATCGCTGCCTGAATATCTGCAACGGAGTACTTGACGAAGGTCTCACGATGCCTTCCGCTCCCTAAATAGTTGCTGAACCTATCGAGAAACGCCGTGTAGGCAGGAATCAACAACTCCGAAATCATAACCCTTACCTCCTGCCGGAGCTTATTATCGGGTATCGTCCACACGGCTTGAGTCTTATGAACCTCGTGAAACGCCGCGTTGAAACTGTTGAATCTCTTTGTCAGAGCGCTCCTTGAAATCCCAATGACACTCACATTCCCACGTAACCCCTCCTCCCTTAAACAAGACCTCACCTTCCCCCAAGTTGATCTCTGGTAGCTAGTTGCAAACTGCAAATACTTACCTGATAATTTCCCTAAATACCCTTCTCCAATCATTTCTCTCAAATTAGTTTCAGCTTTGGCCTTGTGAAATATGTAATGTAAGTTGTTCATCATGAAAAAATGACCCAATGCTGGGTCTTTGTAGTGCTTGGACTTGCCTTCCAAATTTGATTGTAACGTCACAATTATCCATATCAAATGCCTAGCCAGAGGAGTTCTCCCTTCAACCTCTACATCCGTCAGATAATCACCACCTAAAATATTCTGATTATGAGCAGACCATGGTTTTGATACGTTAATCAATTTAACCATGGTCTGCTCATACTCAGTAATTATGAAACTGATGTAATTCATCACATATCTAGTCATGGGGTGAATTGTACCTTCGGGAACCGGAACTTTCGATGGTTCGTTAAGCACATCGTTTACGAACATCGACCAAATCTCTCTCCCTGCCTCTGCTAGCTCAGACAGTATCTCCGCTGCCTCATCTCGAATCAACTTCGATGACGTAGAATGGAACACTGCCTCTATATCTGGCAACAAATCCGACATTGTGTCGTGTAATTCGAGTATCTTGACCAGCTTCTCAGGTGACCGGGGATTTATTGTACTACTTATGGCTCCGGCAAAATCAAGAAGTTGCATCACTTGATCTTTAACGGTTTCTAAGAAGCAAAACTCATCAACTAATATTGGAAATGGAAAGATTTGCTGACATAGCTTTTTCTCACTAGCGAACACGATCCGTATCGAAACCCTGGCCGCTCGTATCCACCATCCGATCTTCGGTTCTAAATTTTCCCACTCCATCCATTGGACATCACCGTCGACTTTGCTCTCGATCCCAAGAAGTAGCAAGCTTGCGTCCACACAAGACTTCCGAACACCTAACCACACCTGCATCGGCTCCAGGAATTCGTAATAGGGTATTCAGAAATTATGTTAACTCTATTATCCAACAATACATGCACAAAATTTCATATTATTAGTTTTGCATCAACTTTTTTAGTATTATTGGTTCATCTAGGCGAGAAGAATAAAAAAAATAAAAAAATTATGATCGAAGATTAAATGTTTTTGAATAACAACAAAAATAAGTCAAAAAGACAGATTTTTACACATTTTTCGATCTTATTCAAAAAGTTGAGAGTTCTAATCATAATCTTTTACCTTTTGGATTCCTTTTGTCGAGATAAACCAATAATACACAAAAAAAATTGATGCCAAACTAAAAAACGCAAAAAAATCAAATAAAAACAAAAAAAAAATGTCAAATTAACTTTTTAAGCCAAAATTCTGGCGATATAAAGATGGATGGTTAATAGGTTGAGTCGTTAAGCACACCTGAATGCACTCCCGAAGGTATCCAGCTGAAATCATCCTTTCTGCAATGCTTCTCAAGTCGGAGATAGCGTCGGGTGGTATCAAATCGATCTCGCAAATACCATTCCCGAACCGATAACAACTCACACATGTTGTTCTTCTGCTTTTTTCAAGTCGTCTTTCGTCGGGAGTAGAATCAGTTGTTTTGATGGAACAGGAATTCGGGTCATCGGTTTCGATAGCGGAGGCGTGGGCAGTGAGTAGGTTGCGGAACTCGTGTTCGAGCCTGGCCATGGCGATACGAATAGCGGTTTTGGCCTTGCTTCGGTGATCGGTCAACGTCTCCACCGATTCAAGCGAGCGTTGAATCTCGTCGACGGCGTTAAGGTACTGAACGATCACGTCGCGATTGCCGCCGTCGAAGATCGTTTCTTCCGACGACGACGACAAGTACTCCCATTTAAGCACTATACTTTCTGCAGATTCGAAGGTTAGTTCGACGGCGTCTTTGAGACCGGATTGTAAGACCTCCGCCATGTAGTTATCGATCGGTGGGAGTATTCTTGGTGCCGTGTTACAGAGATAGAGATACTCTGCCTACCGCATGGAGAGAGAGAGAGAGAGAGAGAGAGAGAGAGAGAGAGTCAGAGGTCAAATTTTGTTGTTGTTTGGGAGGATTCAATGGGCGAACCTTCCACCTATCTTCTTGTTTTTCTTCTTTTTTTCAAGCACTAGGACAGTTAAACCTCTAAAGTCAGAGGAGTTTTTTGAGAGCCAAGCGGGCACTATTCTATGTGGTGCCTTAGAAAACATCTCGGCCGTCCAGAACATTTTTGGACGGCCAAGATTTAACAAAAAAGAAAGAAGAGAGAGAATGGGGTAAATCTCAGCCGTTTAAAACACTTTTGGACGACTGGATGTCTGTGCACGGACACCACGTGGTGCTTTGCTCCGCATACAAATTTTTTCCCCAAAGTCTGAGGAGTTTATCTGATTCTTAAATTATGGGTCAACATCCTGTTCCTCCAAAAAAAAATGTCTTAGTTTCTACCTTCTCCAAATCGAGATTTTATTTTATTTTTTCCAAAAAGACGTTCCTTAGTTTTCCACTTAACTCGGGTTTTGTCCTTATTGAAGAAATAAAACAATCGGATATGAGTTTTGCGAAATTTTTATCCAATTTTTTTTTACTTTTACCTATATATTTTTGGAAATATCCAAGATAAATCCACGTAGCCAGCTATAGTGTAGTCATAATTAGGTAAAAGTAAAATTTTAACCCTTTTTTTTTTGCGCAAAACCAACGAACTCAATTTTTTTAATAAGGACAAAACGAATATAATTTTGTAAGATCACTTTTGGGTAATTTTGCATAACTTTTTAATAGGACATCTACTATTTCCACCAACAAGGAAGAGAGTTTTGTTCACTCTCTTTTAAGGAGGGTGAACGAAATTTCACTGAGACAAAACGCTTGCTTTACACTAAAGCCACTGTAACCCTTAGGAGAACAAGGCCTAATTACTCTCCTCTACTAGTCAGCCATATTTTAGGGCAAAAGATATGGCTAGAAATTAAATTGCTAGATATAGACAAATTTGGCTTAGCAAAAGGCTGAAGCCATTGTGGTAAACAAGAGCTTTTTGGTTTACATCTCTTTCCTGAACCATTTCGAAAAAAAATTTCATGTATTCTATTACTCCTCATAAAATGATTTAAATGTTGCGATGGATTAAAATAGAAAATAGGTTTGACACACAATGGACAAATTTTGACTGGAAAAACTGATCACTCCCAAAGTTTCACCGAGTTCTCCTCCTGCGCAATTGATGCTGCGAAGCTGAGGTACCCTGGAACAAATCAAAGATTGCCCCTAAATACCCTCAACGGAGTATTTTACGAAGGTCTCAGATGCCTTCAGCTCTCTAAATAGTTCCCGAACCTCCTCCTGTCGGAATCAACAACTCTGAAATCATTACCCTTACCTCCTGCCGGAGCTTATAATCGGGTATCACCCAGTAAAGCCACTATAACCCTTAGGAGAATAAGGCCTAATTTGTCACGACCCGATTTCTAAGATCGATCGGGACCTCGTGTCTGGCCGATGAGTCCTATCGTTCATCCAGGCCTCTTTCTTAAAAACAACTTTAAAGATAATTACTCTAAAAACATAATCAAACCACTTCTGAACTTTTTATTACAAAAACTGAAGTATCTTTACAAAACTATGTTTCATTTTACAGCGGAAGCAAAATCAACATTTTTACAAACGAGCCTTAAAAAAAGTATTCTTACAATAGTAGAATTAAGAATTTCTGAAGAACATAATCGTATGATCGATGTACCATCCAACAATTAAATGATCATTTCACTCTATTCGTCCTTGTAACTTCCTGCTGTGTTATGGTATCTTTAAATCCATCCCCTAAACTCGGGACAACTGACTGGATGCATCAATAGGCCATCATCTTTGTCTGGCCAGCTGTATTTTCTTAATTTAAATCTTTAATGTCAACTTGCGTGACGTTATTTTAATCTTTTAACAAAAGCTTTTCTTGTATCTTTTTCCATGACATCTTAATTTCTAAAGGAAAAATCTGTTGTCTTTTCTAAACGTATACGTAAGCTAACTTTATAATGAAAAATCATACCCCCTCCGTCCCAAATTGTTTGCCCCTTTTGGGTTTCCGTGCATTTTGCACGCAAAATCTAATGTATTAGCATTCATTTTTTTTTAAAAAAATTTACACCAATTTAAAGATCTCATTGAGTAGAAAAAATTGTTGTAAATTTTTTTTAAAATAATTCTCATAAACACATCATTTTTTATGTACGAAATACACGATTTCCCAAAAGAGGCAAGCAATATGGGAAGAAGAGAGTATAACTAAAGTATCTCACCTTTCCAAAAATCGAGACATGTCATTCTCTCACAATATATCACATAAAAAACCGTGAAAAACCAGTTTTTTCAAAAAAACCACCTCAGTGGAACTCCCCAAGCTGACAAGCTGTTGTCTTTTCCTTTCATAGTAAAACTGTAAGAACAATATACCGGGCTCGTCCAATACATGTGAAACTCATAAAATAATGAAAGATCTACGTTGTATAATTTCGAACGCATCTGTGATCCGGTATATCTGTGATTTATGTGAAATTTAACTGCCCAAAAAATAAATAAACAAAAGGAAACATGAGAAAAATGAATATTATTTTCATGTCTAATTACGTTGCTTTGGATTACTTCTCTTTGTTTTACTTCTTCTTCTTTACCTATTTATCTTTTTTGGGATTTCAAAAAAATTCCAAAAAAGATATAATAATCATTTTGGTGAAAAAAGATAGTATATTTCACTACTACATTTATTGATGCACATTGGGGTAACGCTGGCAATTGGTTCTAACTTCTAGATATTTAATGGGGTGACAAATGCCACGTTGTCCATATCAACCTTTAAAATTGACAGATAGGAGTAATGTATACAAATGTAACGTGTGACCACTCCAAATAAGACCAAAAAGTGGTTTTGGCGCGCAACATGTTTTTAAAAGATGGGCTATGCTACACGAGGTCCACACAATGCAATGACCACTGAGACTGATGGACTATTACAAGAGATTAAATTCTTTACGGATGAACCGCAAAGAGGGGATTTGCACCGAGTGAATCTCCACCGTCCATCCCGAGATCTAACGGTTCAGATCAATATACTCTCTCTCCCCTCATTAAAAGCATCTCGGATTGGGAAAAAAAAATTGCACGTTATCCAAGCCATTGGATCTCGGGATGGACGGCGGAGACTTGCTCGGTTCAAACCCACTCTTTGCGGATCATCCGTAAAGAAGTTAATCTTCTATTACAAATGCTTTCTCATTGGACGGATTGGATTAAAGTCAACGTGTTTGATATATTGAAGTATTGAACTATATAGATTCTACGAGTAAGTGCATTTGTTGGTGTCAAAGCAAATTTGTATAAGTCATAACATGAATTGTATAACGTCGGAAAATTAAAATAGCAATATTTTTGTCGTTGGGAAACAAATAGAAATATTATTGTACCAATTTGGTGGTATTTTGACACAATTTTAAATCAGGACCATTAAATTATCTTCATTATATTTTTTGATATAGATTGATTAGCCATATGATGTGGCAAATTTGACAAAACCAAAGTTGCTGTCAAAGATAGCTTCGCCATTTTTAACAGCAATTTTGACTTACTAGTGAAATATCCCTTTGTCAAATAGTGTTTAACCCCTCACCTGGACATTGGTGATGGTTGAATGTACCTAGTGCTGTCGTTTTTGTTGTTACTCATGGTGTTGTGTTGTTGTATATATTTGCTATTTTAGGATTGATTGTTTCTCTTTGCATGAACTCTTTATGTACCTCAGGTTGCTTTTTCAATAATATTTCTACCTCTTTATCGAAAAAAAAGAGTATTTAACCAAAAATTGATTTTAACAGCCTAAATAGCTCACGGATAGACTTCCTCATAGCATGCCCAATGGTTGGGTAGACCATGAGCCATTGCTATTTTTTTAAACTTCAATACTAATAATTTGGCCTAAGTTTTTTTTTTTTTTTGGCTTTCTAGCTTTCTAGCTTTGTATTATGAGAGAATGACATGTCTTGAAATTCAAATCCAAGTTGGTTTTTGCTTGCATTCCTTTCAAAACTCCAAAGCCAAACAGTCAAGTCCGTTTTGTTTTTTCACAAGAAAATGGAAAATGACTTTAATACTAATACACTGGATTTTGATAGTCGTCGTGTATCCTTTTTTCTCTTCGATGTGTATAATTGAGAGGGAAAAGATCTAGAATTAACAAAACATACATCTTACAGGGGGACAAGGGTCTCTGCTATGCATTAGGTGCATGGCACCGTGCCATGCATGCACCTCATTCGGCCGGCCATTGCAAAAATGCACGGCTCAGATCAAATCCAAGCAATGGCTCTCACATGGGGTTAGATTAGATCCGAGCCATGCATTTTTGCACTGGACAGCCGAATGGAGTGCATGGATGGTGCTATGGCATTCGTTGCTATGGGGCAAGTAAGTAACGTGTAACCAAAGGAAATTAAACGCTTCATATATACATAAACAATCCATTATGCTACAATCTACATGTACAACAACCTATGTACAAACATGTACAATCCCCTCACATACACGTGGGGTCTATACACAAGTATGGGTGTAGACTCCATGTACACGTGAGGGTTGTTTCCTAGGTTTCCGACTAGTAAAACTGATCACTCCCACACTTTCACTGAGATCTCTTGTTGGTGGGTGAAAGAGAGAAATTCACATACAAACCAAAAACATTTTTATTAATCTTTTACAAATACAAATAAACACTAATACATCTATCACACACACTCACATGCGCACACACACTACATTTTACTAGTGAGAGGGAGATCCCTTGGAGGGGCTCCCCACGGCTCTCTCTCTCCTCTGCCCTCTCTCCTTTCTCTTTCTCTTTCTCTTTCTATTATTCCACCGAATTACACCATCTCTTTGGCCATCTCACATCACGATTCAATTGGCTGACAAAGCCATTTCTTTTCTTCACTGCTCATGCCCCATTTCATCACTCCCAACTCTCATTTTCTCACTCAAACCACAAACACAAATGGCCCATTTAAGAATCAAGCTTGTCTCCCCAAATCTCCTCCTGGGCAAACACAATTGCTGCTGCGAAGCTGAGGTACCCTCGAACAAATCTTTGATTGCCACCCGAATATCCTCAACGGTGTACTTGAGGAAGGACTCAGGATGCCTTCCGCTCCCTAAATAGTTGCTGAACCTATCGAGAAATGCCGTGTAGGCAGGAATCAACAGCTCTGAAATCATTACCTTTACCTCCTGCCGGAGCTCATCATCGAGTATCGTCCACACTGCTTGAGTCTTATGAACCTCGCGAAACGCCTCATTGAAACTGTTGAATCTCTTTGTCAGAGCGCTCCTTGAAACCCCAATGATACTCACATTCCCACGTAACCCCTCCTCCTTTAAACAAGACATCACCTTCCCCCAAGTTGATCTCTGGTAGCTAGTTGCAAACTGCAAATACTTACCTGATACTTTCCCTAAATACCCTTCTCCAATCATTTCTCTCAAATTAGTTTCAGCTTTGGCCTTGTGAAATATGTAATGTAAGTTGTTCATCATGAAAAAATGACCCAATGCTGCGTCTTTGTAGTGCTTGGACTTGCCTTCCAAATTGGATTGTAACGTCACAATTATCCATATCAAATGCCTAGCCAGAGGAGTTCTCCCTTCAAGCTCTACATCCGTCAGATCATCACCACATGAAGTATTCGATACATTTATCAATTTAACCATGGTCTGCTCATACTCAGTAATCATTAAAGTAATGTAATTCATCGTGTTTTTAGTCATGGGGTGAATTGTACCTCCGGGGCCCGGATCTTTCGAAGGTCCGTTAAGCACATGATCATTTACGAACATCGACCAAATCCCTCTCGCTGCCTCTGTTAGCTCACCCAGTATCTCCGCCGCCTCATCTTGAATCAACTTCGACTGGAACACCGCCTCTATATCCGGCAACAAATCAGACAACGAGTCGTGTAATTCCATTATCTTGACCAGCTTCTCAGTTGACCGGGGACTTATCGTACTACTTATGGCTTCGGCAAACTCAAGAAGTTGAATCACTTGATCTTTTACGGTTTCTAAGAAACAAAAATCATCTAATGTTGGAAATGGAAAGATTTGCTGACATAGCTTTTTCTCACTAGCGAACACCCTGGCAGCTCGCATCCACCGTCGGATCTTGGGTTCTAAATTTTCCCACTCCATCCATTGGATATCACCGTCGACTTTGCTCTCGATCCCAAGAAGTAGCAAGCTTGCGTTCACACAAGACTTCCAAACGCTTAACCACACCTGTGGCTCCAAGAATTTATAATAGGGTTTTCAGAAATTACGTTAACTCGATCCATTAGCTCTATTATCTAACAATATGCACAAAATTTCGTAGATTAATATAAATAGTAGAACATATTTCAACAGAAATCAAACTTAAGTTATCATCATGCACACCTGAACGCACTCCCGAAGGTATCCAGCTGAAATCATCCTTTCTGCAATGCTTCTCAAGTCGGAGATAGCATCGGATGGTATTAAATCGATCTCGCAAATAGCGAACCGATAACAACTCACACATGTTCTTCTGCTTTGTTCAAGTCGTCTATCGTCGGAAGTAGAATCAGTTCTTTTGATGGAAGAGGAATTCGGGTCATCGGTTTTGATAGCGAAGGTTTGGGCAGTGAGTAGGTTGTGGAACTCGTGTTCGAGCCGGGCTATGGCGATACGGATAGCGGTTTTGGCCTTGCTCCGGTGATCTGTCAACATCTCGGCCGATTCAAGCGAGCGTTGAGTCTCGTCAACGGCGTTAAGGTACTGATCGATCACGTGGCGATTGCCGCCGTCGAAGATCGTTTCTTCCGACGACTCCCATTTAAGTATTATACTTTCTGCGGATTCGAAGGGTAGTTCGACGGCGTCTTTGAGGCCGGAGACCTCCGCCATGTAGTTATCGATCGGTGGGAGTATTCTAGGTGCCGTGTTACGGAGATAGAGATAGAGATATTCTAGGTGCCGTGTTACGGAGATAGAGATAGAGATATGTCGGTGATATTACAATAATAAACACCAAAAAATTAAAGTTACAATGGACAAATTAACAGGCTCAGACACGGAAACCTCGCTCTTTTTAAGTCCTCTATGATAATAAATTGGTGCAGTAGAAAATTTCTGGCTTGTCTCCTTTAAGATACAACCACTCGATAATTTTTCATGTGGTTCGAACCTACTCTGCACAAGTAAGAGAACCCAAAGTTCCACCAAATAAATACCCTTACACTTTGCCCAAAAATCACTCTCTTGTAAAAGATGTTAATTAAGAGAGTAAAAGAAAAACCCAAGAACTTGAAAGGCGCGCATGCACGTGTTTGACTCTAGTTTTTTTCTTTTGCTGGAGAAACTTACTTGTGTAGTCGCTAACATATTTATATACCATGGGCGGTGTAAAATGAACTTAATTTCCAACCAAGACTTGACTAAATGTATACAGACTCCATAAGTAACTTTGGGCATTACGGAAATGAAGTTTTTCCACAAGCAAGTTAATGCTGTATTAATGCTATTGTCCTATTTATGCATGTATCACATCCAAGTATATCTCATCTTGCCGATTCTAACAATCTTCCAAATAAATGCTAGCTTGACAAATCTTATAAGAGAGAAATTAGAAAAAAAAAACTTTCAGCCAATAATAGGTTCAAAATTTATACAACAAAATTTAATATTAAAATATCACAAAAATCCAACAAGATACTCTGCCTGTATCTTCCTACTGCATGGAGAGAGTGAGTCAATGGTCGAATTTTGTAAAAAATAAAACCCTTGCCCCAGTAGTTGGTTCTATTATTTTTCCTTCGGGAACTTCTCTCTCTAAATGAGAGTTTTTACCTAGGGTTTTCATCCCTACCCTCCTTTGCCACCGCCACCCTCTTCCCCTTGCCGCTACCGTCCTTCTTTTCCACCCCATCCCTCTTATTTTCTCTTCTCTCTTCTAGTCCTCTTCAGATCGACCCCCTAGGGAAGTAGGGCGGCCGCCTCTCGGCCCTACCTCCCCCCATCCCCGCCGCCCCGCCACCCTTTTTCACCTCCCTGCCTATTGAAACCCACACCCACCGCCACAGCCTTGTTCGCCTCTCCTCCCGTCCTCACCCGCCGCACCACATCTTCTGCCTCTACCAATCTCCTCTGCCTCACCGCATCTTCAACCTCTGCCACCCCTTTCCGCCACTGCTCCGATTGGGTTTTGATCGACGCCGTGGTGAACTATGGTGGTCCGGGCTCCTCTGGCGAATAATTATCTCCAAATCTCATAGGCGGCGACTTTGGAGTGTTGGTTTTCTCCCGGAGCAGCGACTCGGCTTCAACTCAGAGTTTTTCGGTGCGTCTCGGTGTGAGTTGACTCGGGTGTTTCTGAATGTTTTGAGTTTATGCCCAGTTGTTTTAGTTTTTTGTTGTTTTGTTGCTCTCTATTTAGGATTTGGCTTAGTATTGTTAGTCTGTTTGTTTAGCAGTAGAGCTTCATTGTTGTCTATCATCTTTAGCTGCGTTTTGTTTTGCGGTTGCGCTTGGATTACCCTCCAAGTTTGAGGTTTGATTTTTGTGGCCCGCCCTTGGATGTGGGTTGCTTTCTATGCCTTGTGTCGAAGCATGATCTCCCGACGGGCATACTCACGTCCAGAGCCTCGCGTGTCAGTGGAGGTTTGCATCGCTTTTTCGTCCTTCAAATGGAGGCTTTGGGGACGGCTGTTGACGGAGATTTCCTCCCTCGCTGGGTACTGCGGGCGTAAGGCTTTAGCGGATTTTATTCTCTTGGGTTTGGAGACCGGGTCGTTTTTTGTGACCGTGAGGCTTTTTGTATCTCCGTTTTGTTTTGAGAAGTTGTAGATTTCAGTTGGGCTCTCAGTGTTCGGTTTGAGCCGTAGTAGTTACTATTGAAGCTTGGATAGGGCCTTATGCATCGATCCTCTTATGAATCTGCGTCTGCTTAGCAGTATGTGTCTTAGAGCTCCATGCCCGTCGTGGCTTTTGTGGTGTGCTCGTGCCCGAGCCTAGGTAGTATCGGTTCTTTCCGCTTTTGTTATGAAATCTTGTATGTGCCGGACGGCTTGGCTTTCAAGCCTTTATTAATGAAATGATTGACTTCCAGTTCAAAAAAAAAAATGGTCGAATTTTGTTGTTGTTTGGGAGAAGTCAATGGCCGAACCTTCCACCTATCTTCGTCTTCTTCCTTTTTTTTTTCAAGTACTCGGACAGTTAAACCTCCAAAGTCTGAGGAGCGGCACCATTCTAGATGGTGTCCAAGCAAACATCTCGACCGTCCAAAATATTTTTGGACGGCCATGATTTAGTGAAAGAGAGAGAGGAGAGAGAATGGGATAAATCTCAGCCGTCCAAAACACTTTTGGACGGCCGGATGTGCGTGCACGGACATCACGTGGTGCTTGCTCCGCATACAATTTTTTTTCCCAAAGTCTGAGGAGTTTACTTATCTGATTCTTAAATTATGGGTCAACACACTGTTCCAAGGTTGTCAATCTCGTACCATACCGGTTGGTACCAGTCGGTACGTACCGGATTTACATGAAAACGGTAACTACACCTTATAATATCGTCCCGTCCTCAATTCTGGCCAATACCAGCAGGTACCGGTCATTCCGGACGATACCGGACGGTATGCAGGTACCGGTCATTCCGCCCGAGAAATTGCAGATGGTTGACGCCGAAGAAGAAAAGAAGTCGACGCTGGAGAAGAAAGGGAAAAACGAGAGAGAGAGAGAGAGAGAGAGAGAGAGAGAGAGAGAGAGAGAGAGAGAGAGAGAGAGAGAGAGAGAGAGAGAGAGAGAAGTGCAAGGGAGAGACTCGATCAGTCGATCTGCCTTTTTGCCAAGGTTTTCAAGCAGCAGCAGCAGCTGGAAGGGAAAGTGGATCTGTGGAGGCTGCTGATGAGAGGTTTTATTTGTGGGAAGCCCTAAAACAACCTAATGTAATTACCCTTTTATATGGCATTTGAAATGGGTATTGGGTTCTCCGAGAGAATTCTCTAATGAGTTGGTAATTGGTATTGTGCTAGTTTTGATCAATAGAAATAAGTTTACCCTTGTTGGCTAACAAAAAAAATTTCTTTTGTTGTTAGGTACTATGGGATTTTTTTCATATGGGAAAAAGAAAAAAAAAAAATTGGGTGATACGAGTAAAAATTCGATTTTTATATATGTATATACATGTAGTACCGCTAAATCCGAAACGGTACCGGTACACGCCCGGTACCGTTACTGTACCGTCCCAGTAAGAAAACCGGTACCCTGTCCGGTACGAGATTCAGAACCTTGCACTGTTCCCCAAAAAAAAAATGTCTTAGTTTCTACCTTCTCCAAATCGAGATTTTTATTTTTATTTTTTCAAAAAGACGTTCCTTAGTTTTTCACTTAACTCGTGTTTTGTCTTTATTCAAAAAAAAAAAATCGGATATGAGTTTTGCGAAATTTTTATCCAATTTTTTTTACTTTTACCTATATATTTTTGGAAATATCCAAGATAAATCCAGGTAGCCAGCTATAGTGTAAAACCGGGCTCTATCTTTGATATTTTCATAATTAGGTAAAAGTAAAATTTTAACCCTTTTTTTTTTTTGCGCAAAAACAACGAACTCGAATTTTTTTTAATAAGGACAAAACGAATGTAATTTTGTTCACCCACCTTAAAAGAGAATGAACAAAACCATCTCTCTTATTGGTTGAAATAGTGTAGATTCTACCCCTACAATACATTTTTTAGTAAGGATGCATAACTTTTTGGTTGAATGACATCACTTTTTAATAGGACCTCTACTATATTTCCACCAACAAGGAAAAGAGTTTTGTTCACTCTCTTTAAAGGAGGGTGAACGAAATTTCACTCGGACAAAACGCTTGCTTTACACTAAAGCCACTGTAACCCTTAGGAGAGCAAGGCCTAATTACTCTCCTCTACTAGTCAGACATTTTTTAGGGCAAAAGATATGGCTTCTAATTGCTAGATATAGACAAATTTGGCTTAGCAAAAGGCTGAAGCCATTGTGGTAAAGAAGAGCTTTTTGGTTTACATCTCTTTCCTGAACCATTTCGAAAAAAGATTTTACGTATTCAATTAGAGCATCTCCACTCCTTACCCAAATTATACATCAAACTCAAATTTAAGTACAAAACACCAAAAAGCCACACTCCAGTACTCCTTCACCATATCCTTCCCCAAATTTGAATGCTATTTTCGCCCCCCTCAAATTTACAACAATGCCATTAATGAGGCTTTTACTCAAATTTATGCCTAGATTTGCTTTTTCTCATTGGAGTGTTTCATATCAAATCAAGTTTTTACTCAAATTTGGGTAAAAATTTAGGTAAGGGGTGGAGATGCTCTTACTCCTGATAAGATAATTTAAATGTTGCGATGGATTAAAATAGAAAATAGGTTTGACACACAATGGACAAATTTTGACTAGAAAAACTGATCACTCCCAAAGTTTCACCGAGTTCTCCTCCTGCGCAATTGATGTTGCGAAGCTGACGTACCTTGGAACAAATCAAAGATTGCCCCTAAATATCCTCAACGGAGTATTTTACGAAGGTCTCAGATGCCTTCAGCTCTCTAAATAGTTCCCGAACCTCCTCCTGTCGGAATCAACAACTCTGAAATCATTACCCTTACCTCCTGCCGGAGCTTATAATCGGGTATCACCCAGTAAAGCCACTATAACCCTTAGGAGAATAAGGCCTAATTTGTCACGACCCGATTTCTAAGATCGATCGGGACCTTGTGTCTGGCCGATGAGTCCTATTGTTCATCCATGCCTCTTTCTTAAAAACAACTTTAAAGATAATTACTCTAAAAACATAATCAAACCACTTCTGAACTTTTTATTACAAAAACTGAAGTATCTTTACAAAACTATGTTTCATTTTACAGCGGAAGCAAAATCAACATTTTTACAAATGAGCCTTAAAAAAAGTATTCTTACAATAGTGGAATTAAGAATTTCTGAAGAACATAATCGTATGATGTACCATCCAACAATTAAATGATCAATTCACTCTGTTCGTCCTTGTAACTTCCTGCTATGTTATGGTATCTTTAAATCCATCCCCTAAACTCGGGACAACTGACTGGATGCATCAATAGACCATCACCTTTGTCTGACCAGCTGTATTTTCTTAATTTAAATATTTAATGTCAACTTGCTTGACGTTATTTTAATCTTTTAACAAACGCTTTCTTGTATCTTTTTCCATGGCATCTTTCTAAAGGAAAAATTTGTTATCTTTTCTAAACGTATACGTAAGCTAACTTTATAATGAAAAATCATACCCCCTCCGTCCCAAATTGTTTGCCCCTTTTGGGTTTCCGTGCATTTTGCACGCAAAATCTAATATATTCGCATTCTTTTTTTTAAAAAAAATTTACACCAATTTAAAGATCTCATTGAGTAGAAAAAATTGTTGTAAATTTTTTTAAAAATAATTCTCATAAACACATCATTTTTTATGTACGAAATACACGCTTTCCCAAAAGAGGCAAGCAATATGGGAAGAAGAGAGTATAACTAAAGTATCTCACATTTCCAAAAATCGAGATATGTCATTCTCTCACAATACATCACATAAAAAACCGTGAAAAGCTAGTTTGAGGTGGGAACACCCCAAGCTGACAAGCTGTTGTCTTTTCCTTTCATAGTAAAACTGTAAGAACAATATACCGGGCTCGTCCAATACATGTGAAACTCATAAAATAATGAAAGATCTACGTCGTATAATTTCGAACGCATCTGTGATCCGGTATATCTGTGATTTATGTGAAATTTAACTGCCCAAAAAATAAATAAACAAAAGGAAACATGAGAAAAATGAATATTATTTTCATGTCTAATTACGTTGCTTTGGATTACTTCTCTTTGTTTTACTTCTTTTTCTTTACCTATTTATCTTTTTTGGGATTTCAAAAAAATTCCAAAAAAGATATAATAATCATTTTGGTGAAAAAAGAAAGTATATTTCACTACTACATTTATTGATGCACATTGGGGTAACGCTGGCAATTGGTTCTAACTTCTAGATATTTAATGGGGTGACAAATGCCACGTTGTCCATATCAACCTTTAAAATTGACAGATAGGAGTAATGTATGCAAATGTAACGTGTGACCACTCCAAATAAGACCAAAAAGTGGTTTTGGCGCGCAACATGTTTTTAAAAGATGGGCTATGCTACACGAGGTCCACACAATGCAATGACCACTGAGACTGATGGACTATTACAAGAGATTAAATTCTTTACGGATGAACCGCAAAGAGGGGATTTGCACCGAGTGAATCTCCACCGTCCATCCCGAGATCTAACAGTTCGGATCAATATACTCTCTCTCTCTCTCTCCTCATTAAAAGCATCTCGGATTGGGAAAAAAAAATTGCACGTTATCCGAGCTATTGGATCTCGGGATGGACGGCGGAGATTTGCTCGGTTCAAACACACTATTTGCGGATCATCCGTAAAGAAGTTAATCTCCTATTACAAATGCTTTCTCATTGCACGGATTGGATTAAAGTCAACGTGTTTGATATATTGAAGTATTGAACTATATAGATTCTACGAGTAAGTGCTTTTGTTGGTGTCAAAGCAAATTTGTAAAAGTCATAACATGAATTGTATAACGTCGGAAAATTAAAATAGCAATATTTTTGTCGTTGGGAAACAAATAGAAATATTATTGTACCAATTTGGTGGTATTTTGACACAATTTTAAATCAGGACCATTAAATTATCTTCATTATATTTTTTGATGTAGATTGATTAGCCATATGATGTGGCAAATTTGACAAAACCAAAGTTGCTGTCAAAGATAGCTTCGCCATTTTTAACAGCAATTTTGACTTACTAGTGAAATATCCCTTTGTCAAATAGTATTTAACCCCTCACCCAGACACTGGTGATGGTTTAATGTACCTAGTGCTGTCGTTTTTGTTGTTACTCATGGTGTTGTGTTGTTGTATATATTTGTTGTTCTAAGATTGGTTGTTTCTCTTTGCATGAACTCTTTATGTACCTCAGGTTGTTTTTTCAATAATATTTCTACCTCTTTATCAAAAAAAAAAGAGTATTTAACCAAAAATTGATTTTAACAGCCTAAATAGCTCACCGATAGACTTCCTCATAGCATGCCCAATGGTTGGGTAGACCATGAGCCATTGCTATTTTTTTAAACTTCAATACTACTAATTTGGCCTAAGTTTTTTTTTTTGTGTGTGGCTTTTTAGCTTTGTATTATGAGAGAATAACATGTCTTGAAATTCAAAATAAGTTGGTTTTTGCTTGCATTCCTTTCAAAACTCCAAAGCCAAACAGTCAAGTCCATTTTGTTTTTTCACAAGAAAATGGAAAATGACTTTAATACTAATACACTGGATTTTGATAGTCGTCGTGTATCCTTTTTTCTCTTCGATGTGTATAATTGAGAGGGAAAAGATCTAGAATTAACAAAACATACATCTTACAGGGGGACAAGGGTCCCTGCTATGCATTAGGTGCATGGCACCGTGCCATGCATGCACCTCATTCGGCCGGCCATTGCGAAAATGCACGGCTCAGATCAAATCCAAGCAATGGCTCTCACATGGGGTTAAATTAGATCCGAGCTGTGCATTTTTGCAATGGACAGCCGAATGGAGTGCATGGCATGGTGCTATGGCATTCGTTGCTATGGGTGCAAGTAAGTAACGTGTAACCAAAGGAAATTAAACGCTTCATACATAAACAATCCATTATGCTACAATCTACATGTACAACAACCTATGTACAAACATGTACAATCCCCTCACATACACGTGGGGTCTATACACAAGTATGGGTGTAGACTCCACATACACGTGAGGGTTGTTTCCTAGGTTTCCGACTAGTAAAACTGATCACTCCCACACTTTCACTGAGATCTCCTGTTGGTGGGTGAAAGAGAGAAATTCACATACAAACCAAAAACATTTTTATTAATCTTTTACAAATACAAATAAACACTAATACATCTATCACACACACTCACATGCGCACACACACTACATTTTACTAGTGAGAGGGAGATCCCTTGGAGGGGCTCCCCACGGCTCTCTCTCTCCTCTGCCCTCTCTCCTTTCTCTTTCTCTTTCTATTATTCCACCGAATTACACCATCTCTTTGGCCATCTCACATCACGATTCAATTGGCTGACAAAGCCATTTCTTTTCTTCACTGCTCATGCCCCATTTCATCACTCCCAACTCTCATTTTCTCACTCAAACCACAAACACAAATGGCCCATTTAAGAATCAAGCTTGTCTCCCCAAATCTCCTCCTGGGCAAACACAATTGCTGCTGCGAAGCTGAGGTACCCTCGAACAAATCTTTGATTGCCACCCGAATATCCTCAACGGTGTACTTGAGGAAGGACTCAGGATGCCTTCCGCTCCCTAAATAGTTGCTGAACCTATCGAGAAATGCCGTGTAGGCAGGAATCAACAGCTCTGAAATCATTACCTTTACCTCCTGCCGGAGCTCATCATCGGGTATCGTCAACACTGCTTGAGTCTTATGAACCTCGCGAAACGCCTCATTGAAACTGTTGAATCTCTTTGTCAGAGCGCTCCTTGAAACCCCAATGATACTCACATTCCCACGTAACCCCTCCTCCTTTAAACAAGACATCACCTTCCCCCAAGTTGATCTCTGGTAGCTAGTTGCATACTGCAAATACTTACCTGATACTTTCCCTAAATACCCTTCTCCAATCATTTCTCTCAAATTAGTTTCAGATTTGGCCTTGTGAAATATGTAATGTAAGTTGTTCATCATGAAAAAATGACCCAATGCAGGGTCTTTGTAGTGCTTGGACTTGCCTTCCAAATTGGATTGTAACGTCACAATTATCCATATCAAATGCCTAGCCAGAGGAGTTCTCCCTTCAAGCTCTACATCCGTCAGATCATCACCACATGAAGTATTCGATACATTTATCAATTTAACCATGGTCTGCTCATACTCAGTAATCATTAAAGTAATGTAATTCATCATGTTTTTAGTCATGGGGTGAATTGTACCTCCGGGGCCCGGATCTTTCGAAGGTCCGTTAAGCACATGATCATTTACGAACATCGACCAAATCCCTCTCGCCGCCTCTGTTAGCTCACCCAGTATCTCCACCGCCTCATCTTGAATCAACTTCGACTGGAACACCGCCTCTATATCCGGCAACAAATCGGACAACGCGTCGTGTAATTCCATTATCTTGACCAGCTTCTCAGTTGACCGGGGACTTATCGTACTACTTATGGCTCCGGCAAACTCAAAAAGTTGAATCAGTTGATCTTTAACGGTTTCTAAGAAACAAAAATCATCTAATGTTGGAAATGGAAAGATTTGCTGACATAGCTTTTTCTCACTAGCGAACACCCTGGCAGCTCGCATCCACCATCGGATCTTGGGTTCTAAATTTTCCCACTCCATCCATTGGATATCACCGTCGACTTTGCTCTCGATCCCAAGAAGTATCAAGCTTGCGTTCACGCAAGACTTCCAAACACTTAACCACACCTGTGGCTCCAGGAATTTATAATAGGGTTTTTCAGAAATTACGTTAACTCGATCTATTAGCTCTATTGTCTAACAATATGCACAAAATTTCGAAGATTAATATAAATAGTAGAACATATTTCAACAGAAATCAAACTTAAGTTATCATCATGCACACCTGAACGCACTCCCGAAGGTATCCAGCTGAAATCATCCTTTCTGCAATGCTTCTCAAGTCGGAGATAGCATCGGATGGTATTAAATCGATCTCGCAAATAGCGAACCGATAACAACTCACACATGTTCTTCTGCTTTGTTCAAGTCGTCTCTCGTCGGAAGTAGAATCAGTTCTTTTGATGGAAGAGGAATCCGAGTCATCGGTTTTGATAGCGAAGGTTTGGGCAGTGAGTAGGTTGTGGAACTCGTGTTCGAGCCGGGCTATGGCGATACGGATAGCGGTTTTGGCCTTGCTCCGGTGATCTGTCAACATCTCGGCCGATTCAAGCGAGCGTTGAGTCTCGTCAACGGCGTTAAGGTACTGATCGATCACGTGGCGATTGCCGCCGTCGAAGATCGTTTCTTCAGACGACTCCCATTTAAGTATTATACTTTCTGCGGATTCGACGGGTAGTTCGACGGTGTATTTGAGGCGGGATTGTAAGACCTCCGCCATGTAGTGATCGATCGGTGGGAGTATTCTATTCTAGGTGTCGTGTTACGGAGATAGAGATAGAGATACTCTGCCTACTGCATGGAGAGAGTGAGTCGTCGGTCAAATTTTGGCCGAACCTTCCACCTATCTACTTTCTGAAATTCTGAACCATGCTACAGTCACACCAAAAAGGATAAGGAAAGGTACCCGGAAAGTGTACCCCGAAATTACTCAACACACACAGGGGTGGACCTGGGGGTGCGGTCCGTGCGGAGGGGGTGTTCGGCCCCCGCACTCTCCCCAATTTTCGACATATTTTCAATTTTTTCAGTGTATTTTTAGTACATTTTCAATTTTTCTATATATTTTCTATGGAGTGGCCCCCTCGCAGCTACAATCCTGCGTCCGCCACTGCACACACACTGGATGTGCAATGTGTGTGGAGCCCACACACTTGTGTGTGGAGCCCACACACTTGTGTGTGTGAGTTGGGTAATTTCGGGGTACCCATTTCTGGGTATATGTATCGGGGCTCCACCAAAAAACACATCACAAACAAACCACACAAAAAATTGCACAATTAAAATTAATAAGATGCCCTCCGCCGGGATGGATTTCTGGATCCGTCCCTGGGCATTCATACCTCTACACTAAAAACTAAGTTCTTCTATCAGTGAATGCATAAGACTGCACTTAGTGATTTATTGGACCCTCAAATGCACTAACACATTCAACCATGCTTTTGACTAAAACTATTATTTGATCTGGAAAATTCATGTGCAAAGTAGTGAAGAAGGATATTTTTCAGTAACGAAACCCATCTATACAAGAGTTTTATGCAATAACAGGCTTCAAATAGAAAAATATTGCCGGGAGATCATTTAATCACAACCGTACATATAACCCACTATGCACGGACCGGGGGAGGCTGCTGTGCACAGTGTGCACAGCAGCTGCTGTGCAACCAAAAGTGACGTCGTTTTTTGCTCTAATCCAACAAAACCCTCAAAACATTTCAATCAGGGAGAAAAGTGAAACCCTTCACAGCCGACACCCATGGATTCTCTCTCCTCCCGTTCAAAGCCGCTCGCTCTCTCGCCTAAAACAATCTCTCCAGTGATCTCCAGTGATTTGGGAAGGGTTCTCAAAAATTGATTGTGTTTTGTGTGTTGTTCTTGGAGAAGTTAGCGATTGAAATCCAACCCAAATTCTGAAATTTTGGTTTTTGCCATCTGGGTTTCAGAAATTTGCTGCTTTTCTCAATAGGGTATTCAACGAATTTGCGTTTTAATCTTAAGTTTCTTCTTTTCATCTAGTGATTCATCTCCAATTCGCTCAACCCAGGCTCGAAAATTTGGCTCCGTCTTTTCACGTCAGGACCATATTAGGATCTGGGTTTTTTCAAAATTTTCCAGTTTTTTCAATTGGGTTATCAACCAATTTCAGTCTAGCCTTCAAAATTCTTATCATTTCTTTATCGAGAGAGCATGCGGCGTTAAAATCGGTTAACATATAAATGGAAAATCAAAGAAGGCAATTGAAGAATCAGAAAAGATACCCCAGATGGAATGGGAGAGGCAACAATGGATTAGAGCCAAAACGACGTCGTTTTGGCTCTATATTTTTTTCCTCGTTTTGGGCATCAAAATGCCATCGTTTTTGGCTGCACAGCAGCTGCTGTGCACACTGTGCACAACAGCCTCCCCAGGTCCACTATGCACACATGAACATAAGAGAACCGTGAGGAAAATATATAAGAGTTTAACATAACAATAGGCAATGCTTTTTTCCAAGTATATAAATGCAAATTTTTTTGAATAAAGACAAAACGAAAAAAACCAAAAAACCAGTTACAAGCATTTTAATTTGTAAAAAATAAAATTATGCCCAAAAAATGAGCCTATACCCAAAAAATTATTTTTTTTCTATACATAATATTCAATATTGGTCTTGTTTGATAGATGTCCTTTAGTAGATTTTAAATATATAACTTTTTTTATTTTTGGATATATAAAATAAAAGTTATAAGCATTTTAATTTGTAAAAAATAAAATATGTGAGATAGTAAAAAGTATGAAGAGAAAGAAAGAAGTAAGGGGAGAGAGAGAGATTGGAAGGGACGGAGGAGAGAGATGTCAGGGAGGAGAGAGAGAGAGAGAGATGTTGCATTAATGGGTTGGAGAGAGAGGGACAAAAGTACAAAAAACAATAAACAATTGCCTCACTTTCGAGGTTAAGGGGTGTCATATGGCAATGGTTAGCGGACCCTTCTTTAAATTTCGGAAAACCTGGGGGTACACCCCTTTTTGCACCGAAAATGCACCCCACGCCCTCGGGGACCGGCTTTTGGGTTCCACACGAGTGATCCGAACCGTTCATTACTCTTAAAACATTTTTCCGAGGGGGCCCACAAAAAATCAGCTCAATCGGACGGTTGGAAGTGCTTGAACCAAAATCTCACCGTTTCAAATTAAAAGTTTTAATTTGAAACGGTGAGATTTTGGTTCAAAATTTTCTAACCGTCCGATTGAGCTGATTTTTTTTTGGGCCCCCTCGGAAAAATGTTTTAAGAATAATGAACGGTTCGGATCACTCGTGTGGAACCCAAAAGCGGGTCCCTGAAAGCGTGGGGTGCATTTTCGGTGCAAATAGGGGTGTACCCCTAGCAGCGTTCTTTAAATTTTGGGTCAACACCCTGTTCCCCAAAAGAACAATGAAAGTAATTCCTACCTTCTCCAAATCGAGATTTTTTTTTCTTCAAAAAATCACCTCCCTTGGTTTTCTACTTAACTCGTGTTTTGTCCTTATTCAGAAAATTTTCGAATATTATAATTTTGCAATATTTTTACCCAAGTTTTTTTACTTTTACCCATATATTGTTCGAGAAATATCGAAGATAAATCCACTATAGCTAGCTATGGTGCAAAACCGGGCTTTATCTTTAATATTTTCATATTTGGGTAAAAGTAAGTAAAATTTTTGAATGAAATGAGGGTGATTTTGGATCGAGCTCATACAGTCGTCCGATTGCCTCGATTCTTGCATAGGCCCACTCGTAATTCAATTTTGAGAAGAATGAACAGCTCGGATCGATCGGTTGGGACCCACAACGGCGTCCCCGACTCCGTCGGTACGTGGTCGGTGCACCTTTGGTCGATGCCCATTGTTTTACCGCTCTTTTTCTCCCTGTATTGCTATATTACTAACTCTGTACATATGCTAACCAATCATTCTTCTTCCTCCTTTTCTTTTCCGTACATATATGGAGTATGATTACTACTATTTTTAGGTTCTACTAAAAATATAGTAATTCTATTTATAGGCTTCCCTTGTTAGCCCAAATCTATTTTGAGGGAGAGAGAGAGTAAGATGTGGGGCTTGAGTGGGGAGGGTATTTTAAAATTTAAAATGAAAAAGTTTTGTAACTCCCCCTGTGTCTTTACTACCCAACCAGAGAAAGAGGAAGAGGAGTTTTTAACGAATGGGAAGAAAACCCACCGCCGCCGCCGACGTCCTCCACCACAGGCGGCCACCACAGCCCGCAGCCACAACCACCACCACATGTCCTCCATCATTCAAACTATCAAACTCACCCATTGTGGAGACAACTTAACCCATCTGATGCCGATCTGCACGAAATCAATTTGGTTAGGTAAAATATCAAACTCTTGCCTCAAATCGAACTACTCTCTGTCAAAATCAATGGAAGATAAAAAAAAAAAAAAAAAGGATCAAACACTGCATACATAAATTTGTGGGTTTTCCCGCATTATCGAGACCGAGGATGAGGATTCAAGCTTCTGTGTCGCCAAACAGTGAAGAGAACAACTTGGTAAACATTAACCCCATTAGAGATGGAGAATAAAACCACTGATTCCATGTGTGATGGTGGAGGACAGGCGGTGGGTGGCGGGAATAGGCGGAGGGGATTGGGTTTGGAGGGGAGACTGGGAAAGAGATGAGGGGAGGAGAGAGAGGATTTCAGATTTTTGTTTTTTTAGTGAGTTTTGTGGTGGGACCAGGGACACATGTCATGCCTCTTAGCGTGACACGTGTGTTGTGTGGTTGAGTGTGTGGTTTGGATGTGGAATAATGATACATACACAAACTTTGTGCCACAATCAACCACAACCCCACTCACATGGGGTGTGGGGCCCGCATGTGGGGCCCATATGGGACCCACACCCCATGTGAGTGGGGTTGTGGTTGGTTGTGGCACAAAGTTTGTGTCACAATCATTTTTGTTGGATGTGTGTCTCTAGCATTTTTGCTTCTTTATCTCTTTTTTTTTCAAGCATGACTAGGACAGTTAAACCTCCAAAGTCTGAGGAGTTTTTTTTGCCGAGAGGGCACCATTTTACGTGGTGCTCGAGCAAATATTTTGACCGTCCAAAATATTTTTAGACGGCTAAGATTTAGAGAGACAGAGTAGAAAGAGAGAGGGAGAGGGATAAATCTCAGCCGTCCAAAACACTTTTAGACGGCCGGATGTACGTGCATTGGCACCACGTGGTGCCTGCTCGGCATACAATTTTTTTTCCCAAAGTCTGAGGAGTTTATTTATCTGGTTCTTTAAAGGCAAATGCTAACAAGCGCTATTTAGCACTGGCTATGAGCGTATCCCCAAAAAATGAGCCTATACCCAAAAAATTATTTTTTTCTATACATAATATTCAATATTGGTCTTGTTTGATAGATGTCCTTGAGTAGATTTTAAATATATAACTTTTTTTTATTTTTGGATATATAAAATAAAAGTTATAAGCATTTTAATTTGTAAAAAATAAAATATGTGAGATAGTAAAAAGTATAAAGAGAAAGAAAGAAGTAAGGGGAGAGAGAGAGATTGGAAGGGACGGAGGAGAGAGATGTCAGGGAGGAGAGAGAGAGAGATGTTGCATTAATGGGTTGGAGAAAGAGGGACAAAAGTACAAAAAGCAATAAACAATTGCCCCACTTTCGAGGTTAAGGGGTGCCATATGGCAATGGTTAGCGGGACCCTTTTACCCAAGTTTTTTTACTTTTACCCATATATTGTTCGAGAAATATCGAAGATAAATCCACTATAGCTGGCTATGGTGTAAAACCGGGCTTTATCTTTGATATTTTCATATTTGGGTAAAAGTAAGTAAAATTTTTGAATGAAATGAGGGTGATTTTGAATCGAGCTCATACAGCCGTCCGATTGCCTCGATTCCTGCATAGGCCCACTCGTAATTCAATTTTGAGAAGAATGAACGGCTCGGATCGATCGGTGGGGACCCACAACGGGTCCCCGACGCCGTCGGTACGTGGTCGGTGCACCTTTGGTCGATGCCCATTGTATTGTTTTACCGCTCTTTTTCTCCCTGTATTGCTATAGTACTAAGTTTGTACATATGCTAACCAATCATTCTTCTTCCTCATTTTCTTTTCTGTACATATATGGAAAGTTGGCTGGCTTATTTTTTGCGTCTTTATTTGATTTTTTTTTAGCATTTTTTAGTTTTGCATAAACTTTTTGTGTATTATTGGTTCATCTCGGCGGGAGGAATCAAAAAAATAAAAAAATTATGACCAAAGCTTAAATTTTTATGAATAAAGACAAAAATAAGCCAAAAAGTCTGCTTTTTACACTTTTTTCGATCTTATTCAAAAAATTGAGGGTTCTAATCATAATCTCTTACCTTTTTGGATTCCTCTTGTCGAGACGAACCAATAGTACTCAAAAAATCGATGCAAAACTATCAAACGCAAAAAAAAATCAAATAAAGATGAAAAAAAAGTTAAGCCAACTTATTTAGCCAAACCACCACGGAGTATGATTACTACTATTTTTAGGTTCTACTAAAATATAACAGTTCGAATCATTTGTGTGATACCCCAAAGTGGATCTCACAAGATTGAATTTGGCAAACCATTTGGGTTGCCCACAAAATTTGGCTGCTGATCCGACTAGAGGTGACACCCGACTGGATATACTGCTATACAAAGTCTATGCTAATATAAATAATGCTAACCAATCATCATGCTTTTTCTTTATTCTTCTTCTTCCTTTTGCTTCTCCGTACACACATGTAGTATGATTACTTAAATTATTTTTAGGTTCTAAAAATAGAATGCTATTTATAGACTTCCCTTGTTAGCCCAAATCTTGAGCCCTAATCTAGCCTAGGTGTCATTGGACATGATGTGACATTAACTTAGGCAAAAAATAAGCTAAGCTAGGCATCCATTTCTGATATTGGTAAGATTTGGTATTGAATTGAATTTTTACCACAAATGAAGGTGAAATTCATCCTTAAGAATATTTTTAAAAGTCGAGACTATCTGATAATACTTTCAGAAATCTGTTTTGGCACAAAACCTATAGATGCAAGGTGAACAACTACAATTAATTGTCTCTTTAAAAGAAAAAAAAAAAAAATTTCTCTCATCACTTGGAGCAATTAAACCTTGTCATTTTCGTCAATTTCTTACATGTACACCGATTGAGTACATTAAGAATTGAACTACTAAGAGCATCCTGGTGGTTCTCGCCATTTTTTTAGAGTCAATGTCATTTTTTGAGGGGCTAAAAAGAAGTAAAAAGCCGATTAATTAATGACTTTTTGGCACTACTTGTGGTGCAATGCTATCTTGTGCAAATCTATTAAGTAGCATATAGTTTCTTGACATAAAACTAACCAAGATATATATATATATATATATATATATAATTCACTTCACCTCCAAACTCCCGGAATTTGGTAAATTGCGGACCTCTCACGCCAGCCATTGGATCTGATCCAACGGCTGAGGGATGATGCAGGTTAAAAACAGACCTCGCGGGTCAATGGTTATGGGTCAATGGGTATCGGGTCGCACAATCGGGTCAATATAAAATATCCCTTCCACCCGCCCTCATTTCTCACGGTTTCCGGAGAGAGGAGAGAGATGGCGATCGAGAAGAAACCCCACGAAGAAGACGATACCCAATTCGACTCCACGACCTCAAGCTCTCCATCTCCAGGTCTCCTCTCTCTCTCTCTCTCTCTCTCTCTCTCTCTCTCTCTCCGACTTTCTTACTCTTTCGTTTTTTTTTGAAAAAAACCCTAACTTTTTCCTCTATGTTTCAGGTCGAACGAGATCTGAAGCTCGAACATCGTAGATAGTCTCACCATCGATCTCCAGGTCTCTCTCTCTCTCTCTCTCTCTCTCTCTCTCTCTGTTCGATCCTCTATTTTGAAATAAAATTTTGAAAAAAACCCTAACTTGTTCAAAACCTAGATCTGGAAAAAAAATTCAAAATTTTGAAAAAGATTTGGGGTTTATATCTCTGTACTGTTCCTTGATAATTTATGTTTTCGAATTTTTTGAAATTTTCGAAACCTAGATCTAAGAAATTTTGAAATTTTGAAAAATTTTGTACACCACACATCAGGGACATGGCACAGAACATACCTATACACTTCATGTGTGCATGAAAACAACAATACTTGCTTAAAATTTTATACTACAGATACAGTACAGTTGTCTCTTTCCACATTCTAAATTTTGGAAAACTAAGACTGCCACAGAAGTCCCAGAGTGTCTTCGCAAGGTGTTAGCTTCAAATTCAATGGATCACTTTGATTTGCTAACTGGTTTTGATTTAGTCACTAGATTTACACGATATCAAGTTTTTTTTTATGCTTGCTGTTGGAAAAAACTTGATTTTTATCAATTTTAATTAATTGTTTTAGTGGGTCCCACACGTCCACGTGGACGGACCCACATACCGGTGTGTTCGTCTTGGTTAAGAGTTTAAGACCGAACACTCGGTAAGCCAAATCAAGTCAAGATGAATGAGGAATTGACCTCTAAAAGTGCCTACATGAACTTGGTAGAAGGGGGAAAAATATTTGTCCCACATTGGGTGTGGAGAACAAGTTGATTGGGTATATATACCTTTAGTTTGCCTTAAAGGGTTAGGCCCTTAGGGTCATAGAAGTTTTATAGGGGGAGAAGGCATGGGCAAAGTGGGCTTTAAACACCACGGTCGCGCCGCCGCCGCCCGACCGACCGGCCCGGGCTGGGTCATTAGATAAGATTGGGCTTGGCCCAAAAGGCTCTTATCTTTTTGCTGGAAAATTATTTCGGTTTCAGTCTCCTCCTTTCCTTCCGAAACAGTTCTTCGTTTTCCCTTTCCCGTCGTAACCGTTCGTGAACCATGAAACAGTACCGATCGTGACTGTTCAGTTCCGAACGGTCACACCTTTCAGTTTTCGTGCCTCTCCGATCGGGTATCAATTTTCCTATAAATTGAACCCGACTCTTCTCATTTCATTTACGTGTTTCCTTGCATACAATCTGCATCATCCCGCATAAAACATCTGAGAGTTCCTGCGTAGTTTTTCGGTTCGCATACTGTACAGATTGCAGTGCTACTTCCGTACAGTGAAAGCCGGGTAGTCCTGGGAGGCAGACGTCTACGAAGTCCATCAGCACCGTAGTGGAAGACGAATTTGCTTTAAGGACAGAGTATCTTAATACTTGCCCCGGTTCGATTCGAGTCGTCTTTTACCAAATTCCGGTGTACTGAATTTGGTCCGGTAAGTTTCTGTTTAATCTTATTGTCTCTGTTTTTTGTTAATTTTCCAGATTTTTCGCAACCAAGTTTCTAACACTTGCTGCTGCTGCATTTGTGACGTAGTTACTGCATGATGATTTACTCACTGCTGTTGCTGCATGTTACAGGGAAAATGTTGTTGAGGAATTAGCCAAAGAGAACAAGAAGCTCAAGAAGAAGTTGATGGTAGTAGAAGGTGTACTAGTCTCCTACAAATGGAAGTGCTTAATTCTTCTCTGTGTATGCATCTTCTTGTGGTTAACAAGAAAAACTTTAATTGTAGGACATGGCAACTATCGGCCATGAGTTATTTTGAAGTTATGTTTAGATGGACTGTGGTTAACTTTGTTGTTGGTTGTTGCGTTAGCTTTGTTTTGGGGAAGATCATTAGCTGTGTTGTTATGAAGTTATGTTTAGATGGACAAGTAACTGCTAATTATGAAGTTATGTAAATGGTTTTGAGGAAGAACATGTTATGTAAATTGGTTTATTTTTTTGGTTTTTTCTTGTGAAGTGGCATCCCAGTATGAATTACACGGGATCACATTTTGAAAATCCTGCGGAGCAAAAGTTTCGGTGGAATGTATGAAGATATGATAGAGATTGGTAGAAATGGAGGACATGTTTAATTTTGTTTGAAAATTGACAGTTTGCAAGATGGTGAAACAGGGGTGTTGAATCTGATTTGGTGAAACAGGGGTGTTGTTTCAAAATTGACGTGTTTACTCGTTCCATCCAACGACCACCTAATAATTTTTTCCACGAAACAAATATGTGTACGCTTATTGGAAAAAACAGAAGTCACGAATTTGCATGTAAGGTGTCAAAGTCAAAATTAATTTGATGAATTCTTGTCAAAATTTGAGTTCAACTTACTTACGCGTCTCTTACTATTACTATAGGAAAAGCGACACTACAAACAATAAATTTCTGCAGAAAAACAACACATTGGTAGCTTTCGCCATTCCAAATTCACATCTCACCATCACCACTAGAATGACCAATTGGGTCATTTTTACTCGCGCCAATTCATATTGATGGGGCCACACCAAACACACAGTAAACACAACGTATAAATCCAGAAAACATATCTATCACGAGTACAAATGCAGAAAACATGCATTCTACAAAAAATAAAATCTCTAAATAAGATAACACAGGGAAAGAATATAAACACTGAGTTAGGAACCAATCAAGGACCTCACAAAGTTGAGGAAACTGGCTTAGGAACCAATAATTACAATTAAAATAGCAGATAAGAATTAGACAGAAATTCGTAGATCCAGGATGCAATTAGACAGAATTAAATGTCATTCATTTGTTTACAGAACTTGAAGCATCATAAGCAATTAGACATAAATATACTTGAAGCATCATAACCAAGTCCAGGACCCTTCATTTACAGAACTTGAGGCATCATAAGCAACAAGTGGTTAATGCAATAGCAGTAGACATAAATATACTGGAGTTAAGGTTCGATCATTTGTGTCAATTAATCAAGATCCTAACAAAGTCACAAACAGAAGCACAATTACACTTACTTAATTCAAATTGGAAAAAATGCAAGGAAAACACAAAGTCGAAAACTAAGTCCAAAACTGGGGTTTCTCATACGTAAATCGGGCATTTGCAAAATCCAAACCCTATTTTTTGTTTCTAGAACGAGTAGATCTAGGGTTTTTTGAAATCTAGGGGTTCGATTTTCGAAATAAACCGAACAGAGAGAGAGAGAGAGAGAGAGAGAGAGAGAGAGAGAGAGAGACCTTCTTCGTCGTTCGTCTAGGGTTTCAACTTGTGACAAAAAAGTAAGGGTTTTTTCAAAACAAACGAAGCAGAGACAAACGACAGAGAGAGGAAGTCAGATGGAAGCAGAGACAAACGAAAAGTTAGAGAGAGAGAGAGAGAGAGAGAGAGAGAGAGAGAGTGGGACGAGACCTGGAGATGGAGAGGTTGAGGTCGTGGAGTCGAGACCTGAGAGCTTGAGGTGGTGGAGTCGAATTGGGTATCGTCTTCTCCGTGGGGTTTTTTCTCGATCGCCCTCTCTCTCCTCTCTCTGGAAACCGTGAGAAATGAGGGGTAATCGGGTGGAAGGGATATTTTATACTGACCCGATTCTGCGACCCGATACCCATTGACCCGTAACCATTGACCCGCGAGGTCTGTTTTTAACCCGCATCATCCCTCAGCCGTTGGATCAGATCCAATGGCTGGCGTGAGAGGTCCGCAATTTACCAAATTCTGGGAGTTTGGAGGTGAAGTGAATTGTGTATATATATAGGAAGATGTTCTATTAAGGACTCCCTCACGAATCTCCTCCGTGAGGACCACCCCTTTTCTGATTTTTCGGACCAAATTTCGACGATCCGAACCGCTCAATGTGTTTAAAACATGTTTTCCATGGCCAACGCGAGGAATCACAAAAAAAAACCCGAAACGGCTTCATCCGAGCAATTTTTCATAATAACCGTACATATATAGTTTATCGAAAAAAGCTCGAATGAAGCCTTCCGGATATATTTTTTGGACGAATCCTCGCGATGGACCTTAAAAACATTTTTTAAACACATCTAACGGTTCGGATCGTTAAAATTCAATTCGGAAAGTGGAAAATTTGCTTGGTCCTCACTTTATTTAAAATGAGAGATCCCTCATTTTAAATAAAGTGAGGACCTCATGCTTCCCGACCAAATTCCGACGATCCGAACCGTTGGATGTGTTTAAAATGTGTTTTTAAGGTCCACCGTGAGGATTTTGTCCAAAAAAAATACCCGGAAGGGCTTCATCTAATCAGTTTTTGTTAAAAACGCTATATATATAGCGTTTTTAACAAAAACTGATCGGATGAAGCCCTTGCAAGCATTTTTTTTTGGACGAATCCTCGCGATGGACCTTAAAAACATTTTTTAAACACATCTAACGGTTCGGATCGTCAAAATTCAGTTCGGAAAGTGGAAAATTTGTTTGGTCCTCACTTTATTTAAAATGAGGGATCCCTTATTAGAAGTTGATCCTATATATATATATATACGATATAGGAAAGATCTATTGAGGGAGTCCTTAGGATAATTCCGTGCGGACCTCACCATTCCGGATCAAATCTTGACGATCCGAACCGCTCAATGTTTTTAAAATGCATTTTTAAGGGTCCACGCGGAAAATCTTCAAAAAAAAAAACCCGGAAGGGCTAGATCGTATCAGTTTTTGTTAAAAACGCTATATAACAAAAACTGATCCGATCAAGCCCTTCCGAGTATTTTGTTTTGAAGATTTTTCGCGTGGACCTTGGAAAATGCATTTTAAAAACATTGAGCGGTTCGGATCGTCAAAATTTGATCCGGAAAGTCGAAAAATGGTGAGGTCCGCACGAAATTTTTGTTTGAGGGAGTCCTTAGTAGATCGCCTTCCTATATATATATATATACACAAATTATCCAATCAAGGATCCCGGATGAAAGGTTTTTTGGTGTTTTGATGCTTTTAAAAATTGTTTTTGGGAAATCCGAGCCGTCCAATGTGTTCAAAAGGTGTGTACAGTTTTGCGGAAAAATGCTTGGATCAAGCCCTTCCCGGTATTTTTTTTTGAAGATTTCCCGCGTGGACCTTGGAAAACACCTTTTGAACACATTGGACGGTTCGGATCGTCAAAAAAATATCGGGAAGGTGGAGTCCCGGATCCGGATATATAAAGTAAATATTATAATTATATTTTCAAATATATGGTTACCTTTTTTACGATTACTTTCTCCATTATTTTCAGGATGATCAGGACCTTATTGATTGGGTTACCCTATCTAATTATATTTCCAAATAGATTGGGGTACTTTCCCCATTGATTGTGTTACCTTACTTTCTCCATTAATACTAAATCAGCCTATTTTCCATCCTCAAAAATCACGTCATTTATATGTACCAATTGGTTTCCACTAATCACGGTAATCCTATATCTGAATGGTTTAAATTTCCTTACTTGTTTCCACTAATCACTGTAATATATAGGAAGCTGTTAATGGCACGGAACAATTTGTTCCTGCCACGAGCATTTATTACAAAGTATTCCAAATTGGCTCAATTGCCCTACCTACCAATCTAATTGTTTTGACTTCCTTCCCCATCGTCTAAACTATTGGAAAATTTGCATATAGACAACACAAATCCATCTAATCTAATTTCATACAAAAATGGAAAAACCATTACGCTCAAGTAAATAAGTTATTTGGCTTTTTTTTTTTGGTCTTTATTTAATATTATTTTGCATTTGTTAGTTTTTGGTTGAACTTTTGTAGATTATTGATTTTTTTTGACGAGGGGAATGGAAAAAGTAAAAAAAAAAAAATGATCCAAACTCAAATTTTTTTAATAAAGCCAAAAAATCTGAATTTTTAATTGATTTTTGTCTTTATTCGAAATGTTTTGAGTTTGGATCATAATTTTATTATTTTTCCGATTACCCTTATCAGAAACTAACAAATGAGGGAAAAATTTGTATAAAGGCAAAAAAAAAAAAAAAAAAAAAGCCAAGTGACTTATTTAGCCAAAGCACCTTAAGATCTGAGAAGTTCTTGGCAATGTAATTTTATTTTATTTTATTTTATAGTATCAATTGGTGTTTTGAATAAGAAAAGATTTTCTTTGGATCTTGTGGTAGTGAGGTATCAAATTATATTGAACAGATACGAAGAGGAATTTGAGTTGTGTATACGGAAATTCTCAGAGGGGCATTTTGGAAAAGCTAAATGACAGTGGAGAAGTCAAAACAAGTCAAAAAATCTTTTCATTTTCTTTTTTTTAAAATCTAATTTCAATCTTTATATTTTTTTTTATTTTAAAATTTCTATAAAACAATTGGTGTTTTGAATAAAAGATTTGTACTTTTGAAAAATTGTATTTTATAAATTTAATAATTATAACATTTTGAATTTTTTTGTGTAAAAAAATTCTCAGAGGGGCATTTTGGAAAAGCTTGGAATATTTTATGTAATATAGAAAATTATAAGGGACGGAGGGAGTAGTAGATTGGTAGGGAGGAAGGGCAATTGAGCTAATTTGCAATTCTGTGTAATAAATGCCCGTGGCAGGAACAAATTGTTCCGTGGCATTAACAGCTCTAATATATATTCTATGCTAATTACTATTAGACCAAAAAATCAGGAGATATCTTCCTGTTTCACCTCATCCTATTCACGTCATTTATTGGCCACAAAATTCGGTATTTCAATCATGTTCAGTTTTGATTTCCATTCTTCTTTTATTTTTTCAATCACTCACGCTCTCTCTCTCACTCTCTATACGGTGTTAACTCTTATCTATATATTGTGAGAAAAGACATGCAATAATTTTAGCTGATGTAACAAAATCGATGTTCTACTGAAATCCCATGTCGCACCACAAGATATTTTACTAAATTTTGACAAAGAATTTTTGCTTAACCAATGAAGTAAGGTATTGAACCATTTTTGTCAGTATTAGCTGTTGGAAAACATGGGTTTCAAACATAGTACCAATTACCATGTTTTCTTTGTCATAGTCCTTTTGATTTATGAGTAAATATGGTCCTGCAGTTAGGCAACCGTTAAACAAAAAGTCATATAGTTTGGTGACCTTCATTTAAGCCAAGTAGTCCCTTTACCTAAATGCCATTGTCAGATGACACCCCACCTCCCTACCAGCCCCTTTGAATTGAGGAGTTTAATGAGAAAAGACACTACAACAAAATTCATGTATCGCGACGAATCATTTTCGTCTCTAAAACATCAAATTTCCTCGCCAAATGAATTGGTGAGGAAAAAATTTGTCGCCCGTTTTCCTCGACTAATGGTCGTCGCAGAAAGAATCTTACAGAGGAAAAACATATTTTCTCGCCTATTTTGCCAATTGACGAGGAAATTTTTCCTCGCCTATACGGAACAATTGGCGAGGAAATTTTTCCTCGCCTATTCTGACCAATTGGTGACGAAATGTTGTTTTCCTCGCCTATTCAGAACATTTGGCGAGGAAATCGTTCCTCGCCTATTCGAAACAACTGGCGACGAAATTTGTTTTTCCTCGCCTATGCAGAACAATTGGCGAGCAAATTTGTCCTCGCCTATTCGGCCCAATTGGCGAGGAATTTTTTCCTCGCCTAAAACCCTGAAACTAAAAAAATGTTTATACATTACCCAGCTCCTCCGCTTCCGCTAGGAATCGAACCAGCGACCTCCCCTATAACAGCACGCGACCCTTCCACCACACCAACTTCCTTTTCAATGCAAAGTTGTACAATTTTTAATATATAAACCTTTTCTACTTGTTTTCACCTCTCTAATTTTTTTAAAAAATCTTTCTGTCTAATTTTAGTCCATTTGTAGTGTTTCTTTAAACTTGTTCTTAAATCTTTAATTGTTATTTGCTTTTACGCAACCCTTCCACCACACCAACTTCCTTTTCAATGCAAAGTTTTACAACTTTTAATGTATAAACTTTTGTTTACTTCTTTTCACCTCTAATTTTTTTTTTTTCAAATTTTTCTGTCTAATTTTAGACCCTTTGTAGTGTTTCTTTAAACTTGTTTCTTAAATCTTTTATTGTTATTTTCTTTTACGCAACCCTTCCACCACACCAACTTTCTTTTCAATGCAAAGTTTTACAACTTTTAATATATAAACTTTTTTTTACTTCTTTTCACCTCTATTTTTTTTAAATCTTCCTGTCTAATTTTAGTTAGACAGTTCATTTGTAGTGTTTGTTTAAACTTGTTTCTTAAATCTTTTATTTATTTGCTTTTACTGAAGTTTTTACTTTCTAGCCCGAGCTCGAACCTGCGACCTTGCCTTTGCAAGTCCCAACACCTATCCATCACGCCACTCTCCGATTCAAGCATCAATGTCAAATTTTTTCTATTATTTTGGTGGAATAGCATGATCCGTTATTTCCGGGGTGGTAGAGGTGAGATTGATTTACATGCCCTCTTTGCCTCTATTTGTTGGTTTATTTGGAAGGGAAGGAACAAGACTCATTTTGACCAGCAAATCTGGACTAGTATTGCGATTATTGAGAAGGCTACTTGTTTGTGCGAAGAATACAAGGCTGCTATGGAGTCGGATCGCCACCCGCACAACACTGGTACTCCTCCTCACCCGTCTTCTTGGCTTCCTCTTCCACTCGATGTTATTAAGTTGAATGATGATGGTGATGTTAACAAAACGAATGTGTGCTCTGGTGTGGGGGTCGTTGTTAGGAATTATCTTGGTGATGTCTTGGGGTCTGCCTCTATTCCGTTTACCGGGCTTATGTTTCCATGTTTCATTGAAGCTTTAGCCTTCCGCGAAGCTCTTGTTATTGCAGCCAATCATGGTGTCTCGAACATCATTGTTGAAGTTTACTCGCTACAAGTGGTTCAAGCATTAACCCAAGATGGGAAATCCTTCTCGGATTGCCGTTCTATTCTTGCTGATTGCTTGGTATTTGTACCCTTATTTTCATCTTGCTCTTTTATTCATGTTAAGCGTTCTTGTAATAGGGTTTCTCATTTTTTGGCTAAGAAAGCCCTATTAGGTGCTAGATTGGAGTGTTGGGGGGATCATGTCCCTCAATATCTCGCTAGCCTCGCCCATGCGTAATAATATTCGTAATAATATTCTTTATATTTCCGGGGAAAAAAAACTCTCCGATTCCAAAATGCAAATCTTTCAACTGCAAACTCGGGATCCATGCCCGGTCCTTTCTTTTCATTTCATATTGTTGTTACAATTTCTTTAAAGTATTTTAATTTATTCAGATAATAACATTTATGAAAATATTAATTTCTTCAAGAATTCTTTGATTTTGTAAAATACGTTCACTATAAAAGAAAATTGAAAATAACTTGTGAACTTAAAAAGTACATCGTTGAGGAGGACTAGAGAGAAAAATAATTTCATTTTTATCATTACTAGAAAATGTGAAAAATTATTTTGCTAATAATGTCTTATAATATTAGTGAGCTACTAGAGTTGTTAATTATATCTCACCATTGAGATAATACAACACATCTATATCAAAATCTCAATAGTCCCAGAAAAAGGTGTGGAAATATTTGTCACCTAATATTAACATTTGGCGACGAAACAAAATTTCCTTGCCTATTCTGAACAATTGGTGAGGAAACTAGCATTTCGTTGCCAAATCTTAGCTTTTTTACGAGGAAATATAATTTCGTCGTCAATCTTAGCTTTTTGGCGAGGAAAGATAGTTTCGTCGCCAAATGGGTACCCTTTAGCGAGGAAATGTTCATTTCCTCGCCAAATCTTAGTTTTTGGGCGAGGAAAGATAATTTCGTCGACATAGTGTACTCTTTGCTGACGAAATCGATTTCCTCGCCATAAAGACCCATTTGGCGAGGAAAAATTTCCTCGCCAGCTTTCGTCGCCATAGTTACTTTTTCTTGTAGTGAGAAAAGAATTGAAATGAGTTTCTCACCACTTTTTTTTGGATAAATAGGTTCGAAATATGAGAAATGTGTGTAATTGCAAGGTTTAATTTGTTTCTCACCCTTTTTCGAGGTATTAGGGCACCTCGTGGAAGTGCTGACGCCTGAGAACCACTACTGAATAACTCTGAAACCCTAGCAGCCAGCAAGATACCACTCCACTCTATAATGATAATATCGTACTTTAATTTTAGCACATTCTGTGGAGTGTCAAATTTCATGTGAATCTCATAATTTCTCACACCATACGTGGTCTACCTCGTGACACTACATAACTCATTACAATGTCTGTCACAAGTGCCTGTTTTTCTGACAAATCACAAAAAGAAACAAGAGCTCACTGAAGCAGGTTGGTTTTTGTTTTTTCTTTTTATCGGAAGCAATGGGTTTTTTTTTTTATAATTATTATTTAAACGAAAGTTTCATTGCAGATATATAGCTGAAAGTTCAATGAGAACGCCGTAATAGGAAGGGAAAGGGATTACTATAATTAAAAAATACAAACAATCAGCAATAAACCACAATCTGCGAGGGCCGAACCCGCATTGGACTATATTAATTTATAAAACTGTAAACCCATAAAGTAAAACTTGGAGCTGGGAAAGCAATGACGGCATGTTTATTTGATGGAACAAAAGCACCGTCGTGATCAAATCAGGAGAAGTGGACTGAAGGATGTTTCAAAATTTTATCGCCATGAAGCAATGATTTGGTTGAAAGTAGAAAATTTGGAGAACTGATTATAAAATTCTGCTCGCCAATGATGGGGTCTGCAATAAAGCAGAATAATGTCTTGGATTGCAATTATCCAATTAGATCCATTCGGCCGGCCATTGCGAAAATGCACGGCTCAGATCAAATCCAACCAATGGCTCTCACATGGGGTTAGATTAGATCCGAGCCGTGCATTTTTGCAATGGACAGCCGAATGGAGTGCATGGCATGGTGCTATGGCATTCGTTGCTATGGGGCAAGTAAGTAACGTGTAACCAAAGGAAATAACGCTTCATACATAAACAATCCATTATGCTACATGTACAACAACCTATGTACAAACATGTACAATCCCATCACATACACGTGGGGTCTATACACAAGTATGGGTGTAAGCTCCACGTACACGTGAGGGTTGTTTCCTAGGTTTCTGACTAGTAAAACTGATCACTCCCACACTTTCACTGAGTTCTCCTGTTGGTGGGTAAAAGAGGGAAATTCACACACAACCAAAAATATTTGTATTAATCTTTCACAAATACAAATTGTAGGTAAGGTCTTTGTCTAAAGGAAAGTTGACCAGAGTCAACAGTTGACTGGCCTATCTGAAGGTGACGCGTGGCAAGAAAGTCTTGCAATACACATATCACGTAATGTATGAATAAGTACGCTACACGTCAGCACTATAAGAGGAAGACTTGCAGCATCTTGCTGACCCACAGAACATGGGGATCTTGGCTATGGGCCTCTTTTATAAGGGCCTGGAACAGCTTAATGGACTGGCGCGACCCATAGACTACACGGGTAATTATCGCGATTAAACAGTAATATTAATATAACCCAGACATCCGCGTCTGCTCAAGTCGCAAGGCAGGACTTGAGGGGTCCTTTGAGGCTCGGTCTACAATCCAGGCATGACTCATTAAGTCGTGACCTAGTCCGTGCGGGAATGAAGGGGGATTTAGTGGCTCGGTGGATTGAGGAGATGAGATCGCCGCGAGGGTAGGGACGCGGCACGAGAGTGTCGCGGACTGCTACCCTTGTGGCCTTGCAATAGGGAAGGGACATGTGTCAACTATTTGTTGGCCCAAGTTGGCTATAAATATAAGACACTCCTCTCATAATACTCAAGAGACATCTCCTCCTTAGAGAGAGAAAGTCAAAGAGTGAGGGCACCCCAAGAGATACTGCCTAAATCTCTTCCCTATTGTTTGCCTTCTCCTTCACCCCCAAAAAATCCATCTTTCATTCTCTTATTCTAAACACTAACCATTCTTTACCTCTCCTAGCTCACAGATTTAGGGCTTTAATTTTGAACCCTGCAAAGAGTGAGATATTCACCTCACCTACACAAATAAACACTAATACATCTATCACACACACTCACATGCACAAACACTACATTTTACTAGTGAGAGGGAGACCCCTTGGAGGGGCTCCCCACGGCTCTCTCTCTCTCCTCTGCCCTCTCTCCTTTCTCTTTCTCTTTCTATTTCCCACACTGATACATTACACACACATAGATTTAAGATTTATACAACATGCAAAACAATCACAACCACATACAAGACCCACTTGGAGGACCCTCCTCATTTACTCTCTCTATTATTCCACCGAATTACACCATCTCTTTGGCCATCTCACATCACAATTCAATTGGCTGACAAAGCCATTTCTTTTCTTCATTGCTCATCCCCCATTTCATCACTCCCAACTCTCATTTTCTCACTCAAACCACAAACACAAATGGCTCATTTAAGAATCTAGCTTATCTCCCAAAATCTCCTCCTGGGCAAACACAATTGCTGCTGTGAAGCTGAGGTACCCTGGAACAAATCTTTGATTGCCACCCGAATATCCTCAACGGTGTACTTGACGAAGGACTCAGGATGCCTTCCTCTCCCTAAATAGTTGCTGAACCTATCGAGAAATGCCGTGTAGGCAGGAATCAACAGCTCTGAAATCATTACCTTTACCTCCTGCCGGAGCTCATCATCGGGTATCGTCCACACTGCTTGAGTCTTATGAACCTCGCAAAACGCCTCATTGAAACTGTTGAATCTCTTTGTCAGAGCGCTCCTTGAAACCCCAAAGACACTCACATTCCCACGTAACCCCTCCTCCTTTAAACAGTTCATCACCTTCACCCAACAAGGTGATCTCAGGTAGCTAGTTGCAAACTGCAAATACTTACCTGATACTTTCCCTAAATACCCTTCTCCAATCATTTCTCTCAAATTAGTTTCAGCTTTGGCCTTGCGAAATATGTAATGTAAGTTGTTCATCATGAAAAAATGACCCAATGCTGGATCTTTGTAGTGCTTGGACTTGCCTTCCAAATTTGATTGTAACGTCACAATTATCCATATCAAATGCCTAGCCAGAGGAGTTCTCCCTTCAAGCTCTACATCCGTCAGATCATCACCACCTAAAATATTCTGATTATGAGCTGACCATGGTTTTGATACGTTAATCAATTTAACCATGCTCTGCTCATACTCAGTAATTATGAAAATGATGTAATTCATCACGTATCTAGTCATGGGGTGAATTGTACCTCCGGGAACCGGAACTTTCGATGGTTCGTTAAGCACATCGTTTACGAACATCGACCAAATCTCTCTCGCTGCCTCTGCTAGCTCAGACAGTATCTCCGCCGCCTCATCTCGAATCAACTTCGACGATGTAGAATGGAACACTGCCTTTATATCTGGCAACAAATCCGACATTGTGTAGTGTAATTCGAATATCTTGACCAGCTTCTCAGGTGACCGGGGATTTATTGTACTACTTATGGCTCCGGCAAAATCAAGAAGTTGCATCACTTGATCTTTAACGGTTTCTAAGAAACAAAAATCATCTACTAATATTGGAAATGGAAAGATTTGCTGACATAGCTTTTTCTCACTAGCGAACACGATCCGTATCGAAACCCTGGCCGCTCGTATCCACCGTCCGATCTTCGGTTCTAAATTTTCCCACTCCATCCATTGGACATCACCGTCGACGTTGCTCTCGATCCCAAGAAGTAGCAAGCTTGCGTCCATGCAAGACTTCCGAACACCTAACCACACCTGCGGCGGCTCCAGGAATTCGTAATAGGGTGTTCAGAAATTATGTTAACTCTGTTATCCAACAATACATGCACAAAATTTCATATTATTAGTTTTGCATCAACTTTTTGTGTATTATTGGTTTGTCTCGGCGAAAAGAATAAAAAAGTAAAAAATTATGATTGAAGCGTAATTTTTTTTGAATAACAACAAAAATAAATAAAAAAGACAGATTTTTACACATTTTTCGATCTTATTCAAAAAGTTGAGAGTTCTAATCATAATGTTTTACCTTTTGGATTTCTTTTGTCGAGACAAACCAATAATACACAAAAAAATCGATGCAAAACTAAAAAACGCAAAAAAATCAAATAAAGACAAAAAAAAAATCAAATTGACTTTTTAAGCCAAAACACAGCTAATGACCTAAAATTGTGGCGATATAACGAGATTTTCTTGCATTCAAATGAAGATGGATGGTTAGGTTGAGTTGTTAAGCACACCTGAATGCACTCCCGAAGGTATCCAGCTGAAATCATCCTTTCTGCAATGCTTCTCAAGTCGGAGATAGCGTCGTAAGGTATCAAATCGATCTCGCAAATACTATCAGCGAACCAGTAACAACTCACACGTGTTGTTCTTCTGCTTTTTTCAATTCGTCTTTCATGGGAAGTAGAATCAGTTGTTTTGATGGAAGAGGAATTCGGGTCATCGGTTTCGATAGCGGAGGCGTGGGCAGTGAGTAGGTTGCGGAACTCGTGTTCGAGCCGGGCCATGGCGATACGGATAGCGGTTTTGGCCTTGCTCCGGTGATCGGTCAACGTCTCGGCCGATTCAAGCGAGCGTTGAATCTCGTCGACAGCGTTGAGGTACTGATCCATCACGTCGCGATTGCCGCCGTCGAAGATCGTTTCTTCCGACGACGACGACGTCTTGTACTCCCATTTAAGTATTATACTTTCTGCGGATTCGAAGGTTAGTTCGACGGCGTCTTTGAGGCCGGAGACCTCCGCCATGTAGTTATCGATCGGTGGGAGTATTCTTGGTGCCGTACTACGGAGATAGAGATATTCTAGGTGCAAGTTAATGCTGTATTAATGCTATTGTCCTATTTATGCATGTATCACATCCAAGCATATCTCATCTTGACGATTCTAACAATCTTCCAAATAAATGCTAGGTTCAAAATTTATACAACAAAATTTAATATTAAAATATCACAAAAATCCAACAAGATACTTTGCCGACTGCATGGAGAGAGTGAGTCAATGGTCGAATTTTGTTGTTGTTTGGGAGAAGTGTCAATGGCCGAACCCAGGGCCAGCCCTGAGCTAAGGCTCAGTAGGCCGGCGTCTTAGGCCCTCCAAAAAATGAAAAAATAAGGCCCCCTAATATTTTTTAGCACCAAGTATGTAGGCCCATTTTAAGTGATGATGGTGGACGATGCTTTTGATTCTTATAGTATAATGTATTTTTTGGGTTTTTTCGTGTTAAATACATGCATGTAGTTTTGAACGGTGTTTATCGACTTTATATTTAGTTTCGCTAGCATTTTTAAGAGCTTTCATTTTCAAACTTCGTCTTAGGCCCCTGAAATGTCAGGGCCGGCCCTGGCCGAACCTTCCACCTATCTTCGTCGTCTTCTTTTTTTTTTTTCAAGTACTCGGACAGTTAAACCTCCAAAGTCTGAGGAGCGGCACCATTCTACATGGTGTCCAACCAAACATCTCGACCGTCCAAAATATTTTTGGAAGGCCAAGATTTAGCGAAAGAGAGAGAGGAGAGAGAATGGGATAAATCTCAGCCGTCCAAAATACTTTTGGACGGCCGGATGTGCGTGCACGGACACCACGTGATGCTTGCTCCGCATACAATTTTTTTTCCCAAAGTTTGAGGAGTTTACTTATCTCATCTGATTCTTAAATTATGGGTCAACACCCTGTTCCCCCCCAAAAAAATGTCTTAGTTTTTACCTTCTCCAAATCGAGATTTTTATTTTCTTTCAAAAAGACGTTCCTTAGTTTTCAAAAAATCAGATATGAGGCTCGGAGAATGAATCCGGAAGAGCCAGGGGCTCGGAGAATGAATCCGGAAGAGCCAGGGCCCAAGCAGACCACCAGGCCCGGCTCTTGAATGAGATGTAATAGGCCAACCGAGACGTTCCTCTCCGAGACTGAACTGGACGAGCCATCCAAGACGGATCGTATCCGAGATGGTTCGGAAGGATAATCCGAAATCTCGGTGACGACCTTCGTGACGTCACCCGAGGCGGTTAACGTTCGCAACAGATTTGGGAAGGCACATGTGCATGTGACAGCTGTCCCTACGTCAGCGTGATGGTATCCGAAGCGGTTACGCTACGTGTCCAATTATGATTGAAGGACGCGTGCATGCGATGGTTACAGATCTGGCTCGTGACGTTCGGTTGCGTAATCCGAGCCAGAAAGACCGATCTACCCCTGTACTTGGGGAGCCTATAAATACGAAGCAAGAAAGCCCTAATAAGGTACACAACATTTTCTCTCTCTACAACCGCTCTCTCAATACACTTTTCTTCTTCGATCACTCACTAGATCGTCAGAGTGCCTTCCCTGGACACACTCCGGCCAGGTTAGGTGCTAACGGCGTGTGTTAAGTGTGCATGAGCCCTAGAGAAGAAAACTCGTCATCCACTCGTTGCTCACTTGGGTCAAGGATCGTTCACGAGGCATAGCTGGATTTTTTAGTACACCACATATACGTTTCATTTTACAATGGAAGCAAAGTCAACATTTTACAAACGAGTCTAAAAAAAAATTCTTACGAAAAAACATGTCTTTACAGTATTTACACAAAAACACCATTTGTGTGTCCCAGGGCAGTATCAACTCCATTTCTACTCTTCATTATCTGTAGGAAAATATTAATTTTCATAAGTTGAATGCTCGTGTGGGATACAAATACTAGAGTTACGTATTTTACCATGGAAACAAAACTAAAAAAATGATAACTTGCATAATCTGAAGAACATAATCGTATGATATACCATCCAACAGTTTAATCTTTCTGTAAGGGAGCGACCCCTTCTAGCTGTGTGAAATGAACAATTCATTCTGTTCGTCCTTGTAACTTCCTGCTGTGTTATGGTATCTTTAAATCCGTCCCCAAACTTGAGACAACTAACTGGATGCATCAATAGGCCATCACCTTTGTCTGACCAACTGTATTTTCTCAATTTAAATCTTTAATGTCAACTTCCTTGAAGTTATTCTAATCTTCTAACAAAAGCTTTCTTGTATCTTTTTCCATGGCATCTTTGTAAGGAAAAATCTATAATCTTTTCTAAACGTATAAGTAAGCTAACTTTATAATGAAAAATCATCCGTCCCAAATTGCTTTCCCTTTTTGGGTTTCCGTGCATTTTGCATGCAAAATATAATGTATCAGCATTCATTTTTTTTCAAAAATTTTTACTCCAATTTAAAGATCTCATTAAGTAGAAAAAATGGATTTAATTTTTAAAAAAAAATAATTCTCATAAACACATCAATTTTTTGCGTACAAAATATACGCTTTTCTAAAAGGGGCAAGCAATATGGGACAAGAAAGTATAACTAAAGTATAAGTATCTCACCTTTTGAAAGTTTAACGAAGACTTTGACTCGTATCCCTGCTAAGCCCTTGACGAAGTAACAACAACTTGGTGGGAGGTGGGGAGACTGCTGTGCAGCCAACTTTTGTGGGCAACCTAAGTGGTTTGCCAAATGAGATTTTGTGGGACCCACTTTCAGGTCCCAGACAAACGATCCGAACCGTTAAATAATTTTAAATTAATTATTCAAGTGGTCTTGAAAAAAACCAGGTCCATTAAATATTTTTACGTAATTGATTTAATCCGTTTAAGTTTCATTCAGAATTCAGGACCTTGTAGTTTGAAAGAATTTTCAAGAAAAGTTATACAATTGTGCACTTTGTAATCCATTGATCTGAATCATAGGTATTGTAGGGCTTCTTGAGAAGAGCATCCAATAAAAAAAAAAATTCTTGTTTGGACATCATAGGTATCAAAAAACTAATATTTTGTGAATTTTGCTCGATTTTGTTGTTAGTTTGAGACGCATGGCGTTGGGCTAGGCTATAAAACAAGGAAACACTACCAAAAGTTTTCAGAAATTGACTAATGAAAGAAGCATAATGAAGATAGCAACAGGATGCACCTTCATTATGCTTCTTTCAACAATGAAGAATAGATTTTTTGGTGCTGAAACTGTGTTCAAATAGTAGGTTGTTTTGGAAAAAATTTGACAGCATCTCCCCTATTTTTTTGCCTAGCCCAACATCTCAGCGTCTCATCGGATAGTCAACAACAAGAGCAAACACAATTCATATAATTTGGACTCACGTCGAGTCATGATCATTCTACTAACAATACATATCCAAACCCTACGTCAGGGCCATGCTCATCTCATAATTAAACCAGAAGTCTTTATTTGTAAAATTCATCAAATACAGACATTTACATGTTCCAATTGAATATATAATGTTCACAAAAGAGGCATGAGCCGAACATAATCTTCATTGTCTTGGTTAAACTCTATATAAAAGCAAAATGAAAAGAAAAAAAAAATTCCTAAGTTTTGCTGGCATCTCTTTTTGCCTTTCTTGGCTTGCCACTCCAAGGCACCTCTGCCTTTTCACCAAGCTTTCACAAACTAGACACGTGCTTTATTTGACTTGGAGTCCATTGCATTTCAGATCAAGTGTTGCTTTCCTTTTCCAATGGCTACTACTTGCACGAGAATGTCAATTCAAACTGTATCTTTTTGAGTAAAAAATATATTACTCCAGTTTATGTTTTCCATCTCTGAATTCCCTGGAAACCTGAAACAGAAAAAGGAAGAATTTGTGGGGGGAAATATAGAGGAAAACAAAATTGGAGCACACCCTATGAGTTTTTTTGATACCTATCGATGTCCGATCAAGATAATTTTTTTACTGAATGCTTTTCTTAAGGAGCCCTACACCACCTATGGTGCAGACCAATGGGTTATGAAGCGCAAAATTGTATTACTTTTCTTGAAGATTCTTTTAAACTACAGGATCCTGAATTCTGAATGAAAATCAAACGAGTTAGATCAATTACGTAAAAATATACAATGGGCCTGATTTTTTTTCAAGACCACTTGAATAATTATTTTAAAATTATATAACGGTTCGAATCGTTTGTGTGATACCCCCAAAGTGGATTTTCAAGACCTGGTTTCCTTAATTATTATCCAATCATTACTCTTATTTTTAAATATTATTTACATTTTTCTCTTTATCTCTCTCTAATCATTAACCTCTATTTTTAATTATTATCTTTATTTCTCTGTCTATAATTATTACAAAAACCAAAACCCAAAACCAAACCAAACACAACCGAGGTGTCATTAACTTTGGCAAAAAAGAAGCTAAGCTAGGCATAGCCTAGTCTTATTCTATTATAGTAATTAATTTTGTTCAAACCCACCATCCATTCTGATGGTAAGATTTGGTATTGGGTGGGATACGCAGGAGGCAAACAAACTTGTCTTTGATAATAATATGAATTGAATTTTTACCACAAATGAAGGTAAAATTCATCCTTAAGAATATTTTTAAAAGTCGAGACTATCTGATAATACTTTCAGAAATCTGTTTTGGCACAAAACCTATAGATGCAAGGTGAACAACTACAATTGTCTCTTGAAAAATAAAAATAAAAATTCTCTCATCACTTGGAGCAATTAAACCTTGCCATTTTCATCAATTTCTTACATGTACACCGATAAAGTACATTATGCAAATCTCAGAATTGAACTACTAAGAGCATCCTGGTGGTTCTCACCATTTTTTAAGAGTCAATGTCATTTTTTGGGGGGCTAAAAAGTAAAAAGAAGTAAAAAGCTGATTAATTAATGACTTTTTGGCACTACTGGCGGTGCAATGCTATCTTGTGCAAATCTATTAACATATAGTTTCACTACTACAAAATGGGACAAAGGTCACGCTCTAAAGGGAAAGTTATTGCAATGAACCTTCCCAAGTTCAATTTGTACAATCAATTTCTGAGCTAATAAAATATGTTTGATTTGTTTATATACCGTTCTGTATATTCTATTAAAAGATACATTCTGTATCTGAAATTGTAGGAGTTAGAGGGTATAATTGGAAAAAAAAATTCAATACAAAGACCTCAGTTTTCTATAACTGAGACTGTATATTGGAGGAATTCGTCACGGTTTTATAAAAAAACGTGGTCTTTGTATTAGTATCAATCACGGTTTCGTACATAACTGTGATTGTTTGTTTCAAAACCACCACGGTTTTTGTGGAAAGTGAGACCTTATATAGAAAAACAATCACGCTTTTATAGAAATAATCTCAGTTTTAAGGGCCTTTTATCACGGTTAAAAACTGTGATCGTAAAAACGGGACTTTTGGTTACACCTTGATAGACCACGGTTTTGCAAGCGAGATTAAAAGTAAAAGGCCACATCAAATAACTGAGATCTTTATCTATTTTTGTAGTAGTGTTTCTTGACATAAAACTAACTGAGATATATGTATGTATGTGTGTCTGTGTGTGTGTGTATTGTAAGAAAAGACAATAATTCTAGCTGATGTAACAAGATCGATGTAACAAGATCGATGTTCTGCTGAAATCCCATGTAGCACCACAAGATAGTTTACTAAATTTTGACAAGAATTTTTGCTTAACCAATGAAGTAAAGTATTGAACCATTTTTGTCAATATTAGCTGTTGGAAAACATGGGTTTCAAACATACCAATTCATTACCATCTTTAATTTGTCAAAGTCCTTTTGATTTAGGAGTAAAAATGGCCCTACAGTTAGGCAGCCATAAAACAAAAAGTCATATAGTTTGGTGACCTTTATTAAGCCAAGTAGTCCCTTTACCTAAATACCACTGTCGCATGACACCCCACCTCCCTACTGGCCCCTTTGGATTGAGGAGTTTAATACGAAAAGAAAAGAATTAAAAGGAGATTCTCACCACTTGTTTGGATCTAATTAAATACAGCAGGTGAGAAATGATAAGAAATGTGTGTAATTGCAAGGTTTAATTCAAAGGGGCCCTACAAATCCAAAACCCTGAAAAATTATTTGGTGGTTTCATGACAATGCCACGTAGTGCCCCCAACACTACTATCTATTCCATGTTTTTGTCAGATCTAGTACGTACTAAGTGTATAGACATCAGAAAATTGTGTGGTTAGTAGCGAACACAGGATTTCTATTGCGGGAAATCACATATATTTATAAATTAACAACAAAACATTATACTTATATATTAATAACACAATTTTGAGTGGAACCTTTCTTCTTCTTCATTATTTTTACAAACAAAACATAAAATAATATAGTAGAAAATTTGGGATAACTGAGGGGTGTGCAGAGGCCGGACCCCTGCTTACACCCCCTTAGATCCGCCCTTGTGTGTGATGGTAAAGGTGTTGGGACACCTCGTGGATCTGGCTGACAACCACTGAATTACTCCGAAACCATAGCAGCCAGCAGTATACCACTCCACTCTATAATGATAATATCGTACTTTAATTTTCGCACATTCTGTGGAGTGTCAAATTTCATGTGAATCTCATAATTTCTCACACACCATGCGTGGTCTACCTCGTGACACTACATAACTCATTACAATGTCTGTCACAAGTGCCTGTTTTTCTGACAAATCACAAAAAGAAACAAGAGCTCACTGAAGCAAGGTTGGTTTTTGTTTTTTCTTTTTATCGGAAGCAATAGTTTTTTTTTTTTATAATTATTATTTAAACGAGAGTTTCATTGCAGATATATAGCTGAAAGTTCAATGAGAACGCCGTAATAGGAAGGGGAAGGGATTACTATAATTAAAAAATACAAACAATCAGCAATAAACCACAATCTGCGAGGGCCGAACCCGCATTGGACTATATTAATTTATAAAACTGTAAACACATCAAGTAAAACTTGGAGCTGGGAAAGCAATGACGGCATGTTTATTTGATGGAACAAAAGCACCGTCGTGATCAAAAATTTGTATAAAGGCACAAAAAAAAAAATGCCAAATGACTTATTTAGCCAAAGCACCTTAAGATCTGAGAAGTTCTTGGCAATCTAATTTTTTATTTTTATTTTTTATAGTATCAATTGGTGTTTTGAATAAGAAAAGATTTTCTTTGGATCTTGTGGTAGTGAGGTATCAAATTATATTGAACAGATACGAAGAGGAATTTGAGTTGTGTATACGGAAATTCTCAGAGGGGCATTTTGGAAAAGCTAAATGACAGTGGAGAACTCAAAACAAGTAGTAGATTGGTAGGGAGGAAGGGCAATTGAGCTAATTTGCAATTCTGTGTAATAAATGCCCGTGGCAGGAACAAATTGTTCCGTGGCATTAACAGCTCTAATATATATTCTATGCTAATTACTATTAGACCAAAAAACCAAAAAATCAGGAGATATCTTCCTGTTTCACCTCATCCTATTCACGTCATTTATTGGCCACAAAATTCGGTATTTCAATCATGTTCAGTTTTGATTTCCATTCTTCTTTTATTTTTTCAATCACTCTCTCTCTCTCTCTCTCTCTCTCTCTCTCTCTCTCTCTCTCTCTCTCTCTCTCTATACGGTGTTAACTCTTATCTATATATTGTAAGAAAAGACATGCAATAATTCTAGCTGATGTAACAAGATCGATGTTCTACTGAAATCCCATGTCGCACCACAAGATATTTTACTAAATTTTGACAAAGAATTTTTGCTTAACCAATGAAGTAAGGTATTGAACCATTTTTGTCAGTATTAGCTGTTGGAAAACATGGGTTTCAAACGGAAATGGGGGGCATGGGTTTCAAACGGAAATGGGGCATGCTGTGCACAGCCATGCTGTGCGTAGTGTTGGAAAACATCGTTTTTTGACGCCAACATAGGATGTGTTTTGATTTTTTACATCTTTAAAATTAAAGGATAATCATAACGCATCCGGATTTAGGCCCAAAACTCAATCCAACTAATCCGACGACAAGACACAGCACCATGCACAACACGGTTGTGCACAGCATGCCCCCCAAGTCCATTTCAAACATAGTTCCAATTACCATCTTTTCTTTGTCATAGTCCTTTTGATTTAGGAGTAAAAAACGTCCGTTTTTTGGGAGGACATAGTAAAGGAGTCTTTATTGCAATAAGGACATTAACTTTTTCCTTAATGCCAATAAGACAAATCACCTACACATTCCAAAAATGCCCACACTGGCCAATGAAAGTGCCTAAACCTCCAAACCTAGTGAAAGTGCCTAAACCTAAACTCTAGGAGATCCTATGAAAGTGCCTAAACCACTAAAACCCTATAATTGGAAAGTGCACCCTAAGTGCCTAAACCCAAAATGCTTAAACCCACTATACCCTACCCCAAAGAGCCTAAATCTCCTGAAATTTAACCCCCAAAATTGAACCCAATCCCAAAATTGAAGAGAGAGAAAACTAATTTTGTCCCACTTATGAATATGAGAGAGAGAGATAGAGAGAGAAAGAGAAAGTGACGGGTGCGTAGAAATTTCAAGGATACTTGGTCGGGCAGTAGGCCAATTGCATGACACTATCGCTTTCAAGGTTTAAGATCAGCAACAAAAGTCTCCCTTGTGTACTACAAGTAAAAGTGACGGGCTAAGAAAGCTGCTACAGTAAAAATGACGGGCAAAGGCGTTGTAGCAGCTTTCCTTTGTAATTGTTTTTTTTTAGTATCATTAAGGGTATATTTGTCTAGTATTGTCCTTGAACCCTTAAAATTTTCCTATCATGTATTAGATGTCTTAAAATAAGTTAAGCTGGACTAAACACCATTTAAAGTCCCAAACTTGGCCTTTAGACCAATTTTCTGGAGTAAAAATGATCCTACAGTTAGGCAACCATTAAACAAAAAGTCATATAGTTTGGTGACCTTTATTAAGCCAAGTAGTTCCTTTACCTAAATGCCATTGTCAGATGACACCCCACCTCCCTACCAGCCCCTTTCAATTGAGGAGTTTAATGAGAAAAGAAAAGAATTGAAATGAGATTCTCACCACTTTTTTTGGATAAATAGGTTCGAAATATGTGAAATGTGTGTAATTGCAAGGTTTAATTTGTTTCTCACCCTTTCTCACACAAAATGATCGAGATTTGGTTGGAAAGCTAAACTCTTTCTTTTCTCAAGAAATCACTCAATTCTAAGGGGCCCTACAAATCCAAAACCCCAAAAATTATTCGGTGATTTTATGACAATGCCACGTAGTGCCCCAACACCACCACCTATTACATGTTTTTGTCAGATCTAGTACTAAGTGTATAGATGTCAGAAAATTGTGTGGTTAGTAGCGAACACAGGATTTCTATTTCAGGAAATCACATATATTTATAAATTAACAATAAAATATTATACTTATATATTTATAACACAATTTTGAGGGAAACCTTTCTTCTTCTTCGTTAGTTTTACAAACAAAACATAAAATAATATAGTAGAAAATTTGGGATAATTGAGGGGTGTGCAGGGCCGGACCCCCGCTTACACCTCCTTAAATCCACCCTTGCGTGGTGGATAAAGGTATTAAGGCACCTCATGGAAGTGGTGACGCCTGAGAAGCACTACTGAATAACTCTGAAACCCTAGCAGCCAGCAAGATACCACTCCACTCTATAATGATAATATCGTACTTTAATTTTCGCACATTCTGTGGAGTGTCAAATTTCATGTGAATCTCATAATTTCTCACACACCATGCGTGGTCTACCTCGTGACACTACATAACTCATTACAATATCTGTCACAAGTGCCTGTTTTTCTGACAAATCACAAAAAGAAACAAGAGCTCACTGAAGCAATGGGTTTCTTTTTTATAATTATTATTTAAACGAAAGTTTCATTGCAGATATATAGCTGAAAGTTCAATGAGAACGCCGTAATAGGAAGGGGAAGGGATTACTATAATTAAAAAATAAAAACAATCAGCAATAAACCACAATCTGCGAGGGCCGAACCCGCATTGGACTATATTAATTTATAAAACTGTAAACACATCAAGTAAAACTCAAAATGGCCATAAGCGTAATAATTTAGTTGCGACTGATTTTTACAGTTGCTTGGCATTTTTAATTAAGTTTCTCAACCAAATATAATCTTGTGACGATTTTTAGGTAATAGAAGTATGTTTTGGTGGTAGCGCTCTTGAAAATGTTTATACTGATGTACGTTCATTGCCAGTTGAAAATTTAACGAATGTTATCGGTTGTTTTTTTTTAACCCCACTAACAAAAGTTCCTTGCTCCGCCCTTGATAATAATTCCATTACCACTCCATTAGAGATGCTAATTCTTTGAAATTACCTATTTCTTAACTATGACTTTGTTTTGTGCTAGTAAGAAGAAAACAAGCAGGTGATGGGGAATAGTGTTTGTGCACTTCATCATGTTATATAAGGCCAATGTTATTGCTTTTTAATCTCCATAGGGGAGGCTAGGGAAATGGGTTCTGTGACCTTTGTCTGACCTTGGGAAGCAGGCTAGAAATTTTGTTTTGTTTGCTTGTTTTAAGGGAAGGTCCCAGTACACAGTCCAAAGCATAAGAAACTAACCTGAACCACCAGATTTGTCCAACCTATGCTCTGTCCAGATGCTCAGCGGGAACAAGTTTTAACCAAGATAAATAGACTTAAAAAATATTTTATTTTTATTTTGTATTATTTGGAATCTTATTGTAGTTAGTGGGTCGAAATAATTAAGCCCATCACGAAGGAGTCCAGTCCTCCGAGCGGGCCAGAAAGATCCCAAACCCAATCGCTGCCCTGGCTTACTTTAGAACGTTTTGTGAGACCGCTTGCCCTGGCCCAATCTGGTCGGGAGCGTTCGTATTCATGTCACGATTGCAATGCAGGAGGTCGCTCGATGCGAAGGGGATCAAACGATTTCGCTATGTGTAGAGGCGCCAATCCTCAATCAGGATGTGTTTGGGCCGTACTAGCCGACTGTGGCAGAATCCCCTCAAATCTAGTATTGGCCAGGCACGTGGCACCAGGCGTTCTAAGACGCATGTTCAAGCTGTCCGACCTACCCTCAGAACAGGACACGCCAGGTACGGTTCGGACATGTGGCTCGCCAGTTGGTTATACATGCATCCGCCTGATGAGTTCAACCAGCACCATCGTCTGTGCTCGGTCGTGCGCGGCGATTGGTCAGATGGTGGAGGTCAAATTATGATTGTCGGAAAAGAATGTCGGCAACGTTATCCATCAAGAGGATGGCACGCAGGATAGGAGTCCTGAGAGCATGGAGGGACTCCTATAAATATGAGAGGGATAAACCCGAAGAGGTATGCCATTTCATCCTCTTTAAGCTCTGTCTCTCCCTTCTCATTCTGGGACTGACTTAGCTATCAGAGTGCGCTCTGGTCGACTCTAACCAGTCGAGCACGAACTTGGTTCTCGGTTTTGTAGGGCTAAAGGAAGGGAGGCTCAAGCTCAACACAGTCAAAGTCATCTCAAGAGAGTCCAAACATATCCAAATAGGGCTCACAAACTAAATGGAACAACTCATGACAATCTTGGATTAAAGATCCTGAGAATTTTATAATGGGCCAGTGATAAGCATTGGACAACCAAAGAGTCCGTTTTCAAAGCCCAATATAATCATATCACTACGCTCGCAAAGCCCAAAATAATAGATTTATGTTCATGCTCTGTACATGCATGTGAAGATTGTCACAAAACTCACAACTAGCAAGTTAAAAAGCATGCATACAATATGCTTTAATTTTCTCAATAACTAAGGTGCCCAAGTTTATTTCCGTGCACCTCGACTAATTTTATGGGCTCAATTCCGTTGTCGAGCTCCGTATGAACTGGCTCCGTATGAACTGGCCCATATGCTTTATAGAAAGATAAAAACGAAAAGCAAAAAAAATTTCCATTATCCTTTGCGAATCCTAAAATAATCGACATCGTCCATTTCGATTTGCTTTTTTACTCGGCTTATTTCTGTTGGGCTTGAAGAAAAATTCAGAAACCAACGCTAAATTAAGCGCATAAAAGTAAAAGGAGACCCGTAAAATGACTAATAACAACCAAAGGGGTGTTTGGAAACCCCATTATCTCGTTGTTCATTTTTGTATTTTCGTTGTTCATGGAGATATTTAATCGGCAAGAAAAAAAATCTAAAAAAATTATGCATCGAAATGATTTATTCTTTATTTTAAAAAAAAAGAAGTCAAGAACGACGTAGACTTAAATAGTTACCTTCCCAATATAAATTTGATAGTGCTAGAATAAAAATCTATTGGCTCCCCTGCTGATCCATTTTTCTTGGGTCAACACTCAACTCTCATTTCGAGTAAAAGATTATGCTAAACTAATTGCTTTTCCTTTTGGCTCATTCTCTTTATTCCTTGAAAATTCAAAAGCTACTTGACTTCAAAGCATCAAATGTCTTTTTCCGGAGCAGTTTGTTCTTCTTTCTACGTTGCGCTCTTTCTAGCAATTTCTCTACCGATTTTAGAGCTCTGTTGTTGGCATCGGCCATCTATTTGCACAACGCCTAACCATGCCGGAAAGCTCTCGACTATAGGTGAAACAGTCATTAGGTTTGTATCGGACAACTTCTGCATGGAAGTCTTTCGTGGAGCTACCGAGACAACAGAGAATTAACAGTGTACATTGATCACAGACATCTAACGGTCGAAGCAAGCTCTCACTGGATATATATCTTTCATTTGTTTTGCTTCTGTTTTATGTTCTTCTCGTCTGTATGTTGTTATTATTCTATTGTCTTTTCCGGTAGTTTGTAATAACATTTCTGTTGAAATGAAATTCTCTCTATTTCGCCAATAAAAACAAAAAGGCATCAAAATGTTTCTTAATTTTGCAGGATTCACAATATTATACCGGCCCATTGATTAATTTAAGTTAATTATTCAATTTTGGGAGATTTCCTAATACTTCTCGGCTTTCGAAAGTCAATGAACTAAGTCTGACATTATTCCCATTTTACCCTTGTGAATTACTCGCTCATCAGCCTTTTTATACTGTATGTTGTAATCTATCAAACTTCATTCTAACAAAAAAAATTTAAAAATCTACTCCTCCGCTCCAAAATGTTGCTCATTCGTTTCTTTTTTAATTGTCCCAAAATAAATGACCACTTTAAAAAGTTAACAAAAAAATATTATATACACCTTGCCTTTTTTGTATTGTTCATAAAAAGTTAAATTCCCGGATAAACAATTTGGGATGGAGAGAGTATCAAACTTCGCTTTTATAGGAACTATTTTTGGTTTCAGTTACGGTGAAAACACTTGAGATTGGTTTGATTTAGAAAAGTTAACAGTACATAGGCCTTCCATACACAACAAGGTCCAGGATATATGCTAAGCAGAGACAACGGAGTCCTGTAGCTCCTCCTCGACTCTACACAGAGTAGCACTCATCCCACTCGTCTATTTCAGCAATCAATGGTCCGGATTTTAAAAAGACTCATCCAAGGAAATTCTAAATACAGACTATTGAAAACACTTTTGGACGGCTGCAGCGCGGCGCTACAGGGACCTTGCTCTCGACAACGTTTCCCTCAATGGAAAAGAGAAATAGGATTCTCCTATAAAATATACAAGGGGAAAAATGAATAAATTAGAAAGTAAGCACAAAACTATCTAGGGCGCCTGTAGTGAGTGAGGGCGATCAACGGTCCTGATAAATTGGAGTTAAAGTAAATGTAAAAGTGCTTTTTAAAGTGTAAGACGATCGCAAGTGGTGACTAGCTCACGCGGTAGAGCTCTTGGATGCCTCACACTGCATCTTGGGATCGAGTCTCATTCCCCCTCCTCATGTAATAGATTAGGAATAGCAAATGACAAAAAAAAAAATGTAAGACGATCCAGGACGTTGATCGCCGGTCAGACGGCCGAGAGTCGAGGGATCTCACTACACGAATGTCCAGGCGCCCAGTTCCCAAAATACTCCTCTTTTCATTATTTAAGTTTTTCCTGTGTACTTTTTCATAGACCCTTATGAGATTTCGTATTTTAATTATAGCTTTGTATGATAATTTATGATCACAATGAGATATCTTCATTTTGATAAGATTGGCCTTCAAGTAAATAGAACGATACGAGGAGGTCAAGCTATAGAGAGTTATAAATTCCTAAGAAATATGAAAAAATAAAGAGAGGGAATTTTCCCATACACATTTCAAGTGCAAAACATGTTTTTGAGGGAGCATACAAGTTCATTAATTTATTAAATTTATTTGTGTGCAGAGATCATATTTCAATTCTATTTATGTTAGAATATTTGCAAGGGAGAAGACAGATCCATAGGGAGCAGCCATCCTAACACCAATCATAACGTTCTCCAACTTTTCTTTGATTGTTTCATTTAGTTTGAAAATTTTACTAAGTTTGAAACAAGTTTAAGTTTGACTTGCTTAATAGAAGATACACTATCAACCGAGCTTTAAGCGACCTGTTTTCGAGCAGCTTGATTTGTTAAACCGGTATAAGGTAGATGAGTCGATTAGTAGTTTGTTCAAGTATGGTTTGAAAGCTGCAAGAGCTTCGAGAATGGTTTGTTTTAATGTGACGAATCGACCTTGAACAAACTTGTAATGATCAAATACTATTCCAAGCTCGAGTAACTTGGTTCCTTTATGTACTCGAATACATAGGTGTTAAAAACCTAAGATACAAGATACGTATCTTACGATTCATATCATCTCCTTCGGAAAATGATACGTATCCCATCTCGTATCCTATTCGCATAGAAATCCTATAGTACATTTGTGTATTCTACGATATATACGTGTATCTTGATTCAGTACATATCCTACGATTACTTATTAGGGAAAAGTTGGACCTTATTTTAAGAAGCTGAACCCCAAACACATTAATCTAAGCCGTTTGATCTAATTATGGTGACATTCAAATCATTTGATAGAAAATTCAACCTTAATGTAGGGCATGAATAAAAGAATCATACTTTGATTGTGTTTTGTCTGAATCATAATTTTAACTCTTCTTTCCTTTTCATAACAAGGACAATAGAAAAGCCGAATCCGACTATATGTACGCACGAATCATGCACGGATCATGCACGTACACCACGCGGGGGCCCCACTGCGGGCCCCAAAAAAATTTCAAAAAAATACCATAAATTTTAAAATATTATTTTAGGGGGCCCCGTAAAAAAATCAGCTCAATTGGATATCGGCAAGTATGTTTTCTAGATTCCCAGGGACGAATATTTTTTTAGAATTTTTTTGGGGCCCGCAGTGGGGCCCCCGCGTGCACGTACGTGCATGATCCGTACAAAACGTACGTGCACACAGTTTTTTCGAGAAAGTAAAGTTCAAACAAACCCAATTGATAAAGCCCATAGATTTAGATATTATTGAAGGTGGTTATAGAAGCTCTAGAATATTTAGTTTTTAGAAACTCTAGGATATTCTTGTGAAATATCTAGTTTGTTTTCTGATATTTAGTCACATGTGTAGTTCTATAATCTACCTATTTATCTTCTATAAAAATATCTTCGGACTAGAGCCTTCCATGGGGTAGTATAAATAGGGATGGATTAAAGTAATTTTGTACCAAGCCAAAAAAAGTTTGAGTTCAAGCGTATTGCATGTAAATACTCTCATTCCCACCTTGTAGTATTCCTCCATTTTTCAAAATCTTGTCCAACTAAACTTTAGAAACTCTACTTTTCTAACAAACGTATCCCGATACGATTTATACGATGAAAAAAACGATATACGATACATATCCTGATTTGAAAACAATGCTCGTGTATATATATATATATATTGGTTCATTGGAATAGAAAACAGAACAAAACAAGCCGAAAAAAGACAACAACAAGAACGATAAATCAGCAACAAGAACGATCAACCCAAATCAACACGATCGGGTTCCAGAGAAGAAAGATTTGCATCCAACTTCCACCGACACTGGGGTCTTACCTACTGCTGCCGCCGTCGCTCTTGTTGCTGCTGAGAGCCACCCAGCGTCACCTTCATCAGAAGCCATTGGAGGCCGGATCTCAAGATTCATCACAAATTGGAGATGGTCAAACCAAAAATGCAAGAGATCGGGCGATTCCAACTCTCAGCTCAGATCTACATGGTAATAGAAGAAACCGGAGAAAGGAGAGGAGATGAGAGGGGTGGGGAGGTGGGTGATTTGGGTTGATCGTTTTTCTCTCACCTCACTCTCTCGGTGGTTTTTGTGTACATCGCTCGTGTATATAGGAATGACACACTTATCAATTTAGAATTATCTTCAGAGTAATTGGGCCTCGTAGTCTCACAACATAAAGTGAACTTCCGGGCTCCAAAAGCCCAAAACCAATGCAATTATTTCTATTTCTTCTTGTTGTTGAAAAGGAATTGCAATTCAGGGTATTCTTTCACAAAAGCTTGGGTCAACCGAAATCCTAAAGGGCACCTTTGATTCCTGCATTAAAAGCGGGGATGAGGAGTTTTAGGAAATATTGAACACATGTTTCATGTGAATCATGTGCTTGTATAGTGTTTTTTTTTTGTTATATTAATTTTAAATTGATTTATTGGCTCTCACTAATTTTATGGATTAATTCCCCATAGGTTGGACTAATTTAATTGTTCCTTTCGAATTTGGTTCACCATTGTTCTAATGGTCTAACTTGATTTTTCTTTTTTCACATCTTAATCAAAGACAGTATAAAATAATCTGATACTATTCTTGTCCTACAATTCTAGTGCATTATGAAAAGATTCCTCATATATGCTATAATAAAGTACTTCTATTCATATTTTCACAAAAAAATACTTAAATCAGCAAGAAAAACTCTAAAAATTACGCAAGTAAATGATCTATTTTTATTTAGCAAATAATAGTACGATTCTTCATAGCAGACTAAAAAGTTATGAAACTAATGATACCACAGCATACAACAAATAACACTCCCTCCGTCCCAAAATGTTTGGCACACATCCACTATTCACACTTTTCAAAAAATCATCTATATTTTTTAAGGTATAATGAAATATATATGCAATATAGATCTTGTTTGATAGATTTTGCTTAGTTTTATTAAAAAAAAAATTCAAATCGTAAAAAGTAGTATAAATTACAAAATAAAGATAATTTTTTGAGAGGTGTGAATATTACTTTTGGCCAAACATTTTGGCACGAGGGAGTAGTACGATTAATTTTTATTCAACAAATAATAGTACTAATATACATTTTCATACTCATAGAAGGTCGTGCACATTATATGCCCAATGCTTTTAATATTAAGGGTGTGTTCTTCAACAGATTTTTAGGACATAAAATCTCACATTTTATGACACTCCAATTTCAACACATAAAATGTAAAAGTGATTTTTTGAGATTTTCATAAAATTCTCCTAAAATCTATAGTAAAACTACTACATTTTATCGGTTGGGAAAACAACTCCATTTTATCACCCCTCCATAAAATCTTCATTTTATGAGATTTTCATAAAATGTATTTTATAAGATTTTCATAAAATGCACCGAAAATCTATAGGAGAACAAGGCCTAACACGAAAATTAAAGGGGTACAAAGGTTATTAAAAAGAGAAAAGAGGGCATTTTAGTCTATTCACACATGATAGAGAATTACGGATCGTAGAAAGTACTACGGGGAGCACGGAACGAGTACTTTTTTGTGCTGCACTTCTCTCTCTCTCTCTCTCTCTCTCTCTCTCTCTCTCTATATATATATATAGTACTCCTATATATATTCGTATATATCTCTCTCTCCCCCCTTTTATTGGGCTTTTCGAAATCCACTAAAAATCCCAGGAGATATATTAGGAAAACCCCCGCGCTTTTCTCTCTCTACTCTGTCTCCCCAGTTTTTGCTCCTCCGTCCATTATTCCCAATCGGCCATGCCTCTTTTCTTGTATCCATCTCACAGATCCTACCCTTCTTCGCTCTCTATCTCCATTTGAAGAAAAACCCACAAAGGAGCCGATTGACTTTATTTGAATACCCAAACCCTTTTGGTTCAATTGGGTTTGGTCAACCTTTTCGTCTCTTCTTCTTCTTTTGGGTTTTCTTTTACTGGATCTGAATTCTCGTTTGTGGGTACATTTCAGGTTTTTGCGTAGCCTTTTTTTCTTATTTTTTATTTTTTTTTTTACTAATTTTTTGTGTGCCATGTGTTGGGAGTTGGGTCGTTATCGTGGTGTTTACTTTGCTTCAATTATTGGTGTTTTTTTATTTGTAAGAACAGGAGAATTGGTTGGTGATCAAAATCTAGGGCTTTAACTTTTTTACCAGCTGAAGTTATTTTCTTTTTTCAATTTTTAATTTGGGTTTCAAAGTCTTTTTGATTTGTTATTGGTCACTGGGTTCTTTGGTCAAAATTTGACAAATATGGGGCTTGTTTTTTGTTTTGCCTGTTTGGGTGTCGTTGGTTAAAGTTGTTTTCCTTTTTTGTTTGATCTAAAGAAGCTTATTTTGGCAGTGCTATTGCTAGATTTGAATTAGTGGTTGCATATTTTGTTGATTCAACCATCTGGTTTTTGTGGGTTGATTCACACTAATCTGCAATGATAATGATGAAAAGTTTTTAATTTTCCTGGTCAAATCATTTGTTCTTCTGATGCATTTATTGTCAAATCTATATAGGATTACAGAAATATCAATAAATTGGATTGAATTTGTTTGATTGTATTGCTTGATATTTGTTACTAGATTTCTTTCATAGGAGTTTAGTCAAAATGGATGAGAAAACAGATGAGAATGGTGGGGAGAATTCGAAACCCGAGAATTCGGGCAGCAAAGATGGGATTTTGAGGTCAAATTCAAAATTGAAGAGTATAGGTAGTCTGAGTGACAAAAATATGTTGGTCAAGGGTACTGGGAGTTTTAGTAGCAAAGACATGTTTTTTCGAGCCGACCAAATTGATCTGAAAAGCTTGGATATCCAGTTGGAGAAGCACTTGAGCAGGGTTTGGTCAAGGACCATAGGGGCAAACAATCCAAAGGAAGAGTGGGAGATTGATCTAGCTAAGTTGGATTTAAGGTATTTGTTAGCTCGAGGCACTTATGGTACCGTTTATCGTGGTACTTACGACAGCCAAGATGTTGCAGGTATACACAACCTTTCCTCTTTCTATCGATAACTTTTTTGCTTGATTATCTGTTTGGTTGTTGGGAAAATGGAAGAAATGTGAAAAAAGTACGGAATTAAATTGCTTGTGATATCTTGTGAACAAACTTATGTCTTTGTGCTTTAATGTCATCCAATTTTAGCTAAATGAAATGAGTACAGTAATCTAGATATTGCTCTATCAAGATCTTGTAAACTTATTCTACAAAATTGGTTAATATAAGAATAGGTTTGAAATCAAATTATGTATTTCCGTAGTTGAATTCCCTTCTTCTTTTTTCTAAAGTAGCCGATCTATATATTTCTGTTTTTTGTTTTTCTAAATGTGGTTATACAGAAGTGGTAACTTACAGGCTACCGCTTATAAAAGCATAGCAGTAGTAAGATAGCCTAATTAACGTGGAATTTACATACTGGATCTGATCAGTGCTTATGAGATGTCCATTTGGTGTTTGAGTGAATCGGGCTGTTTTAGAAATAGCCTATCTACAAGGTAGATTGGATTGCTAGATGTGTTTTGTTTTGAGAAAATCAGTTTCAAAAAAGAAGAAGAGATATTTAATTGGCTTTAGATTCTGCTGTTTCCTTTTGAACATAGGATCACTTAAAGCTAGGGGCACGTAATTGTTTTCTTTGGTGCGTGCACGGAATTTTTATGAACTTATTTGCAAATTCATAAACCTTGAATTAGTTAATTGAAAATGGAGTGGTTGATGAAATAAGGTGGCTTGCCCAACCAAATGGGCCTTCATTAAGTTGATTGTGACGTGATTTATTATCATAAATTATGTGTTGAACTTCAATTAATTTATGATTGCTCATTTTGATAGTTTGATAGCCCCAGCTGACCTAGGTATTTCTTTTTTCATACAATTATTCAAGTTGAAAGCTAAAACACAGGCATAACGCTATGATGACATGCAAACTTGCGTAAGTTGAATCAAAGAGCTTTGTTGTAGAAGATTGCCCTGCGATATTCATTGAAAGATTTCATGTTCTTAGAAATAAGAAAGCAAAGCCGAGAATATTATGCTTGTGGGTCGGGTACACAAATGACAACTTTGGAAGGGAACGTTGATAAGAGTAGGTTTTACGTTTTAGCTATCTCGTTCGTTGAGTTTGCTAAATTTAGTGCCTTGTTCAAGCATGTGTTTATCTACTTTCTCTCCTGATTATATGGTGATAGGCAGACCATCACATTTGGTGATAAGTGAGGTCTTAGATTTACTATGATGTCCTTACAGAAGGTACAAGAGACTTATATACATGTGACATCGTCAAAAGAATGATAATCGAAACAACCCACTGTATATTTGCGCCATTACGCGAACGAAGGGGACAGCATGATATGTGTAATGTTTAAACTATTTACTATATAAGTAGGCTCAGGAGTAGGTCTGCCTAAATGAACCCCTCCTTACTTCCTCGAGGCTGTTGTGAAACGTCTTGGTTCTTTACTTCTTCTTTGCAACCCACCATTGCCTGATTAGGGGATTTGTAACCTGTCTTCGTGTTGCATTAATAACACGGTCGGTGGCCTGGTTACTCCATAGATATTTAACCTGTACTGCATTACAAAATCCCCATGGAGCATGACGGCCATGGAGTTTCTTTAATGTGCCTACATTGAATTAACGTAATCCTCATGGAGCACGACGGCCGTGGAGTTTCTTTAACGTGCCTTCATTGAAAAACAAAATAAAGGTCTAGGCAATCTTTGACTCCAATAAGATTGGACTCCATGGAAAGAAACTTGGTAACTCTGACAATTAGACGCCATTATAAATTATAACACATGTAGAACATCTCGAGAAATTGCTGAGATAGTGAGATGACCTTAAGGAAATTGTAAAATAGAATCTTAGCTTCTCAATGTGAGAGAATGTGGCAAACTCATGATTATTCGTCTTGTGTTATTTCATCTTCATTCAAAAGTTCGTATGCTCATTCATGGTCATAGCTGACACCCGGATATTGGAATCAAACAAATTCCCTACCTTTTATTTCAGCTCAAATTCTTTTTCTTTATTCCTCGAATGGACTGTCACGGGTAGAAATGATTCTATCAAAAAAATATGAAGAATTCCTAATTGGTCACCTCTATTGCCACTATGAAAGTTGTTTGCTTCATGCTTGTATAGATAGTACCAGTTGGATGATTGTTTGGGATTTTATTGATCTCAGGGTAGAGTATTGTTTGCTGCTGTTGTGACGAGTTATGGTCCGAAATGTATTGCTTTCGGGATTAATTTGTAATTGGAGATGGAGGAACAACTATTAGGATATTGTGAAAATAAAGGGTGAAAACCAATACTGCTTGTTGAAAGGTGAAGGGCATATAGATTGGTAGTGGAAGGAGAAATATCTTTCCATATTGGGCTAATAACTCATACGCTTGACAAATTAGCAATAACAGGGTACATCAAAAAACTGCTGATAGGTGGTTGAAATGGCATCTAAATGCGAAAGCTGCATAGGACTCTGCAACCATATGGAAATGGAGAGTTGTCAAAGATTCATGTTTAGCATGCTGCTGCTTTGTTATAATTGTGCTTGTATTCGAGTTCCTTATTTTTGTCTTATCTTTCATAATATAGTGAAGCTGTTAGACTGGGGAGAGGATGGCATGGCAACTGCTGAAACTGCTGCTTTGCGAGCATCATTTCGGCAAGAGGTTGCTGTTTGGCACAAGCTTGACCATCCAAACGTTACTAAAGTACCAGCTTTGCTTTTAACTTCTTTATATTGTTTCTATGGTTTACGGCATGTAATAAGCATAATTGTTACAATTTGTGTAAGGTAGGTATTCTGCATGACATGACTCATTTAGTCATTTCCTTTTATTTGACCAGTGACTACGAGTTAACACCAGCTGGAAAATGCTTAATCATTTAAAGCCTTGTGGAAAATGCTGTTTTATCGAAGTTTAATTGTGTTGCCCTTTTGGATACTCAAATAATATGGTATTTCAAACATCTGAGTGTTTCATTGCAGTTTGTTGGTGCTTCAATGGGGACCTCAAATCTTAAGATTCCTAGTGAAAGTCTCACTTCCCTTCCATCAAGAGCGTGTTGTGTTGTGGTGGAGTTCCTTCCTGGTGGGACGCTTAAAAAGTTCTTGTATTCAAATAGAAAAAGGAAACTTGCCTTGAAGATAGTGATTCAGCTTGCTTTGGACCTTTCTAGAGGGTGAGTTTTCTTATTGTCATTTCAAAACTAAAAACTGTTCAAAAAACTCCCAACCGTTATTTCAATTTTTCGTGGTCGAAAATTGTTACTTTCTAAGTTTTGTGCAGATTGAGCTATCTGCATTCGCAGAACATTGTACATCGTGATGTCAAAGCCGAGAATATGTTGCTAGATACTCATAGAAATCTAAAAATTGCTGATTTTGGTGTTGCTCGTGTGGAAGCCCAAAATCCTCAGGACATGACGGGAGAAACTGGAACCCTCGGGTACATGGCACCAGAGGTACTTGTGATTTCTAAACCTTGTAAAAATTGAGAGTTCGTCTATCACAGTTTGTGTAATTGAAGCATAAATGAGAATAGAAAATTAAAAATAAGGTTAAGAATACATTGGTAACTTTGTAATAAGAACTTAGAGGCAAGTTCTTCTACTGCCATTACGTACCTTTCATTCTAATGTTCCTTTGCAACTGGGTACAAATATATCAAAATCATCAGGATTTGTAAGTTTTTATGTCAAGAGAAGAATGTACTTTGTTTGGTTCTCTCTACGTCTCGTCACATTTGAAAGGAAAGATTAATGAGGTATATCTTTGTAGGTTCTTGATGGGAAGCCTTATAACCGAAAATGTGATGTCTACAGCTTCGGCGTATGTTTATGGGAAATTTATTGTTGCGATCTACCTTACATGAATCTTAGCTTTGCTGAAGTTTCATCTGCTGTTGTTCGACAGGTGAGTTTAATGAAGCTTAAATCTGTAGAATAATTCAGCTTACCCTTCCTTGCTATGGATTGATTATTGAATTGTCAACATTCCACTGTAAAGAATGCTGATATTATTCCATCAGTATATTTTTCTCGTGGTTTTGGAAACCCTACGAGTCAAGTCATTCCATTTCATTGGAATGTGCTTTTGAAGTGATACTTGGTTGTTTCACTTTTATTTAACAATAACAAGCTGTTGCCGTCTGGGTTTATTTTTCCACTTATGTGCATTAACATGTTTCATGCTAACTGCCGTTTTTGGCAAAGACTTAAATGAGTCCCAGGTGACAGAGACTAGACTTGTTCCATCAAATGCTCTCAATATCAACGTTAAAAATTGTCCTTTATCTGTTGTGCTTTTCAAGTGCCATAATTGTCGATCTGATAAAAAAAATTCTACAAAGGAATTGCATATGTTAGTTTTCCTTGATCGAGGCCGGGAAGGTGTGGATTGGGTATTGTCCCAAATTTCACGGCTGCTTAACAGATTTGAATCTGCGCTTTTTCTTATCTCCGACATAAACTAAGATTCAAGGTGCATCTATAGACGTAACCAATTCTTCGACATTTTTGTGTGATCATCCATTCATTTGTTTAGCATGGTTTGACGATGGCCTGTACTTTTTTTCTCGTTGGATTCCCTAATTTGCATCTTGTATGAAGTCCTAATCTTTGTTGATTTACATTTTATTTATTTCATGATTCCTGAAAATTCTAAACTTTGTTCGAGTACTTGTCTCAGTCTTTTTTATGGTAGCCTTAAGTGTTCTTATGCTTCCAAAATTTTGTATCCACATTATCGGTTGGAAATGATATTGTGCGAATGCGTTGTTAGAATTTGAGGCCAGATATCCCCAGATGCTGCCCAAGTTCCGTTGCAAGCATCATGAAGAAATGCTGGGACGCTAACCCAGAGAAGCGCCCTGACATGAACGAGGTAGTGAGTATGTTAGAAGCGATTGACACAAGCAAAGGAGGTGGAATGATACCCGAAGGCCAGGGCGGTGGCTGTTTCTGCTTTGCTCCAGCTCGGGGTCCTTGACTCTTCTATTCATTCGTACTTGTTAATGACATTGGTGTTTGAATTGTTTAGTCGAAAAGATGAGGAGAATCTGTCGAATTTTCAGAATTTTCTACTTAAAAATTGTATGCGGAAGGGAATGTGAAAAGCTGTCCAAGTTGCTTCCTGGGATTTTCTTTCCTAGTAGTTTGACACAATGATTCTCTAGATATACCTGGGCTGGGCTTATTGTCGTTTTGGCTGCTTTTTCTCGTATTTGTAAGTGTATTTGTAAGTTTCGTGACAAACTTTTGTGGATTATTGATTCTTCTCGAACGAGTGGAATCGGAAAAGTAAAAAATTATTATGTTTCAAACTCAAATTTATTTGAATAAAGCCAAAAAATCACAACGGATACCAACCGATCTCCGGTACCTCAGCACAAAAGTTGCACAGGTGGAAGATCATCTTCTTGGTCCCAAAAATTCCTTACCACCATTGTGGATGTTTGAAAAAATTTCACGGGACCACAACCGTCTATCAGTCCGTGAGGGAGACACCCTGGTTTCCTTCTTTTATTATTCTTGAATGTGAGTAGGGCCGTAAACGAGCCAAATCGAGTTGAACACTATGAGGTTCAGGATCAGTTCGTTAATGTATGAGTTAGGCTCGAGTTCGGCTTGTGAAAAAATTTCAAAGCTCGGGCTCGGCTCGGTAGGGCTTATTAAACTCAAACGAGCCGAACCGAGCCGAATTTAGACTTGAATCCAGCTCGGTAGGGCTCGTTAGCAATTTAGAACACCAATTGAGAGGGGGAAAGAGATATGCTTCAAAACAATGTTACGTGTAGATCTACCAGATAATCAAAAAATCAAACAAAAATAAACAAATCTACCACAATAATCAAGAAATCAAAAGAAAAAAAATATTGAGAACTAAATAGAGTACTCTAGTTAGGGATAAAACCTATCTGTTCGTAGTAGAGTACTCTAGTTAGGGATAAAACCTATCTGTTCGTAGTAGAGTACTCTAGTTAGAGATAAAAAAAAATAACAAATTACATATAGAAGTTTCTCAACTACAGTATAAAATATTTACTGTTAGACCCCTAAAGTATTATTAATTACATTTAGACCCCAGGTTCGCGAGCCAAATCCACTTAAGTTCAGGTTCGGTTCATTTATGGAACGAGCCTAATATTGAGGTTCAAGTTCAGTTCGTTTAGTAGACGAATAGAACTTGAACGAGCTCTTACCGAATCGAGCCTCGAATAGTTCGCGAACGACCCAGATCATTTACAACCCTAAATGTGAGCCCTTTTTTATGGCATTGAGCATTCCTCCATTAGTTGAAACGACTGTCGGTTTTGTCAAGCAGTGCTCAGGCTTCTATTGATCAGATTGTTTGGAGATTTCGTGATCAGATTGTTTGGAGATTTCGGGGAAATTTTTTGCAGGTTGATGTAACCTGCTATATAGGGATGTGCTTTCACTGTCAATTTCCAGAACTCCAGACTCTATACAATACAGTATAGCAGAAACATATTTCAACCAATTCTACTATCAGAATGCCAAGAGGTTCATCAAAACCTAAGATTTCAGTTCCGTTCGCGGTGGATTTATTAAAGCCACAAAACGTTACGATTATTCAAGACAGAAAGAACAGAAAAGCAAAAGGGACGCAAAAGCTAGTACTACACCCAGAGACAGCAATTTCTTCAACAAGATCTTCACAGTTTCGGGAAAATGGGATCGATATAAGCATGGGGCCTCGGATCAGAGAGCCAGAGTTTTGCCAGATGATGATGAGACGTCGAGAGACGATGAATTTCTTCAACAAGCCAAATGGTGGCTTCTGCTTTACAAGGATGAATAAGGGTGTCCAATGGTACATCTTCATCCTCACAGCCAATTCTCATTTTGTCCCACTGGTTTAGGAGAATGTTGGTGAGGTAATGCAGTGGTTGGCCATATAACTGCTTAATGGATTTGGATAATCCAGTCCACGAGGTAAAAGGGATAACGGAACCGCGGTGGGTGGGGATCGGAACCTGCTTCATGTAGTCTTGATACATTTCTGCCCTTCTGATCACAGATCCTTCATTGTAAAAACACAGTTAGTTCAAAGCAGTGCTCGTGAGAAAGTGGAGTAGTTCTGTAGTTGTGTAAAAATGTTGAAAGAATCCAAAACAACTAAAAATGCATAAAGGAGCAAAAGGTGCTAGGAGTGATAAGCGAAATTTTAAATACCAACTGTCATGCCAGAAAATCTACGTTTTATCTTGGGGGAATTCTCTCTTAAGGATCTGTTTGTATCAAGGATTTGTGGAGGGATTTGACATCTCCAGAAGTTCCTCCACTGTAGAACATATTCGACTATCTATAATCATCACAAATGGTTTTCCAGCAGTACCGCATGATTGAATATTTATTTCATATTGGCTGACAAAGGAACCTGTCAAAGTTCATATTTGAATTTTTATGCTGCATGCATGCCGTGTGATTATTTGAGATGAACTTGGTATTTTGAAAACCAACCTATTTCAAAGCAACCTCCCATATCAAGACACAAACACAGAGGTCAATTCGTTTACGTGTCACAACCTTTCAGCTTTGTGAATATGACGAACTACTGAGGATTCGCACCAGTATTCAAGTTTGTGAACACAACTTTGTATGAATTTTGGTAATGGAAGGTAAAATCCTTCAGTAATATAGCCCCACATCAGAGAACAAGTTCAAATAACAAGTGAAGTGTGAATTTGCCTGCCTTCATTTGGAAATAGTTTTTTTTTTTCCCAGTAATAGTTTGTCCATCGACTCCATCCGTATAAATGGCATTGTGGGATTATTGTCAAATTATAGAAATTATCAAGACTCCTAAGTCAGAATCACTTATACCTTCAAGGACAATATGGAAGATTGAACATCAAATACCCACGCCAAAATGCCTCGCCATATACTTGGCAGAAGCCACACTAGTATACAAGAGAACATTTCTCATATGTTACAACCTCCGTCCCTAAAAGAATGTCCAGTCCCCCAAAAGGAGAACTTACAAATAAATCATTTTCTGTTACAAAACTTCAAAAGAAATTTCGCAAGTTACTAGATATGAATTCAAGAAATGTGTTACTACCTCCGTCCCTAAAAGAATGTCCAGTCCCCAAAAAGGAGAACTTACAAATGAATCATTTTTTGTTAGAGAACTTCAAAAGAAATTCCGCAAGTTACTAGATATGAATTCCTTTAACTTATGAAAAAAAGTTTGAATTTCTTGACAAGAAAGCATAATTTCTGGAATTCTTGTTTTGGGGATGGAGGGATCTGAAATGCATAATTATGATGATAGCAAAACCTTCAGGATGTTGTGGGGAATACTGGGTACCAGATGAGAAATGACGTGAATACCTTCAGAACTTTCTTGTTCAGCAGGGTCATCCATTGCGACGTCCATGTTTGCTTGCTGCTTGTCAGATCCATCAGCAGCTTCTGAATCAGAAGAAGAGGATTCATCCGATAATATGACATCCACCTGATCATTCCATGGTATTGGCCTCTTCATGGTTTATAGGAATGCAATCTTGTAGAGATACAATCACAAATTAGGCACTACGACTGTATAAAACCTCCAGAAAGTTGAAATGGAACAAAGAGAAAAATTTTACGCAAAATGTCTAGTCAAGTATTCGTGGATCACTCTAGGTGCACATATGAAACTCATTCTGACGAAAATGATAACAAACTAAGGTGGTAAATCGCACGTGGTAATATGAGTCATAGTTTCATGCCACCCAATGGAAAGCATTAATACCTTACAACCTTTGAGTCTCTCTAAGATTGAGCCGTTAGAAAATTTAATTAATAGCAAATTGTTAAGGAAAATTCTACACTTGATATTTATACAACCACCATTTTACATTGACCTGAAACCTCAACTGCATTTGCCACATCCCTCACCTGCATTTGCCACATCAGCCTTTTTGTTTAACAACAGGCATTTAATAGTATCTCCCATCAGTTTACAACTATTTTCTCATCCTTTTCCGTTAAAGAAGTATCATTTGTAATTGGCACTAGACTTTTGATGCCAAGGATGTAACCATATTTACCCCAATCATCAAAAAGCATCTCCTACTAGTTTTTGAAGGGTATCATGATATGGGCAATATTTTCGACCATATGATTAGTTCCATATTAGTTAGTGTTACAGGATAATAAAATATATCAATACCCGAGTCACTGAGATTTTGTTTCCAATATAAATGCATCCCTTTACAAAAGGCAAGCTTCTAATACTGAAAAAGGAGGAGATACTCAATAAAGCTCTAGACATTTTGGCAGGCAGCATCCTTTAACAAGGGAAACCATAAACCATCCTCACATACAATTCCTACATCCTGATAAGCCAGGCCAACAAATTTCTAAGTACAACCTCGAGCTAAACTAGCAAAAAGGAAACAACAACCAGAATACATAGCCTAAACTCGAAAGAGGAAAATCACACATACATTTCTCTTATTTCGCCTAACATTTGAAATTGATGCCACTTCTAATTTTTGCAATCATCTAGCTATCTTCAGCATCTCTTTTTCAAGTTGTTGTGAGTAGGTAAACTCTATATGGCCTAATTGATCTTTTCGCCTTCATAAGTACGGGAGCAACTTTTGTTTAAGGGTCGAACAACGTGAGTTCAAAGCATACACTATACCCTGATGCCCCAACTAAACATAATAGCAACTTAGCAAGCGTATTTTCATAGCATACACTCTATGGTTGATGGTGAAACTAAATATGATCAAATCAAATAATCATAAATGCGATTAAATTAGGGCTGTTGACGGGTCACGAACCCGACTAACCAAGATTCGGGTTTGCCATGCTCTGGCCTGATGTCGACCGAAATGGTGGTTGGGTTGGTCGGATTGGGTTGATCGGGTATTCCAAACCAAAAACAGAGATTCCGTTTCCAATCAAAGAAAATAAAAACAGAGCCAAGAATAAACATAGAAACAAATCAACATCAAAACTCCATACAGATTCTCATAAAATTATATTCTCAACATATAGAGTAAAATCGTATACATTACATCAAAAACTCCATATGCAGATTCCTGTCATCAGAGAGATTGACGACCCAGACTCCAGAGAGAGAGAGAGAGAGAGAGAGAGAGATCCCACAGCCAGATCTAGAGGGGGAGAGAGATGAGAGAGTCAATGAATAAGGGGTTTCGCCACCGCCCCACAGTCGGAGAAAGATTAGAGTCACCATCCCACAGCCAGATCTGGAATGCCGTTTTTTTTGGAAGGGAGATGAGGTCTGCGGCTGAGGAGCTGAATGTGGGAGAGGATATTAGGGTTTTGTTTTCATACTATGTTCCTTATTTCGATTGGGTCGGTTCCACCCGACATAAATTCCCCCAGCCCGAGACACGGCTAACAAACAAAAAAATCCCAGCCACTGGACCTGAACCCGCATATATGACAATTTTTAGACTTCCAGATTCAGTCAATGCTAATTTGATCCGGAAAAGTTGGCTTTAGTTTTGTCAGCTTTAGACACCAAAGCATAACTTGAAAATAATAAGAACTTGAGAACTCAGACACAGAAAATTGCCTTACAAGACAAGGAATTCCCAGATACACATACATGTCAGCACAATAACTGAACATAATGGAGTTTCAAATACGAGATAACCGTTGCAAACCCCACATATACCGTCATGTAGACATATACCGTCACATGGACATATCACCTAAAACAACGCATTATACCACTCACAGAATGGAGTCCCATATCAACTAGCAGTCAATGTATTAAGACCCACCAGCATAGTTAAACGAATGGTCATCTCACGGTGCTATTACCCTACTCAAAAAGGACAATAAATACAGAAGACACAGTAAAGGGAGAACATATCAAGGAAAACTCTACTTATACACACAAGTTGCTCACACAGACACAGATGGCACACCAGTTTGAGTGCGTGTGTAAGTTGCAACTTGTTTAACTAGTAAAACTGATATACCAACTAGCAGCCAATGAATCGAGACTCATTGGCATTGGTAAACAAGGGGTCATTATAACAGGAGACGACTGATGGAAACTTTCACCTAGGAGGTGCAAGGTGCTATTTTGTGCAATAGATAAAAAGTAGCTTTTGCATACGTTTAGAATCATATTCATAGCAATATATTAGGTAGTTTTCATCCACATAACGTGCAAAAGTTTTCTTAAGTGCTGCTTATAAAAGAAAAAAATCTTCTAAGTCTTGCATGGCTAAAAAGGACTCCAATCAACTTTCCCAACTAAACTATGAACTATGTGATGCTTGCCCAATTTTGGGTCCAGAATAAGGGATGCACCATATGCAAAGAACTCAAGATGACGAACCAAGTGAAGAAAATTTAAGTCCATGCAGTGTTCTAAAAGAAGGTCTAGAAGGCCGAATACTCGCTGCCTAGGCGCTAGGAGGACACTCGCCGACTAGCCCGACTAGACTGATTATCCCGACTATCCCGACTAATTGTCCGATTAGGCGCCGAGAACTCGGCCCTAGAAGCTAGAAGGTGCCTGGCCGCCCTGGGAGCGCCTAGCGAGTTTTAGAACCTTGAGTCCATGGATTGACAACTCACAGATATCCAATAACTCCAATCAAGTTCACATATTTTGTCGTTTAACGAAGTACAGAGAAGCCCTAGGAAACCGAACTAACCATAATTACTCGTGTCATAAATACATTTGAATAAAATCAACCAAAATGGAGTGAGGTTTGATATAAAAGTAGATTACCTTGACCCTCGACCTATGTCTTCGATTGCAGGAACAGGGAACCATCTAGTTAAGCAAACACTCCGTTCTCCCTATCCCTGCAAATCTGTAATATACACTCCGTTCTCCCTATCACTGCAAATCTGTAATATTTCCTATCCATGAATCTATCGCACAAGATTCCAGAATTTAGGGTGCGAGAACAAAAAAGACTTTTTTGCAAATCTTAATTTCCAATCTATCTTCTATGAACAATGCATTATCCCTAGACATGCATGCATGCAGAATTCACTCTCACCTTTCCTCAGAAGCTCCAGGACCGGCCCTCGACAGAACCCTAGAACGCTACTGCTTCAGTCCCCCAAAAAAGGGCAAAAAAGAAGGGCCTGTAAATGTAAATTAATGGTACTCCTAAATTTGCAATTGCGTCAATTTGATTTGCTACTGGTGTGTAAATTACGAGTGGTTGTTTACTAGATCCCAACCGAATTACTCCATGTTCAAGAATCAAAATTACTCATAGAAAACAACAATTACACTGCGTTTGGATTGAACGATTTCGCCAGAGAAGAAAAGAAATGGAGGGGGAGATGATTCTCTCCTTTGTTTGGATGTGCAAAGATGTGAGAAATGGTGAGAGAAGGTGGGAGAGCGTGAGAGTTCTGAACCCCTTATGTTGCCAGCTTTGATTCTCACCAATTTTGGTTAGATTTCGAGAGAGAAGAAAGCTGGAGGAGAAGTTGCCAATTGTAAACTTCCTAGTCGACCGTAGAAGATGATCCACGCCTTAGCATTGCCACCACCGCACCTCACCGCCGTCGCGTAAGCTTTGTTTGGGAAAATCGGACCGACACGTACACACACACACACACACACACAGAGAGAGAGAGAGAGAGAGAGAGAGAGAGAGAGGGTTACCTGTTGTTATCGTCGCCGGAGACTCCGATCGTTGCTCCTACTGCTGAAGACTGAAATCTGTCCAATTTAAAGGTAAATGATTTGGGGTTTTTTTTTTTTTTTTGTTGGTAATTGATATTGACACCCCAAATTGTTATCTACACCCATTTTCGTCATTTAGTGAGATTTTTACACATGAAAACTTCACTAGAAGACAAAAAGGGGTGCGGATGACAATTTGGGTTGTGAAAATCACTCTCCTTTTTGTTTTTTGTTTTTTTATTCCGATCGATTAATATAGTGTCCAATTTAGGGCTGAAAATAGTCTTACAAAATATAAAGGGTTATTTTGGTAAAAATATAATCGTATATTTTAATTCAGTACGAAAAAATTCAAAAAATCACTTAATTTTTTTATTTGTATAATGGCAAGAGGGAGAAAGTGGGAAAATGACTTACGGGCACCTTGACGAAAAGTTATTTTCCTTTAAACGGTGAAAATTATTTTACATGTAAATTTTTTTTTACAACATTTTGTGCAATCAAGCACTCATATACTAAAAAAAAAATTAAAAGAAAATATTTTATACCCAAACAAACAAAGCCAAGAGAAACCACACCGGTTCCTTTTCCTTTCTCATCCAAGTAGCCAAAAACGAACCTCTCCCCTCACCTGCGGTTGCTGCCGCTGCCGCCTCTAGTGGGTTCCGTTTTCGCATCCAAAATACCTCCCAACCACCGCAGCCGCCTCTCGCTCTCTCTCTGCCTCTCTAAAAATCCTGCCTTTCTAATTTCTATGACAAAATGATTTGCTAGTTGATGCATTCGTCTTCCAACTTCTGGAGCAAAGTAGAGCTTCACTCTGAAACTGCAAAGTTACTTCATCAGATGAACGACGACGACCCCAACTGATTGGGTAAAAACTTATCACATTAGGTGCGTTTCGCTTTGGACTTCAATGTCTGTTTGCTTATTTTCAAGTATTCCGTTAACATGTTAACACGCCCACTATGTGTTTGTCAAATTACCCACGAGACCTGCTAGGGGAGGAAACCCGTCTGTAACCGACAATATAGCGAGGGAGAAAAAATGGCTTCAAAAGTGAAACCCTTAAATGTTTTCTTGCATTGTAAGGGTTTGAAGAATTTGAACATGTTTAAAGATGGTGTTCACTGTGTTAATGGGGTGTATATTACCTTATGCCGATCATTCTGCAATGTGTCTGAGTCACCTAATACTGATGACTCATCCACCACATCCGAGTCACCCGAGCTTCCCAGTTGGGTTAAATTTTCGGAGAAAGAAAACCCGTTGCTCGATGATCCACAGGATGAGTTTTCAATTCCCACAGTTTCTTTCTGGGGTGGAAATCATAAGATTCAGGATCAAAGAACTGACATCAAATCCATAGTGAGTGATATCACGGAAACTGACGTTGATCGAATAAGTAAAATCTTGAAGTGTCAATTCCGATCTCCTGATGATGTTATGCAAGCTTTAAAGGGGTGCGGTGTGAATGTGTCAGATAGTTTGGTCGGTCAAATATTAAAGAGGTTCAGCTATGATTGGATACCGGCTTTGGGCTTTTTCAAGTGGGCGACATCACTTGTGGGTTTTAAATTTTCAGCTGATTTATATAACTCTTTGGTTGATATCTTGGGAAAATGCAGGAAGTTTGATATTATGTGGGAAGTGGTGGAGGAAATGGATCAATTGGGAAAAGGGTATGTTTCACTTAACACAATGACTAAGGTTTTCAGGAGGCTTGCAAAGGCACAAAGGTATAAGGATGCAATAGAAGCATTTAGGAAGTTAGAACAATATGGTTTGAGAAAGGATGTGGAAGCTATGAACTCATTGATGGATGCATTGGTAAAGGGAAACAGTGTTGAACATGCACAAGAAATATACTTAGAGTATAAGAATTGTGTAGTTCCAAATTCTCATAGTTTCAATATATTGCTTCATGGTTGGTGCAAATCTAGGCAAACAGATAAAGGTAGGGACACCATGAAAGACATGGAAAGTCATGGGTTTAGTCCTGATGTGATTTCTTATACTTGTTTCATTGAATACTATTGCCATGAAAAGGATTTTCGTAAAGTTAACGAAATTTTACAAGAAATGGAAGAGAAGGGGTGTCCTCCGAATTCAGTTACTTACACTATTGTAATGCATGCTTTAGGGAAGGCAAAAGAAATCGACGAGGCACTAAAGGTGCATGAAAAAATGAAGCAAAGAGGTTTTGTTCCTGATTGTTCATTTTATAGCTCATTGATCTATATTTTGAGTAAAGCTGGTAGGCTCAAGGATGCCCGTGAAGTGTTTGATGATATGTCGAAGCAGGGGGTTAGTCCGGATGTGGTGACATATAATACAATGATGGCAACAGCTTGTGAGCATTCACAAGAGGATAATGCTCTAAATCTGCTACGAGAAATGGAGAAAAATGGGTGCAAGCCAGATCTAAGGACTTACATGCCTTTGTTGAAGATGTGCTGCAGAAAGAAAAGAATGAAGGTGCTTTCCTTCTTGTTAAACCACATGTTTGAAAATGATGTTAGTCTCGAGCTTGGAACCTATTCCCTTTTGGTTCACGGGTTGTGTAAGAGTGGGAAACTCGAACATGCTTGCATGTTTTACGAGGCAATGGTGTTGAGAGGATTTGTTCCGAATGATTGTACGTCGGATATGCTGAGTAAAGAACTTGAGAAGATGGGTATGGAAAAGGCGAAGGAGAGGATTGGTGAATTGATAGTACAAGCAGGATCACAAAGAAGACTCTAATTGGCATCCATCGTGATACTTGAATGTAATTTCTTTTTACATTTTGAGAATCTTTAATTCAGATTGCTCGATTGATCCGTCTGCTGTCAAATATGTTTGAATTCCTCCTATGGTTTCATTCATGCTTTGACCTTTTTATGAGGTTACTGAATGTTGAAATGGACCAAATACAATTCCTTGAGTTTATCCTTTTTGACCCACATTTTCTGTTGTGGAATCAGAGCAGTCGAAATGATGTTCGGAGAACCAAATATTTGATGATATTTGGAAATTCCTAAAAACATAAATGTGCATGTGTATGTTAAAGACCTTATGAACGATTTTGATGCAGTTGTTGGGGAGGAATTCTACCAAATAGCATTCAAAATATTTGAAAGCTATTCTAGACTGAAATGCAAGACTAGTAGACTGCATATGATACCAGTTTCCTCGGCAACATAAAAGTTGGAGATATATACCTATCTCCAAGGCTCCAACTTCAGTTGTCTAGAACTGGAAAATGTTTGGAACAGGGAAAAAAAATGAAACGGTACAGGAAATGGCAGCCGACGACTGAGATTCACTCGGTGCACGGCGGTGCTGTCTGTTGCCGTTTCCTTCTTTTTTTTTCCCTGTTTTGTACCAGGGCTCATCTAGAACTGATCATGATTTCAGGCAATTGGCCTCTCTCTTTTTCTAATTCCTAATGGTGATACCTCTACAATTTGTTGTTCAATTGCATGACTGGAAAGAGCAATTCCAAACAGGCAAACAATAGTAGTGCCCATCTTATCCATAATCCTTGGGTACGGGCAAATAAGGCCGAATGCTTACCTAACATTTAGCAATACATGCACAAACTCTTAATATGAGGTTTTATTACTGAAATAACGGTCCCTGTACCTCCAAAAATTGCGGTAACTCAAGGGGCGTCGTGCCGTGGAACACACAGAGCAATTATGGAAATTGTTTGTTGAGGTTTTCTTGAATCAGAGCTGAATCATCTCCGCCCAATCTCAGGCCTGGTTAGGCACGGGCCAGAATACATTCTATTCTAATATTGGGCTCGTGGCTGAGTGTGTACTGTATACCATATTTTTCATTTGGGCACTAAATTACCCATACCGAACTCTAGGTACGAGATAGGTCCACTTCCACATGTTAATGGTCCTAGGGCACTGCCACGTAATTCCACGATACTCTTCGCAATCACACATTCTCGTGAGATGTATACCAAGTGTGTGGACTTCACGGAAATATGTAGTGAATAAGGGTGTTGGGGAATCACGTGGCGTTGCCCCAAAACCGCCCAATGAATTTTCCTACTGGACTTCTTCTGTGATTCTTGAAAGATTATTAAGCCCTCCTTGGGAAACGCTAAGTGGTGCCCCGAGCCCCTCCACCACCACACATTACTTTTTTATTTTTTTATTTTTTTTTTAAATGACAAAACGTAATTGCAAAGGTTCGAACTCATGACACATGAGAACTAGTGCTAGAATGAGGCCCGTTTTGCTGTTGGGCTGGACTATTCAAACATCTCATCGGTGCTAGAATGAAGTCCACCACAATTACTTTTCTATGCAAAAAAAAAAAAAAGAAATTAAAACAAATGTATGCGGTTAGGTTTTGGCTACTTTTTCTGGTCCACAATTTCATGGTGGTTGGCTCCTTTTAATGCATGGAGAGGGACATACAAATGGGACTGATGAAAGTGATGCCAGTGGATAATGCATTGGGGTATGCAAGGTTGTAGAGCGGCATCCGAGTCGTTCGTTTCGTTAATGAATGGTCTGGTTTTTATCTCGACAATGGACGGCTCAGACCTACATATGCCGAGATGAAATTTGGACTATTTATTGCGAGATGAACAACTTATATGCTGCAGTACAATCTTGTAGTGCAGGGGTGCACTACAGGGTCCCGAATACGAATTTACCCATATTGTTTATGGTGGATGTATGTGTCTATTTCACCTTGTTGCAATCTCTTAATTAACACGAAAGTTATGGCATTCATTTTATGAGGGCCATTTGATATCCTAGAGATATTGATACCAATGGAATTTGCAAATCTATGGGGAAAAAAAAAAAAAGGGTCACTAGTGTAAGACATTCTCATAAGCCAAAGCAAAACTTGGAAAAAGACTCGGAGAATTGATCAATTGATTAACAGGTTCTCAAAATTAAGTGGACCAATGTTGAAAATTTATACGTATAAAAGAAGATATTGATTTTTATAGATACAAATTAGAAGAATACTACCGAAATGGTAATCGTTAATTTTTGTTCAACCAAAACAATCGCAAAAATATTTTGATATATAATGAAGGAGGAATAACATCGCCGATATATATATAAAAAAAAATGGAGGAGGAGGAATAACATCGTTTGCATGTGAAGTTTGTGTAGATACGTACAGTTTTAGGAGGAGAGTTATTAAGATTTACAAAAATATACTATCGGATATACTCCCTCCGTCCCATTTTAAATGCTCTCTACGAATATCCGTGCCATTTTCAAACATCTATATATATTTTTTTGCAATGTTTTCAAAGTTTTTAAAAAATTTGTCTAGTAGAACTAATTGAGATCTATCAAATAAGATCCATATTGCATATAAAATACATTATAGAATGAAAACTAGAAGAGTTTTAAAAAAGCACGCATAATCGTAGGAAGCAATTAAATTGGGACGGAGGGAGTATGTACTAGTGTATAGTAGTGTTAGATTTTCCGAATATTTTGTACTACTATATCGCCCCCAAAAAAAAAAAAAAAAAAAAAACAAAGTTAATTAATTGAAACTTGGGCAGGCATTAACGTCAGGTGCTACTTCATCACAATTTTATGACTCTTTTTCTTTCTTTCTTTCTTTCTTTCTTTTGCAATCTTTTGAATTTGTCAGCCGCTTTAACGTCTTTGGTTTATGGAAAGGTTTTCAATTAAGTTTTTTATGACATTCGACATTACACCCGCAAGACTGTTTACAAGAGCGGTCATAAAGAGTGGCAGTGTATAACCAAATTCATAGAGGCCCAGACAGAATTTGATACGGTGGTATAGGAATACAATGACAACTAGACATGATTTTGTATCACCGGTCAAGAAAAGTTCGATGCATAATGGAGGGTTTCCAAGGAAAACAATTAAGCAATTGAAACCTAAAAGTCACATAATCTGCGTGCGTGAGCGTGAAAGCGTTCTATAAATCACATCTGAAGCAAACTAAAATTTGAGAATGCGAGAATTGAGAGCGCGAGCATAGTGCGAAGATTGAGAGCACTAGCGTAAGGTATTTTGAAGGATTATGTGACTAAAGGTGGAAAGAGACATAAATTAAACTGAAGATATTGACAGACAATTTGGAGGGTTGACAAATGCTTTGGAGTACACAAAGAGGGATGTTTACCAAATTCCATCTTGTCACTCATTCACATCCATCTCTAAGTTCAGTAGATCCCAAAATTTCTAATGGAATTGGAAACTCCGAAGTTAATTCAGCACCTAAGGCTTTGTTCGGTTTGGGTTTTGAGGGAGGTTTTTAGGGGTAATGAGTAGAGAGAGATAGAAAGAAAATTTTATTGGGGACCGTGCAGGGTAAGTTTTGAGACCCAAACCAAACAAGGTGTAAGATTAGTCAAGGGTGCGAGTAGCCGAGTAAGTTAGTCCGGGCGCGGGGCACCTGAGTTAACAAGGAGACTTCTGTACGTATTTTCTGGAATTTTTGTACTTGAACTGGCAGCCCTATGCACATATTTGATTATTCTTTTGAATTATCTCTTTAAAAAACTTAGGTTAGTGTTCACTCTAAAATCGAACGTAAGAAGGACACTTTCATGCTCAAAATACTTTAATGTTGTGCTCAAAATACAAGTGTAGAAAAAATCAATTCGATCGGATATCTTTAAGTACGTCATCGGAACACAAATATTTTGAAAACAAATGGAACACAAATGGACACAAACACTGGATCAAAATCACTTTTTCATGTTATTTGTGTGCCGATAAGGTACTTAAAGATATCCGATCGAGTTGATCTTTGGCACACTTGTAGTATTCGACGAGGTCTACGCGGTGAACGTCTCCGATCGTCAAAAAAATGCCGGCGCGGCGGCGCCGTGGGGCTTCACAGCACGGTGCTGTGCATCCCATGCACAGCACCCCCCCTAAGTCCGTTTTTCTTAGTAACTAAATGTTTAAATTTGGTATTATATATCTAACTGTACAATGACTACGCCTTTCTACCTGATCTTAGGCTCTGACTCGAGAATTTTTTCAAGGTTACGATTTATAAGTGCGCGCTTCTTGAATTTACTACTGCACGTACATGGTAAAAATTTCATTCGTAGGGGATCCGGGTCCGAAAAAATTACCAAGTGCCTAGAGCCCTAGACCCTTTAACCAAAAATGGCATGCAAAAAACATGGAGAAAGAGGTACCCACATCAAGTGGTAAGCGAACGAGGCCATTACAAAATGCATTTGTGCAAGTAAATGTGATGAAACCCTTGGTTCCTTTGGAACGTTAAGAAAGAAAAAGCAGCCCTCTACTTAGTCTGATTCGTTGATGGTTTTGCTCGCTACACATTTGACCGGAGTTCGATTTTTAGGGTAAAGTCGCAAGAAAATTCTTTCTTGTGCATCCCTAATTTTGGTTTGAATGGTCTGTCTTTGACCGGACCAGGAAGAGATTAGTCGAGATGCACGTAAGTTGGTCCGGACACTCTGACCGTTGGAAGAAAAAAAAAAGGCTAAAAGAGTGCCTTGAGTAGGATAAAAACAGGGGAAAAGCAAAAGATAAGAGGATGGGGGGTCGGTTGACATAAAGCTAGCAGAGGGAATTACAAAAAAATCAAAAAAAAAGGAATCTCAAAGGGAAAGAAATAAGAATACCACCTTTGACCACCTCGGAAGTCTTGATTTCCGTCCTATAGATTCACCATTTAGCTGACTAACAAAAGTGATCCAAATCTTCATCGGTTGCTTTTATGTTTCTAAACTATTTGTATAATTAAATACTTGATCTTAATAGAGATAAACTTCTTTACGGAGCCGATGCAAATGGGGTGTTTGCACTGGAGAGATCTGGGTCGTACGTTCCCCCCTTATTAAATACCAAGCCTTTGAATCCGAGCCGTTGAATTTTGAAGTGAACGATCCAGATTGTTCGGGTGCGAATACCTTGTTTGCACTCCCTCCGTAAATAAGTATATCTCATAATAGACGGCGAATACCTTGTGGGACCAATTCATTCAAAGATTTTACTTTCGTGTCCCCCCGTTAATAGACGGCGAGATGGATTCTCTAAGAGTTTATGAGGTTCACGTAAACTGACATGACTATTTCTTTAATTATATTGTTATGAATAATAAATGCCAATTATATGACTATTTTGTTGGCTAAAATCGAATATACACAGTAATTGCTTTTCACATAATAGCATTTGATTTGGTGGTAGAAGATTTTAGTTCATCAAACTAGCAGGGTCCCTCGCGTATATCGGAATTAGTTCTTTAATAATTTGTCAAGTTACCCGTAAGTTTATCTGAACACACCGTCAATCGTAAAAATAGTATTAAATAGTATAATTTTCTCTTGTTTTTTGACCTATTTTGGTAATCTTCCACAAATGGCAAAGCAGGCAGGAAAAAAAAAAATCGGCAACAATGCAATTACAAAGATTAAGTGTTGCCTAAATTTAAACCAAGGTAATTAAAGTAGCACTTTACATAGAATTCTATCAAGACAAAAGTAACAAAATAAATTCAAAAAGAGTAAAGATCCCAAATTAAATCACTTAGCATTGAGCCGACGAATCATGAATCGATTTGATTTGTCGTTACACCGCCACCACCTAAATCACCTTCTTCTTTGTAATAAGTGCTAATGAGAATCACATATGCATTATGACATTTTTGAATCCAAGGACAAGGTGTCCCCAAGATACCATACCCTCAAGAAAGTGCACATCAAATTGAGAAGATCCTCTCAATAAAACAATGAAATTTCATTATGGATATACTCAATTTCCCCCCTTTTTTTTTATAATTGCGTGAAGATTCTTTCTTTTCTTTTTATTTTTTTATTTTTTTTGGAGAATCAAATTCGCAGCCATTGAGTGATGATTCACACACACCATGTTTCTGCGAATAGACTTTTATTTTGGTCTCTAGTAACTGAAGCTGCGAAAATGATTTTGTTTGCACGTATTTGTTGTTTTTGGTTTATTTTGGACTACCTCAACTTATTTTTCGTGATCAGTGAAATTTTAAGCTTTTGATTAATAGAACGACTTTCCAAATCGTCGTTAGTGATCTTATTCTGACTTATTTTTGTCTTAATATAGTGAAACGTTTTGAGCTTTTGATCACATTTTCCTACTTTTTTCAATTGCACTCGTAGTATAAATAAAGGATCCAAAAACAATTTATCCATAAATAACAAAAGTTTTTAAAAAGACAAAAATTATCTCAATTAAATAAGTTAAGCCAGAAAAGCATTTCCATAAATTCGATTCGGGAAAAAAAAAGAGAATGCTTCTAAAAAGTTATAAAGAGACATTAATGAAGATCAAACATTCTACATCAATGCCTTTTTTTTTCTCTCTCCTCCTTACAATAGGCAAAGAGAAAATGTTCCCAAATACCGCCTTTTCCATCATTTCCTCATTGAATTAAAGTGAATAGATGCCACTTCATGAAAGTGCTGCCCCAAGGTTGCCAAATTGGAAATTAAAGGAAGTTTGATTTTGTAGATAAGGCCACTTGGATTTTCCCTTTAGCCATTCAATTGCCAAGTGCAGCCCATTTCTATTCTTTCCTTTTGTAATGCAAGATGTCCCGAGCTAATTTGTGCACAACTCGGACTAATTCCTATAGCCCCTCCCACAAATTCTTTCATGCTGACACATGAGGTGAGGTGGCTCAGGTATTGTTCCAAAAAATTGTCTTTTCTAGCAAACAATCTTTTACTGGCATCTTTTTTTTTTACTTTCTGGCTTGATGTAATGTAAGAGAGTGATATGTCTTGTAGAGCGTAAGAATTGCAAAAGACATTTTTGAGGAACAATGCCACTTTATTACTCCCTTCTTGTGCTGATTAGATAACCTTGATTTGAACACAATGGAAGTCCAATCATTGTACACACTCAGAAAATTCAAATGAGTGTAAAATGTTTTGAGGCTTGGTAGAGTACATGGAATAGAACATGAAAATGCATCCAACGGATGAGATTCACCCGGTACATTTTTAAAACAGTGTACTGGATGAATCTCACCCGTCGGATGTGTTTTCATGTTCCTGTTCGGGTGATATTATGGGCTGGTTGATTTCGGATTACGGACTTGGGACCCGGATAAATGAATTCGACGTTTGTAGCTTGAGGTATAAAAAAAGGAGAAAACATTTTTATAAAGTTTTCTTCAAATCGATTGTATTGTGCCATGTGTCCATATTCTACCTTTTGGGACCACTGTTTGGACACATGATGCAATGTAATAAATTTGGAGGAAATTTGAATTTATACCGCCAATGTAAAGAATGTTTTCCCTAAAAAAAGAACTACTAGGTGAGACTATTTGTCCATCCAGTAGAGTGGGATTAGTTTTCCTAAATTCATCCAACGATAAAAAATGAACAATATTGTACTATGCGCAGGATATATAGGTTTGGCGTGCGTGTATGGGGCGCGTCTGTGGCATGGGACAAACAAAATGAACAATATTGTACTATACAGCCGCCGGAGTCGGGTCGCTAGAAAACGTCCTTCAAAAGCACTATATGTCATTCCTCTAAGTATGCCAATTGACTACATAAAACAATGCATAACTTAGACAGAACTATGGGGTCTGGTCAAGTGGGCATGAGAAAGTAATAATGTACTTGCTCTTAATGAGGTCGCACGTTCGAATTTCACGGAGGCCAAACATTTCAAACATTGGGGTCACTGGAGGATTTATTTGTCCGATCGTTAACTTCAAAATCCAATAATTAGTCAAGATGCACTCAAATTGACCCGAACATCCGGTTATAGAAAAAAAGTTAGACAGAACCTTATGGGACAAATAGACCTATAATGTTCAACTATAAGAGATAGACCTATAATGTTCAACTATAAGAGATAGACCTATAATGACTTTAGAAGACACTAATTAATTTGGGACACCATAAAGGCTTCATATAGGCTAGTGGAAGGTACACTTTTGGGTTAGTGGAGGGGGTTTGAGAAGTTTGTTGAGAATTCTCTTTGTGGAAGACAAACGTCTCCTGGCCCCTGAACTTGGAACCAAATCAAAAGAAACGCCGTCAGCTGAATTAAACTTATCTTTTCTAGTATTTTTTAAAAGCCCAACTATCGGTACACTATTTGGCGTAAAATGTACACTAGCGTGTGTGGGACTCATTTCGTGATCTTATACTAATGATCGGAGCCGCTTAATTTGTTTAAAGCACTGTTCTAAGGGCCCCTACAAAAATCGATCAAGTCTTTACCGATATTCCAATGAGTTTGCTTTTTTGTATGGACTCTTTAAAACATATTCTAAATAAACATAACAACTCAGATTATTGGTATGGGATCTCCTACACAATCCAGTGTACATTTGGGGGAGCGGGGGTTCTGTAGTGACTACAATGTGTAGTGAGTGAATCTCAGCCGTTAAAAGTGTTTTGTCCGGGTTTTAAATAAACTGTGCACACAAACAATTTATATAAGATCCGGGTCATCGAAAATAAGAATGGACGACCGGAATTCTCACTACAGGAATGGAGTAAGTTGCTCACTATAGACCCCTCCGGGTCCATACATTTGGTGTATACTAAATGACCTGCCCATAGTTTTTTCTTTACACCCGTAAGACCTTCTTCGGCTAATCAATTATTAAGGCCCACTAATCAAGAAAGTCAAGAATGTCCCTCCATATACTCCATACTCCTTAGAACAAAATAAAAAAGGAGAATGTTGGAATGAGCCAAATTTGCCAGACAGCTTCCGGTTTATTGTGTAAATTATAAGGATTAAAGACCAGTCAACCAAGATTCAAAACAAAATAAATCTCGTAAAAAATAACAAAGTTTCTTCTTGTCTTTGTGTTTTTTCTTTGTTCAACCGTGGGGCATGACTAATGCTTTTCAGGGCTGTTTTTCGGTAATCACGGGTGTTTCCGTATAGTTGGCATCTTGACCACTATACTTATGTATTTTTTTTATTTTATTTTCCCGAAAAAATTGAAAGACTGAGGCGTGGGTTGAGATTTCGCAAGCAAGTTTTGGTTCACTCTTCGACACTCTCTCTCAATGCATTTCTTTCCGTGTTGTACTGATTTTATTTTCTATCTAAAGAGCGAACCAAGTCACCTGTACCGAAAATCACTTGTACCTCTATTTCAGTGTAATCTCACCGCAAAATCGAATAAAGAGTGATTTCGGTCCAGATGTTTGACTTTGAATATCCCTAAGTAACAATCTCAAAAAAAAAAAAAATGAAGAAGCTCCTTAATCATTAAAGATCCCAAATTAGTCAGTAGATCATAAAAAATTAAAAAGAGAAGGGTAATTTTAAAAACTTGCCCTTGGGCGGCGATTAAACTAAAATTTAATTTATTTTTTCCATTCTCAAATACCACCTAACAAGATGCTTATACCATTTTAGAAAAATAAAAATCAAATAGTCTCTCTTTTTTCGTAGAATCAAGATGGGGGATTCGAGGTGGGGATGTGAGCATTACTTAGACCATCCCCAACAGGTGACCCAAATTTTTCTCTAAAAAAAGTAGTGAACAGTGCACATTTTTCATTTTACCAATCCACATCTCCAACAATTCCTCTCTATTATCCTCTCTATTATAATTAAATAATAATATATAAAAAGTAGTGGAAAGTGCAGCCAATGGGAGAGAGAGAGAGAGAGAAAGAGAAAAGATTAAAAAAAGGAAAGAAAGCATTCACGGACTGGGCAGATGCAAACCGTACTGGCTGAAAACATTAAACAGATTTTTTGGGAGTGAACAGTGCCTCCCCAAATGGGGTGTGATTTGGGGAGGCACTGTAGACATTGGTATTTTGTTCACCCATTTAGGGAGTCTCTTGGAGCTTGATTTAGGGGGTTGGCTCCCCAAAATAGAGATAGGAGGGGTTTAGGGAGCCTTGTTGCACTTGCTCTTAGGGGGTGTCCCGCTAAGGGTGTTTTTAGAATAAACTGGTTTTTCACGGGGTTTTTTATGTGATGTATAGTGAGAGAATGACTTGTCTTTGGTTTTTGGAAAAAACTCCACTGGTCCTAAAGTCCGTCGCTTATTTTGTGAGATTTTAATTTTTTTTAAATTGGATATTGGTGCTCACTATTTTTTATTTAGAGTTTCCTATAATGGAGTTTCCTATAATGGAGTTTTATAATGGAGTTTCCTATAATTTTTCATTATATGGAGTTTCCTATAATGGAGTTATAATGGAGTTTCCTATAATGGAGTTTCCTATAATTTTTCATTATATGGAGTTTCCTATAATGGAGTTATAATGGAGTTTCCTATAATTTTTCATTATATGGAGTTTCCTATAATGGAGTTTTATATTCAAGCAAGTACTTTGATATAAATATTTCCATATATCAATTATCTACTCCACTTTCTTCTCTATTTCCATCCACATATGCATCTTTTTCCAATCCTCCTCAAAATTAATTCAAAACTGAAAAGGAGACCTGTGGGACATAAAGTAATAAATCCTTGAGCAACCAAACAAGGCCCCCTACCCCAACCACTGAGAAAATTTCCAATGAGGAAAAATGCCCATGAACAAGATTCATTTAGTGGTCAATTTTGTACAAACTAAAGTTGGTAGCTTCACAGAACTAAAGGCTGCAAAAGAAAGGACACCAGCACCCCTAAAACTGGGACACCTGCCCTTGTTTGCAATGGCACAGCCCTGGTTTCGGCACAAAAGGACTTCAAAGATGCTTTGACAAAATCCCCATTTTTTGGCATTATATATATACACCATGCATTTATGAAAAGGATAGAAGAGATATATAGGAGTATTAAGCTAGTGATATTTTATCTTTGTATGAATTTGTACTCCTTCCATCCCCCTTTTTTGGTTTTTGGATTCCGTATAATTTTTCAAATCCAAAACATAAAATAAGATGCATTTGTGGAAATATTTTTTTAAATATTTGTTACACTGAAAATAGTTATAATCCCCCTTTTTTTTTTCTGGGTTTGAAAATGCACAAACTTTGAAGCGGAAAAAATTATGCGAGTGGGATTATAACTATGCTGTGTACGGATGTGTGAAAAAAAAATAGAAAAGAAAAAAAGAAATGATTGTTACTCTTCTTCCACTGTTTGTAACGGACACGGGGACGTGCTGTTCGTTTGGGTTAGCAGAAGCTGCCATTCCTCTATACGGCGCCGTTTCATTATTTTGAGGGGATCTCTCCTTGCATGTGTTTGCTAAATCCTCCTTTGGCATAGCGATGTTACAGTGTTTCTGAATAAAAATAGCTCAATCCGATATCGTTACGGGCCCCTACGGAATCTGAAAAAGTCCTTACCGATATTGGATTAAGTTTTTTTTTTTTTCCAGCAACCTATAACGAATAATGAGTGGTTAGAGCAGCCACAGCCCTTACTCAAACCCAAACCCAAATTTGAAATCTGAGTAAAAACACCCAAAAACCTCCTCCAGTCTTTGAACCAAACCCATATCAAATTGAGTTTTACTCAGATTTTTCCTCAAATCAAGGGAGAACCAAATCTCTTACTCAGATTTCAAACGGCTATATTGCGGTGGTGTACTCGCCGGAAGAACTTCGACGTCGCCGGAAAGCGGTGGTTTCAGAGCTGGTGACGGTGGACGTTGGTGGTGTGGTGGTTGGCGGTCGTCGTTTCAGATCTGGTGGTTGGGGGTCGTCGTTTCGGAGCTGGTGACGGAATTTTTTGGTGGTGGTTTTGACGACGATGGTGGTTTCAGACGTTGGCGGTGGTGGTCGTCGTCGTCAAGGAGTGATGGTGGTCGTCGTCGTCCAGATCTCGATCTGAGTTGCGACGGCGGGCAGCGGCGGCAGGCGGCGGAATACGGTGGTTAGGGTTAGAAATTTGGGTCAAGGACTGGAGGAGGTCATCTCAAATGGAGCTTTTACTCAAATTTTCACTCAAATTTGAGTAAAAAAAAGGTATAGGGCTGGAGTTGCTCTTACATCATCTTTGTGGGATCTGAAATGACCCCAAAAATATAATAAATCATTAATCGGTTTTGCTATGCCAAACGAGGATCTAGCAAGCAGAAGGAGAGATCTCCTCTAAACACTGAAACGGCACCGTTTCGAGGGATGACAGCCTTTGCCGACCCAAGTGGACAGCTGAGTCCCCGTGAAGACAGTCACAAAACTCGAGAAATTAGTATGGCCAGAAGACAATCAAGGAAAAGAGGTGCTGTTGCTGCAAGCACACACATTCTCTTTATCTTTTGTTTGTCTGTCTTGTTTTTTAACTGCTTTACTTTTATGCAAAGACCAAATGCCAACAAAAATTTCAGCTAAAGAGGCAATGAGATGAACACAACAGATAGTGAGGCTGGTTCGTTACCTTTTCCTTCAAAACTCTTCCTTCCAATTGAGACATCCTTAGTTGATTCCTCATGAAGAAGGTGCTCGACTCTCGACCACTCCCGTTATGACCCTAATCCTTTTTTTCCGATCGGGTTATAACCCTAATCCAAAAAAAAAGAAAAAAGCATGAGATCTCACAATTTGTGTTGATGCAAACGAACTGCCCCATTGCCCTATCATGTTGGGCTGGCATAGGTTTTGGATTAAAGAAAACGAAAAATAGTTGGACAGAGATTCGGACACAATTTTTGTCAGGACAATTGTGTCTCTAACAGCTAGCAATATAATCGTATGGTAAGGCCCTCGGCTGTCGCTCTCAATTGTCAAGTTGTACTCGTATTCTCAATTCTCGATCTTGTAATTTTTAGTAGTTTAAAAAAATTTTAGAGATGTTTTTATAATCTTGCTCATACACCTGAACATGTATAATGTCACATGGTCTGTAGCTCTGTTATAAAAAAGGGAGCTGATTTTGGGGCTCCATTTATTGATGTAGGCACTCCAAAATTTAATAAAGTTACAAAACTACCATTTTCAAAATATAAAAATTACTGAAGGCACTCCATCCCAAAATTATCTCCTCATTTACTTGAGGCACTCCTAACGGAAACTGCTTGCACTCCGAACGGAAAAAGCTTTCTGAAGTCCCTCACCCTTCAGAGGTATAGGGCCTGCAGGCAACACCAAAAAGAACATTCAATTTCAATTATATAAACATAACTAGAGAACTCTTCAAAAAAAAAAATAATAATAATTTGGAGAAAGCAAAAGTTAAAGGATTCAACTTCGACAAGCCATATAAGTCTCTCTTTTTTTCCAGTAGATGCATGATACTAGAGCATCTAAATCAAATTCATGATGAGGGATTCAAACATGGACAACCATAAGAACAACAAAAAGAGAAGCCTATTTGAATCCCTTTGTCCAGGAGGAGCACGACTAAGATTTAACAAAATGCGGACTAAATAGTTTTGCAATCTCCAAAAATCCGACTTTGTCTCTACCATCAAATAACTACCATCAAATAATGTAGACACACATAGTGATTTTGAAGATTAAATAAACATGGGGGAATTGAAAAGGTTTTCCTTCTTGTGTTATGTGAATGGAATTAGGCATATTGGTACCCATAACTTCTGCCTTCTGATGTTTATGCCCGATGAGGGTTTGTAAACTAAATAGAAATACTTCTCTTTGATAATCCATTGCCCCCAATGGCTATTGGTTACTAGGATATAGGACAAAAGTTCCGTTCTTCAGAACATGAATCTCTTTTGTTTTTATTAATTCTCATAGCGGGTGTGAGATGATACTCATATAATTTGCATATCGATCATGCCACATGCAACAAAGAAATATATAATCAATAACCTGATGGAACAAAATCCAAGCCAGAGATGACGATCGGGAGCAGCTACCGGTGACGAAAGGTAATAGAGAGCGGCGCTTGACGGCTAGGTTTGGGCGGGCGTCCATTTTTCTTCTTCCGTTAGGCGTTAACAGAGAAGACAGAGGAGAAGAATACTTAAAAAAATAAAATAAAATTGGAGTGCCTGAAGTAAAATTGGAACTTGCAAAATGGTGGTTTTGGAAAACCATTGTAGCTTGGAGTGTCTCCATCAATTTTTGGAGTGCGATTATCAATTCCCTAATTAAAACCGCTTCTTTAAAAAAAAAAAAAAAACCCCGAACCACAGGTAGGACAAGTTTAGGAAAAAGCACTTTGATAAGTACATAGATCGATTCGATTACCCCATGGATTGGGGTAAAATTGTCTTCCCCTCCGAGGTTGTGACTTTAATTTTCAAATACTTAAATGTTTTAATCCCAAAACTAAGACTTTCTTTAAAATTTCATCTTAATTGAAATGACCATTATCTTTTACTCCAGTACACAGGAAGAACGAAGGGTGGGCCTCATTTTTATTTTCCCCTCTTCGCTCTGCGAAAGCCAGTATTGTTAATTAAAAGGAATTGAAGATTCTGTAGTATGAGATCCGAGCCGTTGATCTCACAATCACGGCTCAGATTTCATCTCAACACTTACACAATCCGACCCGTTAGTTTGAAATATGTACCATTAATTACTGAAATTAACAGGATTCCCATATCCTAATTAAAATTATCGAGATTTGAACCATACTCAAATACGTACACGAGAGTACATTAACCACTAGACTATTACTCCAATTGCGGTGGGGCTCACTGTCTCAATGCGTAGAAACCTCACCCCCTCACTCTCTTTTGGTCTCTACCCTCACTTTCTCTCTCTAAATTGCTGCATTGTCTTGTTCTTTAGCTTCCAGAAATCATAAATCTCACTCGAAAGTGTCCGTCTGACTCTTGAGCAGTAATTTACTATTTTCCTGGGTTTTGGGCCTTTGTTCGAAAAAAGAAAAAAGAAAAAAGAACCTTGTGTTGGGCGGATTTCCAAGAAACTAGAGAAATTGCCGATGCACTGAGATTCTCTCGCAATTTGAGAATAAATAAAGGAATGCCCATTTGGTGTTTGGTCTTAATTGGCATTAAATTATCGTGCTCACTTATAGTAACCATTTGAGAGTTGGGGAAAAATTTCCTTTTATGGGTTTGGGTTTTCTGTTCTTGCCAATTCTAAGCAAAACCCAGGAAACTGTGGAAAGATTGGAAGGGAAAATATAGAAGGAGAGCTGTATGAAGAAGTGATTGGAACAATGAGAGATGGGAATTCAAAGAAGAGCAAGGTTTTTTTTTTTCTTTTCCTATGCCTATCATTTTCTTGGAAAAGAAAATGATGATGAAATTTTCTCTCCTAAAATTCGTTTTCATTTTTTGTAAAATTCATATTTGATGTGGGTTTCTGAATGTTTATTCTGTGTTTGGCAAAGCTTTCATGGTCGAAGAAACTGGTTAGGAAATGGTTCAATATCAAGAGCAAAACTGAGGAGTTTCAGACAGATGAAGTTGTTTATGGGGGTAAGTACATTTTATTTTGTTCTTGGATTTTCGCCTCTTTTATATTTGATGTCCTCCGCAATAATCCAATTATTGGGTAGTTTTAGGTTCTTAATTTCTTGGGCTGGTCCTCCAATTATGAAGTTGGTAATATGATGCATTTCCGGTTTGGTTGATGAGAAAAACAGAAAATGAAAGAGGAAAACGCTAATATTAGATGCTCTTTGCATTTTTATTTTTATATTCAGCTTGGATTATCCTTTAATTATGTTTGGCTCAGCTGAGTGAAGAAAGTGGAAAAATAATTACGGTTAAAGTTTTTGGTTTATTTTCGTTTTGTACCATTTCTTGGCAGGCAAAACCATTACTGCACATACCCTTGGCTATGTTTTCTAGTACTATATGTATATCATAGTTCCTCTGGCCCTTCTATTTTCTTGCTTCTTACAATTTAATTATTTTGTTAATTGTTTTGTCACTATTCTGTTTTGAGACCTGAACTGATGTATAATGTTCTAAAAATCGCTAGGCACTAGTCGGGCGGAAAAGGGACGCCTAGTGCTTAGGCTCAGCTGCCTAATCTAAGGCGTTGGACAACCGCCTAGAGCCTAGGTGCGGACTAGTCAGCCGACTTTTAGAACACTGCTGATGCATAATAAAATGGTGGATTTGTCTCTCAGGTGGTGATGTGGAATGGAGTAATAGCTTCTCAGAGAGGGAGCCATGTACAATCAAGAAAAGCAGAACAGGTTTAGTAATTAGTACCCTCAATCATCATAAAATTTCTCTCTCTAAACTGCCTCATGGCAAAACTTCCAATTCTTTGTTTCAGGGAAAACGGACCTTTTCCCTTTGATGTTATATTCCTAAACCCCTTTCCTCACTTGTTATCTCCAGAAAAATTAAGCAGGAGTACGGATCGCCTCCAGCAGGGGAGTGTTAATCTCGATCATCCACAAGTTATAAATGTGCATAACTATAGGTTTGTATCTTAATCCAGAAATCTATTTCCTGTTATATCTTTTGCGTATGTTTCTTTGATCGGCAAAGGAAGATTTCATTATAATAAATGGTAAACAATGAAACTGTGTTCAATAGTAAAAGCATTGAGAGAGCTTCAACCCGCAAAAACTGCATTTGTGTATCTGTATGTTGTAGACAATGACTAATTCTTAACTTTTTTTCCACCCTGGTACCAGCATTTTTGTGGCTACTTGGAATGTGGGAGGAAAATCACCACCAAGTAATTTGAATCTGGATGATTTTCTCCTTTCCTCACCTCCTGCAGACATCTATGTCCTTGGGTAATCACTTGTTGATATTTTTGTTGCCACTATTTCTTTTTGCCATAAATCAACTACTAATAGAACCATCCACTTTTTTTCCATCCTTTAGATTTCAAGAGATAGTTCCTTTGAATGCCGGGAACATTCTTGTTGGTGAAGACAATGGCCCAGCCAAAAAATGGCTAGCCCTAATCCAAAAAACACTAAACAATCTTCCGGGAACAAGTGGAGGTAGTGGATGCTATACTCCTTCACCCATCCCCTATCCAGTTGTTGAATCAGATGCAGATTTTGAGGGATCAACTAGGCAGAATTCCTCTTTTTTCCACCGTCGATCATTCCAGACACCCTGCAGCTGGAGAGCTGATCAAAATGATCCTTCAACTTCACAGCCTCAACTTGATAGGCGATTCAGTGTTTGTGACCGGGTGATTTTTGGTCATAGGCCAAGTGACTATGATCCCAGTTTCAGATCGAGTCATAGACCTAGTGATGCTTCGTGGGGTCACAGACCAAGTGACCTTTCTGTGGGTCACAGGTCAAGTGACTATTCAAGATGGGGTGGTTCATCCGATGATGAGTATGGGCCTGGAGACTCACCGAACGGTGTAGGATACTCGCCAATGTTCAACAACGGATATCCACCAATGTACAATGCCGGATATGCAGCAACGGAAAATGGATATAGTGTGCCGGGGCATTCAAGGTACTGTTTGATCGCGAGTAAGCAAATGGTTGGGGTTTTCCTCACGATATGGGTTAAGAATGACCTGAGGGAACATGTCGGAAACTTAAAAGTATCTTGTGTAGGCAGAGGATTGATGGGTTATCTTGGAAATAAGGTATCCGTTTGAGTGGTTTTTGTTTTCCACTGGATTCTATTTTCTAAAGTAGGGAGCTAAGGAAGTGAAGGCATGCATGCTTTGTTTTGCAGGGATCCATTTCAGTCAGCATGTTGTTACATCAAACTAGCTTTTGCTTTGTGTGTAGCCATTTGACATCCGGACAGAAGGAGGGGGATGAGCTACGTAGGAACTCTGATGTTATGGAGATTTTGAAGAAGACGAGGTTTCCACGAGTCCATAGCCTTGGGGAAGATAATTCACCGGAAACAATCCTCGAACACGAGTACTACTCTTGCACTGATACATCCCTGCTGTCTTTTGTCATTGTTATTAACCCCCCAAATTGTACTACCGTTAGTCTAATCATCTATATATATTTTTCATCCAGTCGAGTTATTTGGCTTGGGGATCTAAATTACCGGATAGCCCTTTCTCACCGGTCTGCTAAGGCACTCGTCGAGATGCAAAACTGGAGGGTTTTGTTAGAGAATGACCAGGCATGATACCCATTCATTTCTTTGTTTAAAAAATCTTAGCTTCCTTCTTGTACTTATTAACATAACATTTTTCATAAAAAACTGATACAACAAAATGCTTTTGTTATCAGCTGCGGATAGAGCAGAGACGAGGGCATGTATTCCACGGATGGCAAGAAGGACAGATATATTTCCCTCCAACATACAAGTACTCAAATAACTCAGATAGATACGCAGGGCACGATATGCTCCGAAAGGAAAAACGACGAACACCAGCATGGTAAGTACACCTATCCTTCCTCTAGGTCTGAAGAAATTCTCATACATGCACATATCTGATTGTGTCGTGTCTGTTGTGTTTATTACTTTATTTATTATGTTTGTTGGATGCATAGTTGACTTGGATGTGTTTAGGTGTGATCGAATTTTGTGGTACGGAGGAGGGCTTCATCAACTATCCTACGTCCGGGGAGAATCTAAGTTCTCAGATCATAGACCAGTTTATAGCGTATTTTGGGCGGAGGTTAAGTCTCACCAAGGCCGCTCGAGGAACAACATGAGTGGTTCTAGTTCCAGGATCGCGGCGGAGGAGCTGTTACCATATTCACATGGATACACTGAACTCTGCTTCTTCTAACACATGGGAAGGAGTACATAGTATACATTAGAGTAGGTTTTCTATCACCATGTCTCTGTCCGTTAACCTGCCCATGCTACCGTGTGTTCTTGATTTTATTATATGCTTGCCTTGGATTTTCCTAGACTAGGCAAGATAAATATGCTCGTTGGTTTTGCCATAATTGAGATATTCATTTGGGCTTTAACATGACTGAAAAATCCAGTGGAATTTATCTATTTTAAGAATCCAAAGCTTGGATTGTGTCCTCAATGAATCTGATTATCGCCCGTTTGTCTCTTCGTCTTTTAAACTCTCATTTAGTATTATTGGTCCTCTTTTGGCTATTCATCAAAACGACTGTTTGAAATTTATTTCCTTATCCATCTCTAAAAGAAAAGAATATATACCATTGCATATTGTCAAAAAGTGTTTCGTAAATCTCATTTCCTTTACCTCCAGGGAAATTTCTTGACCAATGTTCCTATCCTTATTTCTTGGTCCCCTCTTGCAGAATGGAATATTGCTTTAGAGAAATTCAGCTTTGAAGAATGATGGGGACTTGTCTTTTGCCCGCCAACCCAAAAACGTTGGGACTTCTCTTTTCCTTTTTTCAGGGTATTTGTTTGTATCTCACTTTTTGGGTCTAATTTGTTTCCTTCATCAGGTGTACAGAATTGCAATTTTGCTGGCTAACTTTCTCCCATAACATTAAGCGCAACTCAATCGACTTATTATTACAGAGTTCCCACGTCGTTAAAGTTCCTTATAAGCATTTCCAGGCCACATATCTTCAGGTAAATAATCGTCACCTTGATTTGAAAACAATTGATTTCACCACTGTAATACTGAAATAGTCTAAGCTATTTCTGTTTTGCAGGCTGAATTCAAACTAGTGAAGCACTTCCCAAAGGGTGAATCAGGATTAGTGTCTTTTTCTTTTTCCAGAGATTCTTTGTTTGTTTGAGAAGGCAAAAGTGAGTGTCAAAATGACTCTTTGTCTGCTGCCTTTTTGTTTTAAGTTGGAGGGCAGGAAAGCAACTGATGTATACTCAAAAAAAGACTTGAGAGTATTAGGAATACACAAAATTGAAATTTGTAACCCTCTTGTTCTGTTGTTACCAATGATTTTTCTGAAAAGAGTTTGTTTTCTTGATTACCTCAACATCAAACTTGTTTGCTTTTCTTTTGCTGTGATCTGAAAAATAAACTACAAAAAGCAAAGAGTCATAAATCTGCACTTCTGCAGGTATATTCGGAGAGAAGCCATTATTGAGGCACTTCTTTTGGAGAGGGATATTTGCACATTGCTGTTTTTCTTGTACTATTAGGATCACTTTAATTTGTACATCTTGAGGACCACAAAGGTGTTGAGTTTGACCCAAGTCAACCATAACCATTTCCGTTTCAAAAATTCTACAATCACACGAACTTACACAAACACTTTTACACACACTCGAATTCATATTGGAACCCAGACTATACACCTCCAGTGTGTGTGGGGCCCTCAAATGAATGTGAGTGTGTGCGTATTGTGTTTGTCTAAGTGTGTGTGGTTGTAGAAGAGTTTGTTCCAATTTTTTCCCCCCTTCTTGTGCTATTAGATGTCATTAGATATCATTTCATTTCTTCAAAACAAAAAGATGAGAATATGGATATATATGGTGGCTGAATTGTACTGTTGAAAATATTCCTGTACAATATTCCTACCACAAGTAAAAGGAGAATCTTATTGTGTTATGTTGTCCCACCTTGAAAATCTACTCGGGTGATCTTAAATCATGTAAGTTACATCTCATTCATAAGGGGCTTAAGAATTTTGAGATATGTTGTTAGGTTCTGACAAATTATTGAGCTCAATAATATACATCATCAAATGGGGCATTACCTTAGACGTATAATGCTGGTGCGTAAGTGAGAGCGTGAAAATGTCTTCCAAAAAGACCCCATACGACTAAAAATGGTTGAGAGCAAGTACGTTTCTAACTCTTGTAATGCCATTTTTACCAAACCAAACCAAACCGAGCCTATGTCCCAATTGCTTGGGGTTGGCTGCATGAATCCTTTTTCTCCAACGAGCTCTGTCAAGTGCTACTTGTTCACTCAAACCCATTATACTGCTACCTTTGCGCACAACCTCATTTAAAGTCAATTTATGTCTTCTCGTCCCCCTAGCATTACTACCCAAAGATATCATATCCGCTCTCTTAAATACTGCACGACTACATCTACAGGTCTACAGTAGACATGCCCAAACCACCTTAGTCTATTTTCCCTCAACTTCTCTTCTCCTCTATAGGTGCTACACCTACCATCTCACAAACCGTTTCATTTTTAATCCTGTCTCGTCTAGTCTTACCACACATCCACCTCAACATTCTCATTTCCGCTACACTTAGCTTGCTCACCTGTTTTTTCTTAACATGCCAACACTCTATCCCGTAAAACATCGCTGGTCTTATGTCACTAATATAGAATTTTGACTTCAATTTGTGGGTACCCTCATAGTACACTTAAGCCACCCCACTTGGATCCTATAGGTCACATCATGTACAAATCTCTCCATCTTTACTGATAATTGAGCCTAAATACCTAAAGTGGTCACTCCTTAGAATCTCCTGGTCTTGGATCATCACTCTTTCTTCAGACGCAGTGTTAGTACTACTAAACTTGCACACCATATACTTGGTTTTACTCCTACTTATCCGAGAGCCCTTTTACTCTAATGCCTCCCTCCAAATTTCTGATTTAGTACGAACATCTCTACCAATTTCATTTTTCGGTCTCATAAATTCTTCTTTACTGCCAAAAGATCAGAAGAAATTCCCTTATGTTTTTCTTCAACAGAAGAAGGTTTAATAACACTGGCAGATGACAGATAGCAATGTGCAACTAGTTTTTTGTCATGTGCTGTTATACAAAGAATTAGAGCTCTGATGATTACCTAGCCCATATGATGGCAAAGAATATGAATTCATGGCATGCATGACATCTGCAGCTTCTTTGCTCTGAGTCACTACATGTTCTTAATGATTTTATACAGGAAAAAGAAGTTTGTTTTCTTGGTTATCTCAAACCTCCAGTTATCTTGTTTGCTTTTCTTTTTTACTGTGAGGTAGACAAGTGAGGAAAAAGCTTTAAGACAGGACAGTTCAACAGATGTTGGTATAAGGGTATAATGGGATAGTCATGATTTAGCAACTTGTTTTTCTTTTCTAGGACACGTCAATTTCTACTCTGCTAAAATTGCAGAAAACAATAGTAAAAAAGTGAGACTCATTTGGTTTTTTGAGAAAAAAAGGAACCAGAACTGTCAAGGGCAACAAGTTTTGGCTTGCTTTGATGATTGGAACACTGCCAAAGATAAAGGGTATGTGGAAGTCAACCTTACCTTGGTCATGGGGTACCCTAAATCCACAGAGAAAAGGCATGCCGAAGAGGGCAATATTTTAGCTGTCTGTAGCATCCATGGAAATGGGACCCTAGTGTGCACTCTCTGGTATGCACTGAGCCGTCGGATGTGTTTCCAACGATCCTGATTTCATCTCGACACTTTCATATCTGAGCCGTTCATTGCCAGGATAAAATTAGAGCCGTTGATTGCCAAGATAAACGGCTCGGTATAATTTCAGTATAATTTTCTAAGAGCAGCCACTTTGTGCATATATTGTCAAATGCTAAGTCTTCCATTCCCACTCGTACTCTCGTTGATTGAGGATTACATGAGTACTATCGTTGTTCTAGCATTTGTGCAGATCTTGCAAAGCATAAAACTGGACAGGGCCAATTTTATTATTTGCCTGTTTTACCACCCCAAAAAAAAAAGAGAGTTAATTTTTATATGGTTTCTTGGAGATAGGAATAGATTAAAAACAAAGGTTGAGTTTTCTTTAACCCTTTTTTTTTCTCTCCATTTTTTAATGCAAAAATCTTCTGATGGTTTTTCTGCAATCAAGCGGAGCACAAGAATCATGATTTATATTGTGAGATGCATTGCATTGCATGTTAGTAGACTGATAAGCTGAAGCTTGGAGCTGAAGAAGAGAGCCTGAACAAGAGATTCTGTTCTTATCATGCATAGTTGATTTATTAACTCCCAGCCTCTAGGGGTTGGCACAGTCAGTCAGTCACAGTCACCTGGCAATCACGGGCCTCAAGAAGCCTGGTCTGGAGTTCGACTCCTCTCCCCTTGCTATCAATTCTTGTATTGATCTAGTCCATACGAGACTTTATTTCGGATCCCCGTTAGTGGATAGTGAGATTGGTCGTCCAGATTATTCAGTCCTTTGGACTGGATCGGATCAATACCGAGTTATATTAGAAAAAAAGAACTCCAAATATCCTTACAAAGTTACAATAATCAAAAGAAACATCATTTTTTGTGCAAACAGCGATAAAATGTCTGAAACCAATTGCAAATGTCACTTGTCAAGACGAACAGAACTGTCCACAAACATTGAGAAAGACTCAAATAAATAACGAAAATGTAAAGGTCCCTGAAAACGTTTTCTGAGGTGGTCCAAAAAGAGAAATCAATGGTCGAGAAATCACAACAAAAGCAACCCTAATGGAATCTCAGGCCAGAGCCTCCATTACCGGATCATTAAAACCATATCCGGCAACCCAAGCTGCAAGATTATCTAAAAAGTTAACCATGGTCTATTTACCAAAACAAAAAATGCTTGGCAATGGACACATTGGCTACAAACAAAAATTTAGTGCAAAAGCTGATTGCCAAAAAAATTTCAGCTCTAGGCACCTCTGCATTCAACATATGAACAATCATATCAATGGGACTACTTAGTTAAATTTGGCTGTGGTATACTTCTTGACTTGAGATCGGAAAACTCGCTTCGCAGGTTCTTATTTTGGTTGAGTCGATACAGCAGCCGGACGTTCCGGTGGTAGATTTCTGTTTTTCATCTGCAAAGCAGCAATCTGTGTGTGTTTAGGTGGTGCAGGGGAAGTTTCTGTGTCTCTCTCTTCCAAATCAATCTGTATGCCCCTGCATTTTGGTGAACAAAATGCTCTTAGGTACCTGCATCATGTCAAATTTGAAGAAGTGTTGTCATTAAGGATAAACAAATACCCAACTTCTTCTTCACTTATCTAGGAGTATGCTCATTGTTAGAAAGGAATGTTTACTTTTTGTGATGAACCCAGTTCAATCAAAATAATATAATATCAAGACTCCAAATCAAGAAATCAATGGAATCAAAATGGTGATCAAGATAAGTGTTACACACTGTACTTAAGACTGATTCATCTCCGCTATAGTGCTTACGTTTTTTTTTTTTTATCGAAAAAAGAAGATATAAAAAAATCTCGAAAGGGTACATCGAGAAGGGGGCATCCAACCGAGGTTGAATGAAAGAAAAAGAAAGGAGAAGATGAAAAACAAAGATAACAAGATAGCCAACCAAACGAAAACCACCCAAAAGAGCCAAACCCAAAACCAAAAACTAACCACCGCAAGAGACTCCCAAAAATCAGCCCCTAAAAGCCTGCTCCCGACAGCCAAAACTGCTCCACAAAGACATCACCCAAAAGCCGACTTCAACCCTTGCCAAACCAAGACACTCATCATCAAAAACAAAAGGATCCTTCTCAATAGATTTCCCCCAATTCTAAGCTTTCAATGGAAATCTTCCTCAATCAATTCCTTCAAGAGAGCTTTATCCCCCTGGAAGAAGGTTAACATCGAGATTTTGCGCCCTGGCTAAAGAAACTGAAAATTCTTCCTCCACCCTATTTCCCATGCTATAGTGCTTACGGTTTGCATGTACGTTTATCTCTTAGTACTTTTTACTCTCAAATAAAAAAGACTCTGACTCGATGAAAGTATGAGAAAATTAACTTTGCTAAAAATGAATGAAGGAGGAGATATACATAGACAAGGGCGGAGATAGGGTTTTTTATGCGAGGGGTCAAGAATTAGAACTACTCGCTTACCAGTAATGACGATGGCAAGTCCATGTCCAAAGTCGATAGGAGCATTCGCAGGAAGACATTAGTATTTAGACTAGAGGGGATTTCTAAATTATTGTGAGAGAAGTCTATTTCCTACCTTTTTTTTTACTAAGTACCAAAAATCTAATATAGGCTACGGCCAAACAAAAAAAAAAAAAAAAACAGGGGTCAATTAGCAAACTTTTGATGCAAACTAATAATATCCCTCTTGAAATTTAAAGTCCAGAGGGGTCAATTGACCACTCTTGTTGATGGGTGCCTCCGCCAGTGTACATAGATAGACCAACTTATGACTACAAATAAAATAGTCAGCAGAAAGAAAGGATGAAAAGACACGTTCATCCACGATGAATTTGTGTCACTGAAAAGACCCGATTTTAAATCAATTCAATTTTCATTCCCACCCAAATATAATATTATGAACTAAAATATTTTCCAACACACATTTCTTTTTAGCCTAAAATGCTCATGTTTAGGTATAGGTGGTGTAGTCTTTCCATAGTTTGTGATGAAATCGCTTTGTAGGTATCGTTTGACATCGTGAATGAAATTAAAGTAGCACATCGCGGGCTTGGCCTGGCCCAGTCATGCTCAATTCAGCCTGGGCCCTGGGCTAGCTCGCCCACTAGACAAGCTTGGTTGGACCTAAAGCTCGATTGTCCAGGCGGGCTTGGTCATCTTTCGGGCTCGTGGGTAGAAAATTACTAGCACCTTGTTCGGTTTGGGTCTCAAGACCTGTCCTGCACGGTCTTCAATAATTTTTTTTTCCTATCTTTCTCTACTCATTACCCCCAAAACCCATCTCAAAACCAAAACGGAACAAAGCCTAGGTGTGCTAATTTGTACTACTATCTTAAATTTTATTGGAGACTTGTGACAGGAAATAAATAAACAGATGAAGCTACCAATTTTTTTCTCTCTTTTTACCCTTTAATTTTTATTTTATCAAGCATTAAAATGTACGACATCGCCTTATTTTTTGTTCATGAATTATCGGATCGTAGCACACAAGGAAATCTAGAGGAGAATTTGAATTTAAGAGTGTTATTGTAGAATCTCTTTAAATACTTTCCATTTAAGAAAACTCAACGTTGTAATACATCTAGAAAAGTTCAATTTTGTTTTTTTAGGTCCAATTGCAATTTCTCTGTTGAATCTTGAGAACCATTTCAATTTTCTCGTCAAAAATCATTTTTTTAATTCACGGCTACTATTCCCGATACCGTTAGACCTCGATTACGTGCCCCGATATTATTATTTAAAATCTTGGTGGAAATGCAACAAATTGATGATCGATGTATCATCCATTAAACAACCAGAAAGATGAAAATAATAGAAAACCGAAAAAAGAAAAAAAAAAAAGAAAAGGAATTTACGTACGTACCCATACATGAACAAGTCCTTGTTCTCTTGGATTTCTTTCTTGCAAAGGAAACAACTAAAAGGAAACTCCCATCGCCACTCATCCACTTTCCTTTCATCCTTTTCCCTCCCGACAGACGATCCCACCGTGAAAATACTCCGGTGAGGGTATTCTGGTACTTTTACCTCCGCCGCCACCTTTGAGTTCACCTTCACAACCGGTTTGTGAACCGGTTTTGGAAGGATAAACGAAGGAGGAGGAGCAGCGGTGGCGCGTTTCTTTACAGACGGAATTGCTGGAGACTCGATGGGTTTGAGCTGGTTGAGCAGCAGCCCTAATTCTCCGTTGCTCGATGACCGGAACACGCGGGCTCGCTTAGTCGTCATAAGTGAATTAGGGTTTCGCGTTATTGACACTTTTCTTGAACAAGAACTTGAAGAAGGCAAGAGTTCTTTTTCTAATAGGGTTCTTGAATAAGAGGTTAATTTTCTTAGGGTTTTGTTGAATGGAGATTGGTTATTTAGAAGGTCTTGGTTTTGGTTTTTGGAGGGAGACAGGTATTATTCAGATGTCCTGCATCACGTGGTGTTTCAGATCACCCTAGCATCACACATAGAATCGTGTGATTTATACAGAGAGTCGTGTGTCCCACAAGAACGTGTGGTGTTAGAGTGTTCTGGAGCAGTACTTGATTGTGCTCCGGGAGCACTGAATATTTAGACCTGAGTACGAGATTTGTTGGGATTGGTTATAAGATTCGATTGTTTTGATTAGATAAAACTAAAAGATTCAGTGGATCCCATATTTTTAGCTTCAGAATTAATCCTATGCGGATTCTGTATAAGTTTGTTATATGGGACTGATATTTTGGATCAAAGCAAAGGACCCAGGGTGCTGGTGTGCGGTCATGGTGTGTGTATTTGAGCCGTTGGTCTCGGTAATCAATGGCTCGGATTTCATCTTGACAATGGGCGGCTTGGATCTACAAAATGCCGAGATGAAATTAAAACCGTAGAAAACATATGCGACGGCTAAGATGTCGCACACCAGATTCCCCGTTTCCCAAAGCAAACTAGCATTCCTTGTATTTTTGGTTTAAAAATTTATTGAAATGCAAATTTGTTTTTTTGCTCGGCAAAGAAAACGGTAAACCTACGCGTACAGAGAGTTTTCTATACAGAAAATGTACAACAGCTTTGGGGGCCCATTTTTGGGTCCCACGCGAATGATCCGAACCGTTAAATAATTTCAAAATAATTTTTTCTAGGGCCTTGCAAAAATCAGCTCAATTGGATGTGTAACTGGTCAATCCAAAACTCCAAGTTTTCATTCATACGGTTATGGCTTAATGTATTCCTGCTAAAAATTGGATCGATCGGATATTAAGAAATTTTTTGTACATTCAGAATTTTTGACCGTGCACCCAGAGAGATATCGGTTTGTGCAAAGACAATGAACACATTGAGGTCTGGGATTGGAAAGTCTATTTGCACAGACAATGGGTCACATTATATATATCACATATCTTTTTTGCGGAGCCTACTTTGGGTTCCCCCAAAATAATTCAAACCGTTCACTTTTTTTAAATATTTTTCAGTGAGTCTCTCTAATAAAATTATCTCAATCGAATATCGGTAAAAGTTTTTTTTTTTTTTTCAGAATTAGTAGAGAAATCCGCTGTTCGGATCATATTTGCGGAGTTCAAGGTGGGCCCGTAAAAATGATCTGTCCCTCCCTTACTGTGCGAATAGCGTTGGTTTTTATTTTGGGATCTCACGAGGGACTTGCATGGATGAGAAAATTTTGGGAGTGGATTGGGTAGGGACACGTGGTGCTCAACACCCAATCCGAGCCGTCCAAACACATTTTGAACGGCTCAGATTTGAGGGTGGTATTTTTGTAATTTTCGGGAGCAAATTTACCCAATCAGATCTGAGCCGTCCAAAACGTGTTTGGACGGCTCGGATTGAGTGTCGGGCACCACGTGTCCCTACCCAATCCGCACCCAAAATTTTCTCTGCATGGAGAATTTATTGACCTTGCACCCACACCCACACCCACACCCACAATTGATAGAGATATGCCCCCATTAGAACCCAACAATTGCTGGCAGGATCATTTTGATTCCCGGCCCAGCCCGGCCGGCCCGGCCGTAGGTAATAGGTATAGTCGAACCACACCGTTGCCTGGGTTCCAAAAATAGGGTCCTCAATATGAGGCAGAGCTCTTCTCCATCACACATTGATGTGCGGTTTATACACTTAATTTTGAGTCTTATATCAATGTCTGGTTAAAAGGGAGGCCAAGGGAATCAGTACTACATTTCGCCCCAGGCACTAGATTATTTGTCCTTAGTATTTCAATGTATAAATACAAGTGTTGTGTCAGACACACACACATATATATAGGCGGTTCGGAGGACACAACAGTTGGCACGCTCATAATCGGAGCCATTCAATTTGTTTCAAGCGTGTTTTTAAGAATATCTGTAATAAAATCAACTCATTCGGAGATTAGTAAGGGTTTCATCTACTTGATTGATTCATTCATTTTTATCCTGCCAAATTTAGGGATGAATACCGATCGACCCCAAAATTCCCATGATACTCCAAACACCTATAAATACAAACACCGAAATAAAGTAAAACAAACACCACCTTAAGAAATGTAAATTAAACAAAGAAACTCCAAAAATCCTCTCTCTGGGCTTCCAGTAAATGGATACGGAAATAAAGCATAATCCTCTGTTCTTCTTCCTCGTCACTCTTTTCATTTCTTGTACATGTCTCTCTCCTTCTAGTCCTAGATCAATACCATGCAAAAGAAAGAGAGAAACATCATGGTAGTGGCGGCGGCGGCGCGGTGGAGTGGAGGTGGAGAAGACCTAGAAGAAAAGTACAGGGAGTGCAAGGAGTTATGTGACAAGCAACCCCCACGGCAGCAGAGATAGTGCCACCGGCGGTGCGACCGCATGTACCGAGAGCGGCGGCGGAGTGATAAGGGGCAAGAAAATAGTACTAAGCCATATTTTTATGGTGCGGCACAAGGGTTTGGTCTAGCTGCTAATATGTAACTTTGTAGTTTGTGTTGACTTCCTCTCGAATGGGTGAAAGGGAGAAGAAGCTTGAAAGTAGGAGCGGAATCAGAATTTTATATACTAGTAGTCATAATTGCAACAACAAGATTTTAAAATTTCACTATTGAATGTGTGTAAAAAGTGTTGGATGTGTTTAGTTAGATAGTTTAGTTTAACTAAACGCAAGTTTATTCAAACAAAGCTGTAGAGAGAGAGTCCCCCTTCTCTCTAAAAAGTTAAACCCTAGCCTCCAAAGTTTTTTTTTTTTGGGGGGGGGTGGGGTTAGCCGCCACCTCCTCCTCTCCCTCTCTCCTCCCTAGCCTCACCTCTCCGGCTCCATCCTTTCCGATCTCATCCGACTTCCATCCTCTTCCTCCATTACCGTCACTTTTTTCCCATGGTTTCGACCTCCATCTTCTTCTTCCGGCCGTTCGAGATCAGATCTGAAGTGGCTTGAAGTTTGGCGCTCGGGCTGGAGCTTCTCTTGCGAATAAGTCGCTGGAAACGGTGGCGGCGGCTACGGTGACACTCTCAGACAGGATGGTGCTTTCCGTTCTGTTCTAGCTGGAGATTTTATTATTATTTTCAATTTTATTTTTCTTTGTTTTGGTTCAGTTGTTTACCCCTTTTATAGGTGGTTTATTAGCCCCTTTTCGGGTGCTTGTTCTTCGATTTTATCTTGTGCTTAAGTGGGAGGGTTTGAGCTGTTTTCCCTCGGGATCTCTACTAGCAGATCGTGGACATGTTCCTAGCTCAGCCCTGTTGTTGGTCTGCCTCGGGCAGGGGTGTCATTCGTCTAGATTTTGATAGTTTTGGTTCTTCCCTGTTGTTTGTGATGAAATCTGTACTGCCCTTGGGCATTTTCCTTGAATGGAATTGACATGTTCAAAAAAAAAAAAAATAGTTTAGTTTAGTTTTGATGATGTCAGCATGTGTAATGAGTGGAGAGAGATAGAGAGAGAAATGAGGGAAATGATAATGTCATCAAAACTAAAACTAAAACTAAAACTAAACTGGAAAACGAACAGGGCCGTTGTAATCTTCGAATCTTTTGACAATTGTAGGGGAGGTCAGCGCGAGACCCCCCGTTGACTGAAGTCAACGTTGACCTACCAATGAGAAGATGACACGTATTGCCCAGGTGGCACGATTTCCGCGTGACACGTGGCTCTCCCCACGGAAGTATCCGCGCGGTGGGGCCACTGACGCGGGCATGAAGGGGGCCACTGACGCGGGACCCTCTCGTGCAAGGCGCCTCCAGGGCGTGCACCCCAAGCCCAGTAAGGGCGGTGCTTGGATAACCATGGGCTGTCCGAACAGGAGAGAAGCCCATGGCCCATTCGACTAGAGCGGCCCAGAGCATGGGCGATAACGCGAGAAGCTAGTCCGACTTAGCCCAGGTAATTATACCTGCTGCGGTCTGAAGGCAGGACCCCGGGGGCCCCCTGAGGCTTGGCTGCGGTATAGGCGCGACCGAACAGGTCACGACCTTGCCCTGACGGGAATAAGGGAGATCTAGTGGCTAAGAACAGGAGGATCGCTGCGCGGGGGAATGGCTTGTCACCGCGCGAGTCAGCTGCGCGGTGATGACGTCACTCGTACGACCAGGTTGTACGGAAAGGACACGTGTTATCATATTATAAGGCGACAGCCTGGCGCCAAATGATTGGCCCAGGGTGCCTATAAATATGGGACATTCCCTTTCAGTGCCCAGAGGTTGGTGAGGTCATTCTAGAGAGAGAAAAGGGAAATCTCTGATTGAGAGGAGAACATTCTCTCTGCAAATTCAGTCCCCATCTCCTAGGTCACCAAGGGTATTACGGATTAGACTGAGAGCAATCCACTGCCTTAGTCCTTTCTGTGCACACCTGCTCTGCTCTTCACCCTTCCTCTAGACCACTCTATTCTCTTTTCATACTGTGACTTTACTGTTAACTATCCATACCTCTCCAGCTCATCATATATTTGACTGTAGCAAGAACCATCACCTACAACAGTAATTTTTTTATATGACAATCAATGGCGAAACTACCCATGGGCTAACCTGGTTGTAGCCCAGGTGAGGTGGAAATAAAAAAATGATATGTAAAATTTTAGCCCACCTTATTTTTTTATGTAGCCTAATACATTCTAACCCTCGGTCCAAACATAAAGGCAAAGTCAACTGCTTTCTGCAGGTACCAACCCTATTAAGACTCAAACCCTACCCACATAAGGGCAAAGCTAAGTGTTTTCCGCTGGGGCAAGCTCCTTGGTGAAGAATATACTCTTTCTTTTTATTGATATATGTATGTATCTAGAATTTTAGCAAATATACAAATTTGTAATTGAGTACTTTGAAACGGTACCCGGTATCACATCGATACCGCTACATATCGTATCCGTAGTAAAACAGTATCATGTCTGGTACGATATTCAAAATCTTAGTTTGTCCAGGACTAATTAGGTTCCCGGTTCTGCTCTTGATGGCAATACAAGGGTTCGGACCTCGTAACTCGTACGTACGAGAATGTGTGAAAAAAAAAGAAGTAGAAGCAGAGAGGTTGAGAAAAGGAGGGTTCTCTGTGTGAATCTAGAGTTTCTGTTCGTAATAAAACTGTGTGTTTCTCGATGGAGCAGGCATTCTAACTAAACCACTCTTGGGCGTCGGTGTTGTGTGTGGGTGAATCCTATTTTTGTGGGATTCGCGTTTGGAACAAGGGCGGACTTGGGGGGTGTTTGGCCCCTGCAAACCCCTTTCTTACTAGTAGTAGTATATTTTCTGTCTTTTCTTTACAATTGTTAGAGACTGGTCCCCACAAACTTCTTCCAGTGTATTTCTCTATAAGGAAGTGTACTCAACTAGGACAACTACTCCTCGAGGAGTACTTTAATTTGGTGCGAAAAAAAAATCGAAAAACGATACACGGAATCACTTCATTTTTTGATTTCAAAATCATGATTTTAGCACCTGCTGAACGCATTTGCTAAAATCATAGTGATTTTAGCAACTGGGTTTCTAAGTTGCTAAAATCTTTTGGAAAACCATGCCTCAGTCTTCCCCACTCTTTGGCCTCGTTTGTTTGACCGGAGATAAATGGATGGGATATGGGTGGGATATGAAATCCTTGGGATATTGCTCAGGATATCAATGGATGGGAAAAATTCATATCCGGTGTTTGTGTTCGACGGGATAGTGCTCGGGATATCCGGTTTTTTCACTAAAATGGGGAAATCCCATCCAAATCCCCCCCTAGGGGTGAAAAAAAAACCGACGGGACCCGAACCGACCGAAAAACCGAAAATTCGGTTCGATTTTCGGTCGATCCAGCCTGGAAAAAAACCGAAAAAACCGAATTGAAAAAACCGAAATGCATCTCGGTTCGGTTTCGATTTTCCAGAATTTTTGTTAGACCGAACCGAACCGAACCGAACCGAACCGAAATACCCTAAAATCATCCCGATTTGGACCGAATTACCCCGAAACCACCCCTATTTGGACCGAAAACCACTCCTATCTCGGTTTCCTGAAATTGACCCCGCAAAAAATAACAAATCACAGCCGTCTATCTCAATTTTAACGCCGGACCAAAAAAACCGAACAACCCGAAAAAAACCGAAAAAACCGAACCACCCCGAACCGATCGGTCCATTGTTTTTTTCGGTCGGGATCGGTTCCCGGAAAAATCACCCCGAACCGATCAGTTCGGTCCGGAACACCCCGAAAACCGAACCGAACCGACCGATTTTCACCCCTACCCCCCCCCCCCATGGGATTTTATATCCGGTACGGATGGGGATATTAATTGGCTGGGGAAAACAAATCCCATCCCAAATAATGTTACCAAACAATGAATTTTGGGACCCACTCCAAATTTCATCCAAATCCCAACCCCATATCCCCCTAACAAACAAGGCCTTGGGGAAATTCCCAAGGAATCAAAATAAAAATAGAGTAAACGTACACAGCAGCAGCAGTAGACACTCCTCAGCCCTAAAAAAAGTGTAATCCCACTGTAATAGTGTAATCATATTTTTGTTACTTTTTGTCATCCTTATCTCTCTTATATTGATACATAAGAATGTATTTTTATTGTTAATTTATGAATACACGTAGTTTGGTCTTACCTTGAGATTTAAAGGTTTGCTCTCATCTAAGGTGTCAGGTTCGAATCTCTTGGGACCACTGGAGGTTATTATCGGTCGTTATCTCTAGGACCCCGGAATTAGTCGAGATGCGTATAAGCTAAACCGGACATCCGGTTATCAAAAATTAAAAAATACACGTAGTTTGGTCCCCCCACATTGACAATCATGCGTCCGCCACTGGTATGGAAGAGAGTTTTGAGAACAAGGGTTACCTTGCGTGATCTTTCAATGTGACCCAAAATGGAACCCATTACAGTCTTATATAATAATTTGATTAGAGCCGTTCATTTTCTAAGCCTTTGATATGTTTATTATCTATAGGTTGATTGGAGACCGACAAAGATTTGGTTAAATCATGTTTGCCTCCTTAGAGTAATGGAGACTGAAACTAATGGTGAATTTGGCCTAAATTAATTTTTGTCAAAGAGAGTCGGTATTATTTCACTTTTAGTTACTTTTTTTTGTTTTTAATTTTTTCCGTCATAAATTGTACATTCGTTCTTCTTGACGAGACTAAAAAAAATTATAAATACAAACCGAAGTTTAAAAAAAGGAGTATTCTACCGTCCGCCTATTAGGCGGACAATAAAGTGTATAGAATCTGAATTCTTACTGTTTGAATTCTTACATGTAAGAATTCTGATTTTTCTCAATCTTGACTTCTTTGGTCTCATAGCCCTAGGAGCCGCTCTCTCTATCTCAACTCTTCACAGCCTCACCATTGCAGCCCCTCCTTCCCCTCCATGGGTTGCACACCCTTTGGGCGGCGGGAGGGGAGAGACTAATCCCCTTTCTAGATCTGGTTTCCCCTTCCCCTTCTGCACCATATCCGGCTTTCCGTTCGCCAATCGTTGGAACTTGGTTTCCGCAGCCCTGTTGGGCGTTACGATTCGTCTGCTCCTCCTTTGCAGCCTTACGGGTTCCGGCGGCTTCTTAGGCCTCCGGTAGAGGCGCGTGACCGGTTGGAGGTTTGGTTAGAGATGGGCTGCTCAGCGACGAAGGGGAGTGTATTTTTTTTTCTCGTTTCTTTTGTGTTTTGTCCGGCTTTAGGTCGGTTTTTGTCCGGTGTGTTCCGTTGGTTTGGTCATACGTTTTCTCGTTGTATTTCTGTGACCTGTTGTCGTTGGAGTGTCCGATCTGTGGACTCCCAATCTTTCCCCATGGGAATCTTTGATGAATACTATCTCTCAACTTTTGACAAAAAAAAAAAAAGAATTCTGATTACTTTGTATTTTACCGTCCGCCCAATGGGCGGATAATAGAAAGATCTTTAAAAAATTCATATAAGAGATGATAAATGCACTAAAGTTTGACTCTCTCTTTGGTGAATTTTTTTCAACTTTGGTATGTAGCATATGGATGGACAAACAATTAATCTAAAAAATATGAACTGAATGTAGTAGAAATTATGAGAAAACAATTAAAAAGACCTAGTAATATAGGCCGAAGAGTGTCTTAATATTAATGGGCTGGTCTTGGATTTCGTAGGCTTTTCTAGCCCATAATTACCGAACTTTGAACTTATGCAGGCCGAGCTAATATGGGTTAGACTTGAGTTGCTTGGGTTTTTCTTCTGGCCCACGTTAAAGCCCTTATTCCGTTTTGGCTGAGGTTTCTGACATTACATTGGAATCCCAATATTTCAACTAATTGCAGTGACCTCCCATGAACGGATGAAAAAATAACTCCGTTAGAGCATCCTTATCAGCTCCCCTAAACTAGCTTTTAAGCTAAACTAGAGAGCCAACCCCCACAAAACACCAAAAAATCAAGCTACCTATTCTCCCTCCCTAAATTATTTTTGCTACAGTACCTGATTAAATTTGAGTGGCACTGTTCACTCACTTTCTTTTTTTTATTGTTTCTTGTCGTGGGGTTTGATGGGGTCAGGGGGAATAGAAGAGAGAGAGGGAGGGAGGAGAATAGATCCGAATAGTTTTAATAGAAAAAAGGTGTACCTTTGCTGGACAAAGTACAACTCCCAAGGTGGGGAGATTAATTTTTTAGGAGAAAAGTTTTTCTTAATAGACTTAAGGGGAATAGTTTAATATAGTAAAGTTTGGATATAGAGTCTGATTTTTTGAGTTTTTGATAAAGTGACTTACTAAATTGTAAAAGAGTTTTTTTTGGTTAAATTTGGTGTTTTTTTTGTGTGAGGCTGATAATGATGCTCTTAGTTAACAATGGGGTTTCTTTGCTTAAGTTTTTTTTTTTTTCTGCTTTGGAACTAATGGAGTTTTTTCTTTCTGAACCCAAAAACAACTTTGACTTTGCATTGAAGTTCTAAAATGAAAATAGAAACCACACAAACACTTGGATAAAAAAATGAACATAGACAATAAAGACGAGTTACAATAATGCATGAAGCCATTCTTATTCATGTCATTTCTTGACACAAGCACTAACGGCATGCATACACACACACAAATAAAAACAGTGGCCATATTTCTACATACAAAAATCATTACAGTAGTTTTTTCAGTCTGTTAAAGGAGGTTCAATGTAATTAGTTAAAATATTGGGACAGAGTGTAATTATTAGAAACCTAAGGGGAGGTTGGTTTAAATTACCCCCTTCTTCCTTTGGTCTACACTCAACAGCTTGTCTTGTTTCTCAAGAAGTCGGCTCTTTATTATAGAATCAAGCAATCAACCACGAAGATATACACAGAGATCTGTATCTATATCTCACAGAGAGAGAAATGGAGTGCGTGTTCGGACTGGTAGGCAAGGATTACGCTCTGGTAGTCGCCGATACATCGGCAGTCCACAGCATTTTGGTTCACAAATCGAATGAAGACAAGATCATGAAACTCGACTCTCACAAGCTCATGGGCGCTAGCGGCGAGGCCGGTGACAGGTCCCCTCTCTCTCTTCTTCTCTCTCTCTTCAACGAAGTTACGATCTTTGTGTATTTTCGTTAAACTGATTGGGGTTTTTGATTTTTTTTAATGTGTATTCAGAGCTCAGTTTACCGAGTTCATTCAGAAGAACGTGGCGTTGTACCAATTTCGTAATGGAATTCCGCTGACGACTGCAGCTGCTGCGAATTTCACCCGCGGCGAGCTCGCCACCGCTTTGCGAAAGGTAATTTTCAGTTGGGGCTTTGGGCTGATTTTACGTTTCTAGGGTTTGATTTGACTTGTTTTTGTTATACCTAGATAAAATTAGGGCTTTGGGTTATTTAATTTGCTGGAAACTTGGGACTATTAGGGTTAAGGTTTTGAGCATCAGTGCTGTGAAATTTGCTTGAAATGGCCGGTTTAACTCTTCTTATGAAACTGTGTTTCAATACCATCTGACTTTGACCCGAAAGCGGCTGAGTTGTAGACTGTATGCAAACATTCTCAGTGTTTTTTTGAACTTAGCGAATTAATAACTGTGAGAGAAATACCTAGTTAGTATTAGGGCTTTTGATTCTAGTATTTGCTGGAAACTTGGTGTGATACCATGAAATTTTCTTGAAATGTCCGGTTCAATGCACCGTACAAAACTAGTAGTAGAATGATGTGTTGGTACTTAGGCCCCGATCTCCCTAAAATCTTGGTCTGGTATTTTTTTTGGTATTTTTACTTTTCGTCGTAATTGTTGGGATTAGTAATTCGAAAAGTATAAAAATGAGTAAATTTGAAAAAAATTCATGTAAGACAACACCAAAGACAAAAATACCTGCTGTTCAATGTTTTTTCGTCTTTAGTGACATGACTTTATCTAGGTTCTTTGAGTGGGATAATAGGATGACAGATTTGGTGGCTTGTGTTCCCTAGTTGTCCTTTGAACCCTTCTTCTTTTCTTCCTGGTGTGGGTGTCAGTGTGTGTGTTTGCGTATGGTTTTGAGGTGGAAATCTCAGTAAGGCTAGATAGTTGGTTTTCGAGAGGGACTTAACTTGATGTGAATTTTGGGCTATGTGCAGTGTCCCGTACTATTTAGTTTACTATCTTCCTTGAGCTTTGGCCTTGTCTGTTTGGTTCTTCGAGCACTTCGCCTTTTGAAAGGTATAGTTGGACTGTGACTGAGGTTTATGAAGCACCTCTAAGGATAGATACTCCTTTAAGTATTTGCTCGAGGCTGAATGCGATAGGGATCCCTATTGCAATCATCAAAACTACAAATTAAGGTAGAGACTGGGCATCTATTGCCATCTGGAGATGATTCAATGTTCAAAGTAACTTTTCTCATTTTCATTTCTCATTGGTCTAATTTTAAATGAGAGAAAACATAATTGTTTAATGAATTTGAGATACCATGTATTGTGAAACATTTAAAAGTAAGTGAGATAACTTTATTACTCAAAATATCTCAACTGAAAACTTCTGTTGGATGGGTTAATTAGATGTCACTGTTTGTGGAATCCCAAGCACTTAGTAAGCATATGCTGTAGGATAAGAGAGAGGAAGCGGACAATCTTTCAATAGAAAAATCAACAAGTAGAGAGATGCGGAACCGGTGTGAGGAATTGAAGGAATGCAGTGTTGTATGGTAGAGATTAGTTGAAGGTAGAAATTGAGGAGTTTCTGGCTGAAGGAATGCCAGTAATACTAAGTTCTTTGACAAACTACCAAATCGTGAAGGACACTTGACTCTATAAGAATTTTTGGTTGATTGAGTGGAGACGGGGAGAGTGCAGAAGTTGAGGTTTTATGTTGAGAATTGTGCTAATAAAAGGCTCCGAAAGAGAAAAAGAGTGTATGAATAGGTTGTTTGCAGTAGAGGAAGTAAATAATATGTTGAAAGACTACAACTGCACAAGGCACTGGATCCAAAGGGTTTTAGCCTTTAGGAGTACCTTTGTTTGGGAAGTTATGGAGGAATTTGTGAAAGGAATACAAATATTGTCTTGTTAGTTAGAGAAATTGCACACTCACATTGAACTATTAATGATGGTTTGGGGCTTTGACATTTTTGCCAATGTAATCAAGCCCGTTGGAGATACGTGTAAGAGTAGGACCATTTATGAAGGACGGCAATTCATTGCAGTTTTGGTGTTGACCACAGCCTAAATAGCATAGAAGTTCAGATTTGAAATGGAGTGATTGTTAAATGGTCTCAGGATGGGTTGGCTAGACTTTGTTACCAGGTGTGGTTTGTGCTAGGTGATGGTAGTGGATGACTTGATAGCAGACTACTTGAGATCAGGGGCGACGCCAGCATAGAACATATGGGGTCAGCTGAACCCAGTGAATAGAAATTTGTTAGAATTAACTGAGGTGTAATTTTTTTGTATGAAGGTCCAATAGGCACTTGACACCAGTGTAAATTCCCATTGAACCCATATAGGCAACAGAAATGTTGAAAACTCTCCAGTATGTTCTGTCCAAAATCTGTCTCCTAGAGTCCTAGTAGTACTTTTTCCCTTTCACATCATTCAAAGTCCTCAGTGGACAACCTTGCACAAGTATTATGTAGTAGTAATAGATAAGATTAACCTCAATTTCTTCAACAAATAACAAAACAACCTTGTCAATACTCCAATAAAGTTTATGTCTTGTTTCTTTTATCATACTTTGCATTAGTATCAACATATTCTGTAGTAAGAAAAAGGAATTGATTTTCACATATTTTTTCCGATAAATGCATTACTCTTTTTGTTTTGTATTGAACTTTTATGTGCAAGTTTTTCACTGAAAATCGGAAAAATTGGTGCATTTATAAAAAGAAAAAGAGTGTGAAAATCATTACCTTATAAAAATACCTTTTCTTTCTAATTTGGCAAGTGAAGATTTATTTTCTTAATTATATTAGAAGTATACGAGAACATAACGAATAAGTGTGACTTCGCTGCAAATTTTTTGAATGACACCACTAACCAGAATTTCTGGAGTCGCCACTGCTTGAGATCCTCTTTCTCTAATAGAGTCTGTGATCTACTCTTTATTTGACCGCTCTTGATTTGGGACTGCAGGCTATGGATGAGTTCCTTGAATGTTTTGTGGGTTGAGTTCCTCCATACGGTACCATATTATATGGTGGTATTGTATTTATGACATTTCCTCAGTTAATTCCTATCAGCCTTTGATTATTTATGGATTAGATGGTTCATCACTTGTTGAATGATTGTAATGTTGGCAAGGAACTCTAGGACTTTAGATGACGAGTCAGGAGGCTAATTGGGTGATGCCAGCCTCTGTTCCATGCCTATTCTAAATAGAAAAGAAGGAAGAAAGCTGGGATAGTTATCTGATTGTGTAGTAGTTATGGCTTCTTGTGGAGAGAAAAAATGATGCAACTACTTTTGAAGACTTAGTGTGAGATATGACTCGTACAGTCGTACACATGTTGGTAGCATCATTAAGTATAAGTCACACTCTCAATTTTGGTATATGTTCTAGCGAGTCCACTTTTCTCTCTTCTACATTTAGTAGGAGAGCTCAATTTGAGCTTCATAATTAACTATTTTTCTTTATACAGTTATTTCTAAAAAAGGTTAAGACCCTCTTTGGTATCGTCTTTGTGTTATAAGGGAAGGAAGTGCGGTTATTTGTGTGGATGTGTTCGGTCGAGTTGTGAGGTTCTCTTATTGAGGCTGTCTAAACGAGCGAAACCTCCCTAAATATATGGTTGATTAGTTTTAATGGTCTTTTGCTACCTAACCCCTTGTTCATTACCAACACCATTGTGGAGTGAGATTTTTTGTGATGGTCATTTCCAGGGGCATAGAAACATTTTTGTTGGCTAGATCTAGCTAAAATATTCAGTTTTTTTATTCGCTGTAGAGATTAGGCTATTCGGAGGCTGTCCCCGCACCTAACACCAGATTGGAGAACTTTGGTGAGGAATTCAACTGCCCATGCTTCCACAAGTTCTCTTTTAGCATTTTAGGTCTTCATTTTATTCCTTTCCTCCCAAAATGAAGGCATGTTTGAAAAAGCACAGAGTTTAACAATTTATAAAAGTTGCTCTATCTTTTTTGCATTACTCCTAAAAATTGACTTGCAAAGTTGGGAAACTGTGATTGCTTTTTGTATATGCCATTGGTTGAATTTTTGGTTTAACAGGCAACATAAGCAAGTATAAAAATTGATATAGGAATTCTGTGCTATTTGTTCTTTATAAAAATCAATTTTGTTTTGTAAGATGTAATTATGAAAGCTAGAAAAGAATGATGACGACACCAGAATCCTTCATATCAGCTGTTTTTTCTTGTATATAACACGAAGCGTGGTCCATTAATGTGCTAAGTGATATACTATAGTTACATATGAAACCTTTTACTCCAATCCAGTCACAAGTCATGGGTGTGGAGTGATGTGAAGGTTCCACGGGACTAATAAATCATCAGTTCGTTATACACTTGTTTACAGACTTTGATCTGTTATCAGTTTTTGAATTCTCTGTGAACTGGATGAGCTTCTTTCTTGGGTACTTCAAATGTACAAAGTAACCATGTTGGGTACTCGACACTTGGACATGGCTATGGGATCTGTGTTGTACTTTTTTTTTTTAGGATGAGGGTTGGACATGTTGAGCTGGAGTGCTGGACAATAATTAGCAAACAAGCTATGCATGAAACTCCGATTACATGAATGAAAAAGTCTAAGACAACTTGTACTTTAAGCTAGAAAATAGAATTCATACATTATGGAAAAATAAATATTCCAGTGTCTCCGTAACCTTGGAATGGAACTTGATGAATCTCATATGTAGACACATACCGGCACCCAACATTTACACTGTTTGTAACTCTTCATGTTTTAGACCTTTGCATTCACCTTCGTATCGATTCCATTCTTTGTATGAAAATATCTCCCGTATGTGGACACAACCCGGTTGTTGTGATCAATGTGGAATAGGTATTTGGAAACAGTTAAAAGGGAGAAAAGAATGTGTAGAACTGCTCGTTTTTAGCTTGACCCACTTCATCTCAGTGAATAAAATTGGTGGTCAAAGTGGAAGTAGAAACTAGGATCTTCAGTTGTGGCCTTTGGGTATGTAGGTTCCTTAATGCCTAAACCTTGTTATTTGCTTTTCAGAGTCCATACATGGTGAATATTATTCTGGCTGGCTACGACAAGGAGACAGGCCCCTCCCTCTATTTCATCGACTATATTGCCTCCATGCACAAGGTTGACAAGGCAGCATTTGGCTACGGCTCCTATTTTTCGCTTGCCATGATGGACAGACACTACCACAGCAACATGTCAGTGGAAGAAGCAATTGATCTGGTGGACAAGTGCATAATTGAGATTAGGTCGAGGTTGGTCGTGGCCCCACCCAATTTTGTCATCAAGATCGTCGACAAGGATGGAGCTAGGGAGTATGCTTGGCGTGAGTCTATTAAGGATGCTCACATTTCTGCTGCATGATCTAATATGTTATTGTGTTTGCATTACTAGGCCCTTTCGGCCTCTTAAATTTGATGGATCGAAATGCAAAACTTGCTGTTTTAGAAACTTTTCCTCATATTCGAAATGCTCTATTTTAATTTGGTGATATTTTACATGCATTATGCATTAGCGATAAATTATGTACTGTTATTGCTTGATTTAGGAAAGGCTGCAGATGGACCGGATTCGATAAATCCGATTCCGTTTTATCCGATTTAAATGGGTTAGGATTCGAATCCAGTTAAAATGGCAGATCGCTCGATAACATCAACGTCCATGATGTTTAGTCGGAGGGTGTTTCTCAACTGTGTGAGCATTCACAAAATTAAAAGAAGTTCAATGAAGTTATCTAAAGAGTTAAAAAAAAAAGAAGGGTAAAATATGTACTTGTCCCTTAAACTATTCAAATTTTATTTACTTTTCCCTTTCAACTATCAATTGCACACGGTTGCCCCTTCAACTATCGAAATGTTACTTACTTGGTCAAAATCCCATTTTTGATCCAACTTTTGGACGGAAAATTTTAACCTAACCGTTATCTATTTTTGTACAGTAGCACCAAAAAAGAGGGTAATATGGACATTTACTCCCAAACCTAAACTAGATACAATAATCTGACTTGGGTAGCCACCCAACGCTCTAACACAGAGAGAGTGAGAGTGGCCGGGCCTAATTGTGTGTGTACGCATATATTATATAGTAGGAGTAGTAAATACATATATTCCTGCATGTATTTACAGTATATTTCTTGATCTGGTTTCCGTGGTTTCAAAATTAAGGAACCACATCTTAATTGGGGCATTTTGTTTTGGGATTTTTGATGATTTCGCCAAAGCTTTGAAATTTTTTATTGTTTATAGATTTTTGCACTTCGTTAACAAATAGATTGCGAGAGAGGGAGAGAGGCGAACAGAGAGTCTGAGATAGAGAGGACAAAGATGATGCATACATATACATATACGGTAGGTTAAAGACATCAATAGCCTTGGTGTTAACTTTTCCATCCAAGAGGTGGATGGAAAATGGGATTTCGACCAAGTAAGTATCATTTGGATAGTTGAAGGGACAACCGTACGCAATTGATAATTGAAGGGGAAGTAAATAAAATTTCGATAATTTAAGGGGCAAGAACATATTTTACCCTTAAAAAAACAAGTGTGTTTTCTCTGTGAGTGGACACATGAATACTGAAATATGGAGCTCACCAAGCACAAACTACTTGTGCAAATTAGGTGGATATATAAATTTCAATTTCCATAATCTAGAAGTTTAATCAGTCTCTACTTCCTATAGCACTGCTACATACACAGAAAACACTAGGGGTGAGCATGGACCGGATTGGTTCGGTTTTGTAGTAAACCAAGAACCAAACCACTATCTACGGATTATGAATTTGAAGAACCAAACCAACCCACAAAAGGCATAGAACCAAACCAATCCAAACCATTAAACTACGGTTCGGATTCGGTTTCGAACCACGGTTTGCTTAAAATTGAGATATTATTTCAGTAAACTATTTAGAGTACTTAAAATTTAGGTTTACTACGTTAGGTTTATATAGAATACGAATAGGTTCTCATATATAGAAATTTAGGGTTATTAATCATGGTAATGAAGGAAATCAAGGAATAAGAATAGGCATGACCGAATTATGTATAGAAATTTGGAAAAATAGAAACATGCTGGGGAATCAAAATTCGAAGGGAGAATTTCATCACCGAATTTATTTGCTATGACTAAACCACTATTAGTGTATTGGAATTAGGGGAATAAGTTGTGAATTCTAGGCAAAATAAAATCTTGCCAGAGAAGGAGTAATGAATAAATTAAATTTGGAAGTTAGTTGACTATGGCTTATATATATAAATAATACATAATATACATGGTTTGGATCGGATTGGAACCAGAACCATGAACGTAAATCCACAAACCAGACCATTGACTACGGATTCTAATTTTTTGAAACCAGGACCAAACCACGCTACTAAAAAACCGAACCAAACCAATCGGTTTGGATTGGTTTGGACTGGATTCACGGTTTGATGGATTTTTTGCTCACCCCTAGAAAACACACCCAGAATTTACCCACAACTTGAAAATCAATCCAAGTGAATCTGAACCGTTGATTTACACTTTCGGGGTCAAATCTGTGTCCCCTTTCGGGGCACCCAAACTTACTGCTACTTCCTATGAATGTTCTTCGCGGGAATACAAAGGGTCATGATTTGTGGAAAATTGCGGAGAGGTCCCTTTTTATGTTTCCAATGACGGCATGCACCCTGTGTTTGTTTGGAAACTCTATTTGCCCCTTGTAAAATCTATTTTTCGTTATATTTATCCTCATATTATTACAACACCCTAATGTCTCAATACCTAATGTTCGCAATGTCATCCACAACTCCTTCAACCACTCCCAGGCTCAACATTCGGCACAACTACGGCACACACCATTGGCATCGTAAACTACCATGATAGCACCCCGTGCCATAAGCTACATAATCTTTTGGCTAAATTATTGCATTGGCGCCCCCTCACCCAAGCTGAACCAAACTTTTTTACTTATTCCAATATAATAAAAAAAACCCGATGCCAATGGCCAAGTCAAGAAAATCCACAAGCAACATGAGCATGCATGCAAGAGGCTACCCATGAGGTGTCTTTGCCAAGGCTCTAGGCTGCCTTGGAGAAATATGGACCTTGTCGTGTCAAGCAGGCTTCCTTGATGACGGCTAAAACATTTGTGCAATGGCTTTTACTGCTAAAATGACTGGAGCGTATGTCCCTTTAAACAAAATTTCTATTCGGTGATGGTTTTTTTTATTAAATTATGATTTAACTGCTTTTATCTTTTATCTTTTTCTTTTTATAAGTAACGGCTTTTATCTAACTTCAATAATTGAGAAAAAGAAAAAAAGAAAAGGGTTAAAAAACCTGGAAAAACTTACCCTATTCTTCTTTTTGTGTTCTTCCTGCAACATGTTCAATTATTGACAGTCATACATGAAATTGTCAGTGAATTTCACTCGCCGAAGGAAAATCGACTGCAAACCCTACGTGAATTCCGTAGTAGTAAAGAAGAAGGAAGTCTTCTTTCGTCCCGGAAGAGAGACCCTCGAGAAACCAGATGCTCAAATAAAGAGAAACAAACAGAAAGAGAAAAAAAAAAAAAACGACGTCGTTTTTCGTAAGAAAGGGAGAGATATAGCACAACCACATAAGCCCCAGAGAATAACAGATGATGGTGGGGGCATTATGGTCAAATCGCCATACCAAAACGAAGGAAAGCCTTACTGGCTCTTTATTGGGTTTTCTTAATTACTTTCGTTTGTGTTGATATAAATATCCAATTAATTGAAATTTAGTGCAAATAACTCTGATGATAATATCTCCAAAAGTCATCGACGCAAACAACTCTGTATGTATTTATTAATCGAGTCTAGCAAAAATTTTAAAGGGTTTTCCTATTGCAAGCCTACTGATCTACAAGAAGTATATAAAAGGACGTTAAAAAAAAAACACGTTGTTCAGTGTACATTTTTATAATTTTCATTATGTTTATAACTATAATTTTATACGCTTCACTGATTTCAATACACTTTTAGACCTTAAAGCCCACTAAACTTTTTTTTTATATTTTTTTTTAACAATTTTCAATTTTAAAACTACGTGTTTTATGTGGGCCTATTCGGCCTATTATTTTTCTCATTTTCAACTTCTCATTTTTTATGATGGCCTGTTTGTTACTATTTCCATTTTGCTGGCTTCATCTATGGAAATTCTCCCTGTTGGTAAAAAAAAAAAACTCATTTATAAGTTTTGGGTGTTTGGCTGCCCAAACTCAAATCACATTAAGCCAAAACTTATTCTCAAAATTCGATATTAGAGAGAAAAAGCCAAAAGTGGGCTGGGATGAACTTTTTACTTCTCATTGTTCACTTTTCCCGTTTTGATTAACAAAAAGACCAAGAAAATATATTCTACACATATCTTCCAAACACAACTCCCGTTACAAAATGCATTCTGCACATTTCTCCCAAACACTTTTACCCGATTCAAAATACATTCTGACTGTAATTCAAAAAACGAAACAATAAAAAATAAAAAACTGGAAATGAGGTTTCCAAACACTCCTAAGTTGGTGTGGTGCTAGCACAATTGTCACATCCAAATCATTTTCGCTCCCGAGTCATGAGCATTAATGAATTTCTCCTACATATTTTCAATTTTTAGACGGGAATACAAGCATATTGAGCCCCTTTGCAAATGAAATTTCTTGTGAATCTACTGGTCATGGTGTGAATGATTTGTTTTTTACCGGAATTGGAGATGAGAACAGTCGAGGTGTGCGTAAATTCACCCGAACAACCTTAACTATCAAACAAAACAGGTTCAATGAGTAAATATCATCTCATGTGGGCCCATTTAGGAAAAGTGATTTTTGTCGGTAAATTTCTTTCTTTTTTTTTTTTTTGTTTTTTCTGATGGGAAATTATATAAGCGCCCCACTCTTTTCTTAGTATCCACAAAAAAAAAAAAAACAAATTCTTAAGAAGGTAAATGAGTTCTACTTTTGGACCCATCTTAATTATCCAAACTGTCTATTTCATAAAAAATAAAAACGTATATCATCCTCGCAAAAAATCTAGTTAATCGGACATAAGTAAGTATTTGGTTTATCTTGAAAACTATGAATGATTAAAAATTCTACTGTTTCATGTTTTCAATATAACTGGAAATTTAACGATATCTGATCAAGTTAATTTTTCTGCAATAATGATCTATGTTTTATTATTTACAAAATACATGGTTTGGATAATTAAGGTGAACTCCACGCGCCTCAAATTTTTTTGAGTGTGAATACCCAGGAAATGGTTGGAGTGTTGGGTTTTCGGTACGCTCTAGAATTTGCGAAAGATTGCACGGGGGAAGATTTTATAGTGGAAGGTGATGTGCAAGGGATCATTCAGATGCCACACGGTGTGAAATGTGCTAATCCAGCGTGGCCGTAGTCGTTACAGATGCGATGTATTTAGTTCGTCTTTTCCGTTCTATTTCTTTTCCGTTTGTTTGACGTGTTTTTAATAGGGTGGTTATGAAATGGGTAATCCTACGGGTACAACGAATTTTGTACAGAAAATGTACAAATCGCTCTCGGGGACCCACTTTTGGGTCCCACACGAGTGATCCGAACCGTTCATTATTTTTAAAACATTTTTCCGAAAAATGAAACGGCGTGATTTTGGTTCAAGCACTTCTAACCGTCCGATTGAGCTGAAATTTTGTGGAGCCCTTCGGAAAAATGTTTTAAAAATAATGAACGGTTCGGATCACTCGTGTGGGACCCAAAAGTGGGTCCCCGAAAGCGATTTGTACATTTTCTGTACAAAATTCGTTGTACCCGTAGCAGGATCCGTTATGAAATATCCAAATTTGCCCTTTCTGTTGAGCTTTTCTACTACCCGGGAAAGGGATTTCCCGGAATGGGTGTGTAGACAAGCTTCTTTGGATGTTTCGCATTTGACCAAAACAAGGAATACCGAGGAAAGGGATGGGGTGGGTGTATACAATTATCCCTTTCCCTGCACCACACTCTCGTCTTCACTCGCTAATGAGCAACCAATGACCTACTACACATACACGCATTCAGATGTTTGCCAAGAAACAGAAAGTTCCGAATTTTCGCTCGTAAATGTGATCTCACATGATCTTTCCTCCCGCATGGAACAGAATAATTTCTCCAACAAAAAAACACAGAAAAGAACTCTTTTTTGAGGGAAATTCGCAGCTTTTCCATCGTCCAATCATCTTTTTTGAGAAAAATAGCTGCAGCTTTCTTCTGTTCAGGTATACTTTGTTTGTTTGTGGCTTTATTTTTTGCCTCTTGATTTTCTCTGTCCACTTCCCTTGAACCCCTTTTTTCTCCCCTTTCCCTTCTCAAAATCTCTCACATTCGAGCTCAAATCAAAGGTGGGTTTCTCTCGATTTTCCTCACCACAATCATCATCTTCCCCTTACTCCAGGTTTATGCATAACTCTCTCTCTCTCTCTCTCATCGATTAGTGTAACGTATAGCTGCATTACTCGTAGGAATTTGATTGTACTCGAGTGAGCTCTTGCGGGCATTTTTTCCCTTAATCTGTGAATTGCTTTCACTGTGTTTCGGGATGTGGGTTTACTGCCAAACCAAGGTTAAATGTTGGATCTCATCTTCTTGTTTGTGTTTTTCTTTTTCTTTTTCTGTTTAGTTTCTTATATTTATGGCCACAAAAGTTCAGATCACAAGTGGGTTTTTCTCGATTTTAGTCATCAGAAGCAGCATTTGCCCCTAATCCTACCTGTTATCTACATGTCTTGTGCATTGATATCTGTAACCTGGTGAACATTGTGGGCTTTTTCTTATATGTAAGTTGGAAATATTATTCTTCTCCTCCCTTTTGAACTTTCGGATTGGTTTCAATGTCGTTAGGAATGTGGGTTTTCTTTTTTGGTAAAACCAATGTTAATTTTGATCTTATCTTTGCCACTCTGGGTGTTTGTTTATGTGGTTCTGTGTTTGATATGAACACAAAGGTTAAGGTCCCAATTGTGGATTGGGTTCAGACTGTTCAGTACCTATGTCTTGTCTTTGTATCAGTTGAGGTATTTGTTATTTACTCTGAATGAAAACATGGTCACAACCACTGATTGAAGGGAGAAGAGAGTTCAATTTCTTTTCATTTCTCGAAACCATCCAATCCAAACGGGCCGTTAGTACTCTCGAACATGATTTTGAAAATCAGGTCACCAAGTTATCTTATTCCTAGATTCGTAATTAATTTGATTTTTTCTCTTGTTGGTTTGTTTATTGCTTACTGTGCATGTTATAGCTTTGTGAAATTGTTTTGTGTTGATTTTTTTATGGGTAGATCTGTAGGCTTTTGGTAATGTTATTGTCATCATTGATCTTGTTGCTAGTATAACCTTCTTTTTGTATGACAATGTAGTTCAAGTCGGTGTTTGTTTTGGGTGAGGCTTCATTTATTTAATAACTTGGTATGACGAAATGGGCATTTAGTCTTTTTTTGTGCTGATTGCAACTCACAGATTCCTCGACTTCAATTAAAACAAGTGGTTGATGGATTCGATGAATGGGAAGAGGAATGAAGAGTATTCACACATCCAAGACAAAGGGGAAATCGGGTTCATTGATTATGATGATAATGCATCTGTGTGTACTTACAAACCTGAAGAAGAGGGTCCAATAGTTATATCTGTTCCATTCCCTCTTCAGAATGGAAAGCCTCGATCTGTGCTTGTGGGAGAAACTTCTAGTGATCCAATCACCATCACGAACACCACTAGCGAGCCAGTGGAACTGTGGAAAGTTGACATTTATGATTCAAATCCCAAGGAATCGTTCACCGTTTCTCTCATGGAGCCTCCATCGGCAAATACAGATTTGGAGGACGACAGTGGATTCGTAGAGTTTTTTTGCTTGGAAGATAGGGTTTTGCAGCCGGGCCAAACTTTAACGATTTGGTTATCTTGCAAGCCTAAAGGAATTGGTTTGCACCAAACGGCGGTGCACTTTGACTTGGGGAGTGACCGGATTGAACGGGTTGTTCTCCTTTTTGTGGAAGATAAGATCTCCAAATCCTTGGCATCAAACAAGCCCTATTCGAGAGAGAGAAGAAAGAAGTCGTTGGTTATAGATAAAAACGCGGCAGATACATTTGTCGCGGGTGAGCGCCCCCCTCCGAGGCGTTCGAACCGTGGTTCCAGATTTCACCTTGCTGAATATCCGATCCCAAAGCACATACGAGAATTGGTGGGAGATGAAAAGGTTCCAGATTGTATCACAGAAGGTGTAACAAGGGGGAATTATGGCATTTACTTCACTACTCTGATAAACTTGGAGGAAATACAAGTGGAGGTAACTTTTTATTGTCAAGGAAACATTCACCCTAAGGCTGCTTTTGGTTCACTGGAATATTTTCCGACGTTTGGTTAACTTATAAATGCTTTATGCAAAATACAAATGGAATGATAATCCACCAAATCTGATTAAAAAGACCACAGGTAGGCCGAGGTTTGACTTTACAATTCATTTGTAAAGTTGTTCCAGCCAATCAAACACTAAAGATTAGAAAACGTTATTGTCTCAGTGTTTGACTTTCTTGTTTCAGGAAAATATGCAGGGTTATAATATGGAGCACATCTATTTTAGGAAGAAGGGAAAGTTTTTGACCCTTGAGGTACCAGGACTAGCTGAGAGAAGGCCTTCACTTGTGAAGGGAGACGATATCTATGTTAAACTAGCAGCTGAAGATTCAAATGAAGCTACTCGTATCTTTCAAGTAAGGTTTCCTACTTATGCAGGGCTTTCTGTTGTCATTGAGAGAAACTGGACAACTTGATTCTCGTACTTTTATGTAGTCTGAAGCAGGAGCTATTTAATGCCATTCAGCATCGTAATTGTGGGAAAAGCCCTCTTTCATATTGAGACTTGGTTGACAAGTGTCAGTTTATACATGGTAAACCACTATATGCATATCGGAACGTTGTTTACAAAGCCCTAATGAGGAAATATGGCCAAGGGCTCTTCAGCTTGGTGATTCTACCCATTCTGATATTCTACTGTTTTTGACCTCTTGTTATGCTAACCCCCTGGTCTGATGCAAAGAAAAACATCTTTAAAAAAATTGGTTTTCAATTTTCAGTTAAAGAGACCATCTATTTGTTGTGTGTTGAATTATGTGGTGACAAACTAAAAGATCCGACTGATAAAAAAAAATAAAAAAACTAAAAGATCCGTGTTGCCAACATGTATCCTTAGCTATGTATTTAATTAGATATACTTAAGATGCTGGGCACAAATCACACGATGCATATCATCTACAGAACATGAAATTTAAAATTTACAATATTTGTCCATTTGATCCTTTCCACGAATGACATTTTCTTTTTCCCTTTTCTGCATTGTCCTCTAATATTCTAATGGCTAATTTAGATAATCATACCCAGTTGTTCCCGAGTTGTTTAAACTACTGCTGGATTGGGTTCTATGATAAGCTAATTTTTAAAAAAAAGCTTTGGAAATGTTGACAGGAAACCAAGATTGGTATTAACTTATTAAAAAACATATACGGAACTCTATGTGGAACACAACTTACAGGATTCTATTGTAAGCTACACTACATTAGTCGTACTTAAATACCTACAATCTCCATCCAGACTTACAATGTGGAACTCAACAAAAAACCAGCTCGGTGTTGGTGTATAGAATTAGAGATATGCGTTTCTTAGGCCTTGTTCTCTTTCAACGTTTTCCACTTTTTGGTTTTTATCCTTATTCAATTTTATTTTTTTTTGCATTTGTTAGTTTTGCATCGTGCTTTTTAATTCCGTTATTCGTCTCGACGGGAGGAATCGAAAAAGTATAAAATTATGACAAAAACTCGAACAAATCCAAAACCCTAAAAGTGCAAAAAGTTCAAAAAGTCACACAGTATGTGAAACAACCCCCAAGTATTTTGTGCTGTTTCCATTCTGTTTCATACATTGGCATGCATCTTGTCAACCACGACTTGATGAGATCTGTGATACAGAATTATAGAGATGGATACATCATGCAATATATGATTTGTTTGGCAACTACGGTCTACGTACATTATAAGGTTTTATGGTTGCCAGATGTGTTTCTCACTAGGTTGACAAATAAAGGGCTCAAAACTGAGTGGTCCCCTCATGACTCAGGTATTGCATTTTGCATGGATAAAAAATGCACTGTTTTATCTATGATGCTTTTCCATCCTCACCCGTTTTTTACCTACATCTTTTTTTTCTTCTATATCTACCAGTTTAGCGTTTGAATCTACAACCACTTTGCTGAAAAGTTACTATTGGATGACCTGTGTAGGGTTATATCCACCGAGTTGAGGCTGAAGAAGTATATTTGAAGTTCGATCGTGATGAAGAATTTCACTCTCGTCATAATTCTTGGGCCTTGTATAATGTACAATTCACGTATAATCGGCTAAGCATGAGGAAACTATATCAGGCCATCGAAGTATCTGAATTTCTAGATAAAGAGCTTCTCTTCCCATCTGAGTCAACTAGAAAGAGGCAGATTAGACGCAGTCGACTGTCACCTCTCTCTTCGATTCTTAACGAGGAGCAGAAGTGCGCAATCGAGATGATTCTTGGGTGCAAAGGGGGCCCACCTTATGTGATCTACGGCCCTCCTGGTACAGGAAAGACCATCACACTTGTAGAAACAATACTTCAGCTCTATACAATTCGAAAGGGTGTACGACTTCTTGTATGCGCCCCTTCTAATAGTGCGGCAGACCATATACTGGAGAAACTGGTTTCTGAAAAGGAGGTTTCATTTGGAAAGAATGATATACTTAGACTCAATGCGGTTACTCGACCATTTGTAGATTATCAATCTGATCTTCAGTTTTGTTCCTTCGAAGAGTCGAGCTTCAATTGTCCTCCGCTCAATATCCTAATGCGATACAGAATCATCATATCGACCTATGCAAGTGCGTCTCAACTTTACGCGGAAGGAATCAGGAGGGGTCACTTCTCTCATATTTTCTTGGACGAGGCAGGCCAGGCTTCAGAGCCGGAAACCCTAATTCCTCTGTCCCACCTTTGCCAAAAGGGGACAGTGGTAGTTCTCGCGGGTGATCCAATGCAACTAGGTCCAGTGATTCACTCCAGATATGCTGAAAGCTATGGGTTGGGAAAATCGTACTTAGCTAGACTGTTTGAGTATGAGTTTTACAACATGGGCAATGAGAATTATGTCACAAAGCTGGTTCAGAATTACAGGTGTCACCCGGAAATTCTTCATCTCCCTTCAGAATTGTTTTATAATGGGGAATTAGTCGCATCCAAAGAAGATACTGCTGATTCTGTGGCTTGGGTTGACCTTCTTCCCAACAGGGATTTTCCTGTCCTTTTTGTTGGCATCCAAGGCTGTGACGAGAGGGAAGGAAGTAATCCGTCGTGGTTTAACAGATTCGAAATAAGTAAGGTCGTTGAGTATATTAAGATACTAACAGAATCAGAAGGAAAGAAGTTGAATGGGGAAGATATTGGAGTCATAGCACCTTATCGGCAACAAGTCCTTAAGTTGAGTGACATCCTCGAACATGAGGGTTTCTCTGGCATCAAGGTTGGTAGTGTTGAACAGTTCCAAGGACAAGAAAGAGAGGTTATCGTTATATCTACTGTTCGTTCAACAATCAAACACAACGGGTTTGACAAAATTCACTGCTTGGGATTTTTGAGCAATCCCAAAAGGTTCAATGTTGCCATTACCCGTGCGAGGTCTCTGCTGATTGTCATTGGGAACCCACACATCATTGGCAAGGTAATTATTAATTTGTGTAAGTTGGCCTAAGGCAATACCCTACCCTAACTCTCAAACAAAAGAATAAGCTGGTAATTTTCATTTCATAACTTAGGATTTTGATGGGTCCTATCACAATATGTGTCTAAAATTTAGGTATGGTTATGGGACAACTCCTGACACTTATTTGTATTGAATGCTGTACAATATTGCTGGATAGTAGGTCCTTGACTGGGTACGTGTGTTGGACACCTAACTTAGCCCTTACTCAAGCGTTAAGTGTTCTATATGGGAACTTACACACGTTTAGAATGGTCTGGGTAACATATGCTGAGACCAATTGTTTTCTGTAGTTTATACTACTGAGACTCAGCTGCTGCTTGTGGCAGGATCCGCATTGGAGTATGCTCTTATGGCGTTGTGTGGACAATGGCTCCTATCAGGGTTGTCCTCTACCTGAAAGGCAAGATTCTCTCCAGGATTACCCCGCAGAAGACAGCTATTCAGCAGGGTATGAAGGCGAGCAGCTCACCGATGACTTAAAAGAGTGGCATTTGGGCAACGATAAGCCTTGGGTCTCTGATGAAGTAGAGCCAGAAGTACAGAAACCTTCTGTTGATGAATCTGAGTGGTCAGATGGTTGGAAGTAAAATTCTTTAAGATCTTTTTGATATGAGACACAAAAGGAAGAGGAAGAACATTTTTTTCCTTCCAACTCTTGGTGAATGAAAGCAATTTGCTTGGGATTGCGAGTGTCAGTTTGTTGATAGAACTAAATGATGTTTTGTTTTGCTTCTGGGAACCATAGTGATCAACTTTTAAGTTGCAGAAGATATATATCTAATTTTTTGATCGGAAGTTTGCGAGTACGATTACAAAGTACGTATTGTAACAGGGAAGAAGGAATGGTTTATGTTTCCTAATACTTCTCCTCTATTGAACTGTCGACACTGAGAACAAGACAGTGTTTTGTTGGTGTTCCGTATCCATATGTACTCTTGTTTCACAAAGACGGAAGTACAAATGTGCATATTGTCAGGATCAGCGATGTGTACTGTGGCAGCAAAGCAATCGTTCCAAGGGGAAGCCAGTTGCCGCGATTGTTTACATGTTTTGATGCAGATGAGAGTGTGACATGATGATGCGTTGGAGTTGTGTTAAATGGGCTTGGTGTTGCGGCCGAAACCCTATCAGAATCTGGCATTAAGCTACTCTTCATAGGAGGCGAAGATCTAACAGGACCTGCAAAGCAGTCGAACTAAATACTTATCCAATGCTTATGAGTACTTCAAATAAACTTTGATCTAATTGAGAGAAAAACGGCAGGAGAATTTAAGTGTATCGATATGATCACTCTTATTAGATTACCGGAATCAGCTGGCCTTGGAATCCCTGGACCTGCTAGATAAATGCAAACTTGTAAATATTTTGACGATTACAAAGAATAGAAACAAGACATTTCTGCAGAGTGAAAAGGATTTTTGCAAATACCTATAATGCCTTGTAGAGGAGGAAGTGCTGACAGCCCTGGTGAAACAAAACGAAACAAACCAACTCATGAATTGGGATACTAAAGCAGGGTTGAACATGAAAATGACAGCATTTGCACGGAATCGACAAACAAAAAAACACCTATCATTTTCGTCTGGCATTATCGTAAAACAATACTTATCTCTATTCATTTTAATCTGAAATGAAATGAAAGGATCCAACGAGCGATTAGGCACTCCAAATGACAGTGTAATCAAATAGGCAATTTGTTAGTCTCATTTTCATTTTTTGGCCGTCAAATGACAGATTCCTTATCTGATTCACTGCTACATCAGTATTCCTAAATCATTGTTTCTGCGAAATTCGTAACCTACTCCTAATGTAATGTACACAACGAGACACCAACGGCTGAAATGATTAATTGTCAGTTTAGGATATGTGTTATCTGATTTTCTGGTAATTTCATCAGCACAAATCAATCGGGAGTCAAAATGAACTGAGAATTCAGGTAATAACAATTTAAGCCATAACAAGATGCAAGCAGAATATTTCTCCATATAAAGACGCAATTCAAAACTACAAGTATGAGAATAATTAAGATACACGCATACGTACATATATAAATCTACCTATGTTTCCTATTTTTCCTGAATACAGTGTATAACGAGGATCGACGCAAGTCACGCAGCTGAAGTAATTCAAATTATACCAGAACAAAAAAAATGCAATTCAAATTGCGAGCGGTTGAGTTACGTTACATTTTTCTGGCTCGATCTACATTTTTCTGAATAATTCAAAACTACAAGTATGAAATACATAGATAATTATAGTACATATATACAGATATCTATGTTTCATTATTTTTCCTGAACACTAGTGTATCATGAAGATCGAGGAGTATTCAAATTGCGAGCAGCTGAAGCGCGTAGTGACAAATTTTGACTCATTTCACATTTTTTCGATTATTTCAACAACACAAAATCAATCGAAGCAATGAGATCTAGAGGATATGAAATGAAACAAAAACTTTAACGATCATAAGTTTAAATTGTAGATCTAGAATTTCGAAACGACGTTGTGAACCTGAACAGAGAGACTCCAGAGAACCGTTCACATTCGATCCAGCGTTCTGAAGAGGACAGAGAGACGAGAGAGAAAACAGCTTCGTCGAGTTCAGAGGGAAACCGAAGAACGCAGGCCGCCGCACGGCGTAGCAGAGGCAGTTAGCGGCGCCGGTATCGAAAGCCGAGGAGAAGACGCCGCAGCAGTCAGAGGATGGCGAGGAGGAGATGTTGTTTGGTGGAGAGGCGACGTAGGGGAGGCACGGAGAGAATGAGACGAGCTCGGAGGTGCAATTGGTGGATCCGGCGGTGGTAGGGGGGGAGGCAACGGTGGATAGGGTGGAGGAGAGGAGAAGTGAGAGAAGAGAGAGAAAGAGGCAGAGTGGAGAGGTATAGGCCATGGTTTAGAGAGAGAGAGAGATGGTTATTTCCGTTACGGAGACGAGAGTGAATTGGAGTATATATATGCAGAACAAAATGGCGGGAAAGAGAAACCGTTTTTTTCCCCAAAATACCCTTCATTTTCGTTTCATTTACGAGAATGGCCAAACTCGGGTAACTTCTTTCCTCTCCTCTCATGGAAGAAATTGGACGGGTCCAGTTTGGGCCTCTTGGGCCCCATTTTGGGCTCAAATTTATATATGGAACCGTGCAATTTGTAGAGCTCCGAGAATATTTTTTATAATAGAGGATAAAAGAGTAATTCAGTAATTCCACTTAAACCACTCGACTAGCAATTGCTTGAGCTCCGAGAATGATTAATCAAGGCATGTTAGATTCTTAAAAAAGAGTAATTTTTTTTTACACTACAAAGTACTGGACGTTTATGGTCTAATTGTGCTTTCATTGGTGTGATTTTCTGGCTACGCCACTGGGCACAAGCCCCCCGAGTCATTGCTTAATGCCTTCAGTTTTTGGTCCAATAATAGGGTCCCCAGAATTGAAGTCATATGAAATAGTACTCCCTTCGTTCTTTTTTAAATGATACCTTTGGAGAACGTGTATTTTTTGGAGCCGTTAAAAAATACACTTCCGTAGCATATTTTTTTAATTTTTTTTTTGCACCAAATTAAAGTACTCAATGAGCACTTTAATTTGGTATTAAAAAAAATTAAAAATTATATAAAGAAATATGTTTTCTAGGGATTTGAAACTGCACATATTCCGATAGGGAAATGGACGGAGGGAGTATCATTTACGTGAACTCTTCTACATAAAATGCTATAGTAGCTTAGCGATAAGATCTGTGAATTTTGCCATGAGGTCTAGTGTTCCATCCTTCTAATCTTTAGTTTGTGAGGTCAATTTACATTTTTTATTTTCTTTTTATAACCAGATCAATTTACTTCACTCTTGTAAAAAAGTGCTTCTACGTTTGGGAATGGAACTCCTGTACGTCCCTCCTTGCCTACAGAGAAAAAGAAAAAAAGATTAGACTGTAAAAGGAGGAAAATGGCATGATCAATTCGGTAGAGAGACTAGTGGCTTGCTTTGGATAAAATAAAAAAAAAACAATAAATCAATTTTTTGGTTTATTCGTTTTGTCTTTGTTTAAAAAATTTTACATTTGTTAATTTTGCGTCAAGTTTTCGTTGATTATTAATTTGTATCAACGAGAGGAATCTAAAAAGGAAAAAAAATTATGGTCAAAATTATTTGTTTTTTTTTAATAAAACCAAAATTAATATAGTAATCCACATATTTTTGGTTTTATTCAAAAAAAAAAAAGTTGACCATAATTTATTTTTTTTACTTTTTAGATTCCTCTCGTCGAGACAAATAAAAAATCCACGAAAACTTGACGCAAAACTAACGAATGTAATTTTTTTTTGAATAAAGACAACGAATAAACCAAAAAGCTGGTTTAAACCTTTTTGCCAAAGGAGACCTCTTTGAGGTTTTTAAACGAGCCAAGCTCAAATACTGTAAAGCATGGCTCATTTTCCACCCCTAAATTTCTATGCAAATAGGTATACAACATTATAAAAGTACATACGAAGATATCTCTTCCTGTTTCGGGTTCGAAGGGCCAAATTTACAAGGAAACACACATAATCGAAGAACAAATGAAGTACAGAAAACAATCACAAGGAGGAAAAACAAGGCACAATGATTTTACGTAGTTCCGAGTGATTGCTTAATCATATTCCACGGCATGTTGGGCTGTTTTACTATGATGAAAGAATGAGAGAGTTACAATAGGAAGCTGCTCTAGCTTTACTTTTATAGTTACAAGAAAGCCCATACACACAGAAAACCCAAAAAAAAAAACGACTCAAAACACGAATGTTTCACTATAAAAGAATTAGTAGTCCGACTACGCGTACGTATACACACGTACGTACGTGCACGAACACATCTAGACCGTCCATTTCAAGAATCAATTGTTTGGATTTTAAAAAACTCTTCTATGTAAGAGTCAAACTCTTACATGGAAGAGTTTTTTTAGATCCAGACCGTCGTAAACACGCACGGACGGTCAAGATGCATCGTCCGTGCATTATTCGTATGCGGAACGTGCATACAAATAGTTTTTTTTTTTTTTTGAAGAATTAGAGACTATAGGACGCAGCCCTTACTTTGCTTTTATAGTTTCAAGCAACCTCATACACAGAAAACCTTAAAAATCAGGCTTCACAACATTTCTCGAGTTCTTTCAAAACACAGATGTCTCCGAAATCCAGTAGAAATTATGAAATTCAGAAAAAGATTATAAAAAAAAAACAAAAAACTTAAACGGTAAATAGTTTGAGGTGGGGACAGGTGTATGTCCCGTATACATACACATGCATGTACATCTTTCTGCTATTCCTATGTTGTATTATCCACAACCGCCAGAGAGCTACCTAAAACACTCTTTTGGTTTCTCGAAATATACAGCTTGCAAAATGGCTTCAAAAACGTTGGCAATTCCTTCTTCTTCACGTCTGGTATCCAACAGAGCCAGGCCTAATTCGGAATCGGTTGGAGCGGTTGGGCCGCGCTCGGTGTTCGTTTTGGGTGGTTGCAACGCGAGAAGGCTTGCTAGGTTGTCCGCGGTGGTGATCAGGGCTCAAGCGACCGGAGATGGCAGAGCTGATACGGGGAGGGCTCAGGGGACTGGAGAAAGAAGGGACGCGGGGAGGGGTACTCAGGCGACTGGAGAGAGAAAAGACACGGCTAGGGACACGGGGAGGGCTCGGGAGACTGGAGAGAACAAAGGCACGGCGGTCGAGGTCCACGTCGGCAGTGAAGGCAACCAACAGCAACAACAAAGGAGAGCCATGGAGAGGCGGCGGCAGGCCGTCGATATCTCACCCTTTGGTAAGTCCGTGTGTGTGTGTATGGTAAGAGCGGTAAGCTACAGGTTTTTCATTTTGTAAAATTTGGAACCAACTTGGGAATGCTTCATTCTTGGCCTGCAAATGAACTGAGCTCCTTACGAGCAGCTCGAGACTTGGTTCAACTCTTTTAATAATTAAGCTGAGCTTGATCTCAAGTTCGAATTTTAGGCTTGTATTATAATCGAGCCAAGCTCAACTCTCCGAAGCTCGGGCAGCTCAAAATAGTTCGAATCGTTTAGTATTTGAATCAAGCTTGGCTTGTCAAGGGTTCGGCTTGTTCACAACTGAACTGAATTCGAGCATTTTAAAGCTTGGTTTAGCTCGACTTGTTTGCAACTGCACTTATGGCCATATCATGCTTGAGGGCAAGAAACAAGTAAACTAGGCTTTAACTTGAAAGAGATTAACTTATTTACAGGTGTCACTGGCTTTTTGTGAGCCCATCGAGTGTACATTGCAATAATCTGAACCGTTCATTTTATAGGGTCCGCAAAATAATGTATCAATGTAAAAAATCAGCTTGATCGGACAACGATAAGTATGTCAAGAGTTGAATTTTGGTTTAAAAAAAAGGACGCTTTGGATTTTGTTTGGATTTTGTCAGTAGTTTTTAAGTTAAAATGTTCATGACCATTTTAAAACCAAAATTCAACTTTAGACATACCTATCAAGATGGTTTTTTGCGTGAATACATTATTTTGCGAGCCAACAAGATGAACGGTTCAGATTATTGCAATGATTACACAGTAGCACCCACAATAAAGGGCGCAAACCCCATGATTTGCACCAACATCCGTAAATAAGTTTAAGTTTATCTCTGAACATGCACCAAATTTAACAAATGAGTGTTTGCTTTTCATGGAAGGTTTGTTGAATTCCCTGTCTCCAATGAGGACAGTGAGCCAATTTATCGACTCGATCGATCGGCTGTTTGAAGATGCCTTGACTTTCCCCATGGGAGAGTTACGTGCCCCGTGGGATGCGAAAGAGGATGAGAACGAGATCAAGTTGCGCTTCGACATCCCCGGACTCTCCAAAGAAGACGTCAAGGTGTACGTGGAGGGCGACGAGCTTGTTATTAGGGGAGAACACAAGGAGGAGGAGGAAGGCGGAGAGGAGCTGTGGTCGGAGAGGAGCTACGGCTCCTTTGTTACTCGCCTTCGTCTCCCTGATAACTGCGACAAGGATAGAATCAAAGCGGAACTGAAGAATGGGGTTCTGTTCGTCTCCATTCCGAAGGCCAGGGTTGAACGCAAGGTGATCGACGTGGAGGTTCGGGAAAAATCTTGAACTTGTTTTTTAACTTGGAGCTGTCTTTTTGTTTGGCTTTCATGTTTGTGACACAGTATCTTAGGCTTGGATTAGCTGCTTCCTTCTTCATGTGTGTTTTTGTGTGTGAGAATGGTAAAAAGAAGTAGAAATGTGAGTTGCTTGTCCAGAAACTCAATTTGAAGCCAAAACAAAGACTGGCTAATAACAGTGACAAGGATCGAAATTTCGTTTTCGGGCGTGGTGCTTTGGTCAGCTAGGAAATGGAAACGTTTCGGAAACAATTTTTGAAAACATTTCGAAAACATTCTGTAAATGTTGCCAAAACATCATGGAAAATGTCACAAAAATTTGGTTGCTGACAAAAAATGAAAGAAAATGTCACAAAAATTTGGGAGGTAATAGGTGTTGAAACATCTCAATGTTTCGGTATGTTCCGTAGTGTTTCCCTAGCATTGGAATTTCGGGATTCTACTAGTGGTTCGTTTCAGTTTTCTAGGAAACGGAAACGTTTTGCCCGTAACGGTTCCGGTTCGTGTCAGTTTTCCAGGAAACAGAACATTTCGGCCGTCTAACGAAACGAAATTTTGTTCATTGAACAGTGATTGAGCCGAAACAGCGAAGTTTGACTTCCAATTACATGAAGAAAAGTTTCAGCCACTTCCCTAAGACTTTACCACCAAAAAAAAAACCCTGTATATGTGACGGATACTGGGAAAAGATGAAATGAACAAAAGTACGATTTTAAGTTCCACACAAGCAGAAGCCTTGTGTCTCTCTGTATCTATACACGTATATAAGTAGATGTACTAATCAGCAGATCAGATGAGAAGAAACAAACTTAGTGCATCGGTGAGCGAGGAGCACGGGGCCGGACAGGCGTCTTTGATGGGCTCACCCTACATTCATGCAAAAAAAAGTTTCACATAAATAACAAATATGAAGTTCAAAACTCCAACCCAGGTCAATAAAGTGAACGAGACATGGGACGAATAACACAGAAGTACGTAGGGAGTAGGAACCGACCTAATTGGCAGTGATCCCAAAACCACACCACTACAGTTCAGAGCAGCAATTGCACTCTCGGCCTGCAAGAAAATAGAACCTGGCATAAGAACTCCATTTTTGTGTGGGTTATAGCACTGATCAACCAACGGACCAGGCTGAAAATGACGACAGAAAAATATAACAGGCGTAATGCATGTAAAATCTGAGAACATGTTTATTTGTATCAATTATGAAAATAACTAAACAGCAGTCAATGGTATGTGGGCTAATTTAGTCATTCTTTAGCCATGTTGCATTTTAAAGGACACTTTGCAAGGTCTATGAAGGCATGAAGCAAGGACCAGTCCAAATGAACGACTGGAATCACTGGATGAATACTGAGAGAAGGAACACGTGAAATCCCTGCACTTAAGTGTCATGCAAGACTGGAGTATAAGCACCCCAGACAGAAGCCGTAAAATTCACATATCAAGGCCAATGATACCAAATGCTAACATGTTTGTATCACAAAACTGCATTGTCTATATCCTTCCATCACAAAGGGTTACAATTTTAAAGTTGAGCGAACCATTGAACGGCTTAACGAGAGATCCCAGCAATACAATGCAAATAAAAAGGAAAATGAAAAAGAAGAAGAATATAGTTAAATTCACAAACTAGGTTTGCAGTACAAGGGGCCTCTAGCTTGTTCTATGAAAGTGTGTGGGTAATTATTGACCTGATCATGGCCCCATTGTGCAGTTTATTTAGTAATATGCATCACTTAGGAACAAGGGATTTAAATCCAAAAATAAGAATATATTCATGCCTATTTCACTCGCCAACAAATATTACTCCAGTATCGTTACTCAAAATGTAGACTCTAGCTGATTAGTAAGTCTATGCAAACCAGGCGAACCATATGCAAAATGATTTTATAGAAGACTAGACAAGCGGAAATTGGAAGATTTCCAGTTCCGACAATCTTCAGTCACCATGTTGAAAAAGGGAAAGTTAATACTTACCCAGTTTACAAAGAGAGCAATATAAATAAATGTACTATGATTGTTGCACATATATAAAATCAACCAGAAAATATAATTTGACACAATTTCATAATAAACACTAAAACGCACAAAGTTAAGGACACAAAAGAAGACCATCATTGCTTTATGCCGAAGTAGTGCTAGTGTGTACAGGTAACCAGAAAATGGTAATCACCACAAAGCAGTCAAGGCATGAGACACAATGATATGAAGCAGGTCTGATCACAAGAAGACTCAAAGTTCGTGAATGGCAGTTTAAACAAAGTATAGATTCATCATGATGGTTAAGTGAGCAGGTCTGATCACAAGACGACTCAAAGTTCATGAATGGCAGTTAAAACAAAGTATAGATTCATCACGATGGTTAAGTGATTTCAACTAAGGCGAAAAAATAAACTCATAAGCCAGTCAAGAGAAGCATAAAAAAAAGTCAAAGAGAGGAACTCCAATACATGAATAAATATTTAAAAATTATCAAGGAGACACCAATTCACAACAAATTCTAATATACTTGGCTGGTTCTGGTTAGAGCTTGTCCCACATCGGTTAATAATGACTTCCAAAAACAATTATATGAGCCTGGGGCCCTGGGCTACCTTCACTCATTGCCAATGGGCAATGGCTTTGAGTTGGATGCTTTAAAGCTTGGATGGCATTGTTACATCCTCCACAAAACAACAAACTGGAATTGTAAGTTCAAAGAAGGAAGCTAGGGTCTAAAGATCTCTAAAACTATCACAAGATCAGTCCTGTGTCCATAATATTTGATAAGCAGTATAATGTTCCAAACAAACTCTATAGTTACCGTCATGGCTCATGAGTCACCATATTGGTTCTTAATTTTCGTACACCAACTAGAGAGAGCATAAAGCAAAAGAGAACAAAAAGAAATCAATCAGCAAAGGATTTGATTCTACTTCCGAAGGAAAAATATCATCTTAAAACCAGAAAGAATATCTTCTTGCCCGTGATACCTCCAAGACTGCTTTTGGGGACTTGAAAGACCATGAAGAGATGAAACTGCAATCTTATTTAATATCCTCTATAACTATGTCCTGCATAGCTGAGACGGGTAGGAAAAAGATTATATATTTATGGCGAAGATGGGCATCCTCTCCAAAGAAAAAAAAAATTCGAACAATTACTCTCGGCATCAAGCCTGCCCGCTCAAGTCTTCGGTAAATTTCAAGTTCATCAACACAGCTTCACCCAATGACTTTTTTCGTTTTTAATTTTTCCCCTCCTGATAAATTCACATGATGACCTTGTTGCCAATTAACAGTAGGACTCCAAAACCTTGGCTAGTGAGTAAAAAAAACACAATACCACAGTAGTTTCCCGCTCCTGACTTAGCCTACCAACACGAGGGGAGAAAAGCTCTCCCCTGCCCCCTGTGACTATTGTGCAAAACATCGATACACTTGGACTACAACATTTGAGATCTAAATCCACTATTGTGAGTAGAGTATGCCCTATGAGTGCTTCGTCTTCAGACCTATCAATAGTTATATAGGCTTTGAGTATGTAGCCAACTTCCAGCGCCTTACTTTTCTGTAGCCGTAACAGTTAAACACAAATCCCCTTATGTCGGCTCACACTGCCTCATTTAAAGGGAATCTAAATCCCCTTATTGTCCCAAAAGCTTGATATGCTAGAAATGAGGTCAACAATGTATATCAAGCCATCCACAACCCTCGCTCACGTGCAACCCTGTCTTTCATGGAGATGCAGACATCCATATATACAAAGAAGCAGACTGTAAAGAGGGAAAAAATGGAAGTGGAGAGACTGGAATCTAAAACCTCTCCAAACTTGAGCTCTGGTACCATATTAGATCACTAATTGTACCAAAACCTTCATTGTTTAGGAAATGAGCCCAAAATGTATATCAAGCAATCCAACATCCCAAGGCAATTGCTCAAATTCAGCCAAGACCATCTTCAAACACTACAATCTCAAGCACTTGTAATATAGCTCAAATTTCTCCCTAAGCATTTTCCACTCAGTTAGAAAAGGAACCATACAAAATGGAAAACAAATACAATATTCAAGCTTGCACCTGCGAAGTAGTCCAGAGTTGGGCCAGACCCAAGGGCCTAGACCATGAACGTGCAATTATAGCTAGCACTAAGCACCCTAGCCGCTTAAGTACCCACTTTTCATGATAAAATCTCAAACTGTCAAACAAGGATAAAATAAAGGCCAAAAGGAGCATACACCTCAACAGTCTAATTTAACATACTGACTTGTTATCTATGTTACATGGACTCTTTTAAAGGTAATAAATACCTATGTCGGACACTCAACGCTTGACCAAGTGTGTGGAATGTGTCCAACAAATGAAAAGGAAAGGGTAAGCATGTTTCTGCGATCAAAACTTATAGATGTTCCTGTAAAAGCATATGCTGTGTAACCATGGGCCCCACCCACCCCACCCCGAAAAGAAAATAGAACGCTCTCTTGATTGTGTAAAATAATTTCTTATATAACTGTGCCCTGAGAATAAAAGACACTTCTAAGTGGGAAAAAGGAGAGAAAAATTGTAGGACCATATTTGGTGTGGGGGAGAGCATTTGTGTGCTTTCTGTCCTGCTATTACTGTGCGGCATTGGATAGGGGTGCATTAGTAGTTGATTATCTAAGGAGGAAGGGAGAGGTGGTGCTGCGGGATTTTGCTTTGTGGAGGGCGATACAAGATTGGGAGGTGGAAGAGTTAGCTCTTTTGGGTAGGCTATATGATAGGAGCGACTTGGGAGTCGGTGAAGACCTTGTTGAGATGGAGGCATACAGTGAATGGATCTTTCCGGGTTGAATCAAATCTTCAAATCTACTTGGAAACCTATTTGGAAGACAAGCACTCCATCCAAAGTGTTTTTTTTTTTTTTTTTTTGGTGTGGTGTGCAGCCAATAACAAGATTCTCACAATTAACAAGGATTCGCCGAAATAAAATCATAGTGAATGCGTGTTATATGTGCTTAAAGTACGGGAAATCAGAAGCTCATCTAATTATTCATTGCCCAGTTGCCCGGGACATATGGATGATGGCTTTGACTTGGTGCAGTATTTCATGGGGGTAACAGAGTTATTGCACAGTTGGGACTAGAGTTCGGAAGAGGAAAAAGTTGTGGGGTTTGATTCTGCATTGCCTTATCTGGTTGATTTGGAGAGAGGGAAATAGTGGACTTTTCGACGGGGTTGAGAGTTCTTTGTATAGACTCAAGAATATCTTTTATTCTTTGCCTTTTCAGATGGAAATCGAGAGAGTCGAGCCCTTCTTCCATGGAGCAGTTTCTTGATTTTATTGATCCTTTTGATGGTTTGAGCATTGTATTAGGGCCTTTTCGTCCTTGGTTTTTTCTGTATACAGGTTGCACCCCCTTGGCGCCTTTTGATTATATGATAGTAATTATTTATCAAAAAGTAGAATCAAGGACACTTCAAAGAATGAAGGGTGTCCGCGTAGAAAATGTGTAGGACATTGGCATGTGTCAATCACTTCTCTAAACGTGTTCTAATACATCTTTATATTTTGGAAGAAGACTGAGTCAGATACTTGAGGAACACATGAGCCCATTACTTAGGCACTCATGAAACAATTACCAATTTGTAAAAAGATCGCTAGCAATCCAATCATACGTGTAAACTCTACTCCTTTCAGATATTTAAGGGTTACATATCATTGTGTTTTTATTCATTCTTCTTTTCGAGTGTACAGATTCACAAGAATCGTGTCGAAATCAATAATGGGCACCCACAAGATGGTTTGACTACAATATTGACCCAAATTATTATTTTTTTTTTCTTGTAGTGCATTTTTATGTGCAATGTTTTTCACTAAAAGACAAGAAAAGATGTGCAATTATAAAAAAAGGAGGTGTGAAAATCATTTTCCTTTTTTTTTTTTTTGATAAGGTACAATATTGACCCAAACTAACCAGGGTGTACATATGATTTTTGCATCAGAAGTCGAAACCCAAATGGATGAGATTAGGCCTCTAAAGTTGCTTTCCATTTTCTACTTCATCAAATGTCCAATTTTTCCAGAAAATGGCAGCAAAAATTGGAACACAAAAATATATTACCATTGATAATGTGATCTAGCATGATTCCTCCATTTCATTAAAGTTTTCACAACATACATCCTGTATAGAACAACCATTTTCAACTGTTACATGTTTCACATCTTTTGCATCCATCAAGTCACACTGTGAATTATACCATTTGAGATGTGTACAATCATAGCTGCAACTTCTAAAAAGATTAAAATGAAACTAATTTGCACGGAGTATACCTGGACACCATATTGAATTAAAAGGAAACAACTTTGCAAAGTAAATATGGTGACCCTCAAATTCATAGTGCAAAAGGATATATACATGTGTGTGCGCAAAAAGAGTAGAAAGAAGCTAATACAATTAACACAAAGGGCACGATATGTTATTGACTCCGCATGTTAACGCATCAAGCAGTAAACAGAAGAAGAGTTGTGGGAGTTACCATAACAAACTCGACAAAAGCAATACGAGTGGAATGATTATAGTCTCCAAGCAACCTCAAGCGGTGAACCTATGGCATGAAGACGTTCAATATCAGATGGTTAGGAATTCAGGAAGGAGCAATTTCTGATTTGCCATGTAAGAAGCTACAAACCTCTCCACAGATGGATTCGAAAAAGAGTTTGACATCTGCTTGAGTAACCTGCATCCAATTTACATAAAGATCAATAACAGCTTCTTCACTTAATGCTCGTCAAAAATGTATAAAGGAGAGGCCTAAAATCCAAAATTACCTTCTTATCAATGTTTGTACAATAAATAGTTCTTGCACACATCTCTCGTTCATCTTCAGACTAGAGAGCACCATACCAATCAGTACGGTAACAAATTTTGAATCAACATGACTTTGAAGTACATTAAATTTCTAACACGGACTTCTAGCATGAACAACACATACTAGAAGTGAACAGTTAGAAGAACTCACCCGTGGCAAAAATGTTGGGTTAACTGGTGCAATTGCAGTTTTTGAAGGTAGCACCCTGACTGGGTAATATCCAAGCATAGTCCCTGCCAGACTTAAAGCATTCATTGCACCTTCTGCAGCCAATTAAAATGCAACACCACCCAAATTCATAAGCAAGGTAACAAGTAAATAAACAAAATCTATGAAAATAAGTACTTTATGTCATAAGACAAGGTCATCAACATACCCTCGTCAGTGAACTCAATAAAAGCAAAACGGAGAACAGAATTAGGGTCACCACATACGCGACAGTCAATCACCTTCAACCCAAAATAGGAGGAAAATATTCAGAAATGCAATCCTAGATTAGCATCAAAAGGTATCAATGTAATCAAATGAAAAGGCTGTCACCTGTCCGCAGTTAATAAAGAGAGCAGCTAGTTGTTCTTCAGTAACCTAAATCAAAGCATAAAAAATACACATATCGCAAATTGTTTTATTTCTCAAAAAGAAAACAAGCTAGATATACAAAGGCAGGAAAACCGGAAGGAAAATAACAATTCAAAAACCAACATGAGTCTTTACCTGATGATCAATGTCAGATACATACACAGTCCTCCTAATTACCTCTTCCTGCTGTGCCAGGCTTGTACGGCCATTCATCCTTTTCTTCCCATTACTATAGTTATTCTTCTTCTGACCAGAAAATTGCATTATTCAAACCATCAGCAAATACCACAACACGAGACATATGAATCAAAAACACAAAGCGTTACAACCTATCCTCCATTTGTTTGGTGTGAAACATATAGTCGGAAAGGAAAAATAATTTTGGAGACATATATTTCCAAATAGTTTCTTCTTCTACAATTCCCAAATCAACTCAATCCAACATTCCAACTATGCCAAATAATAGTCAGCTAAGTTAAATCTAAACTTGCCTTCTAACCCCATCAAGGCAAATTTAGCAGTATTTTAAGGTCCAAAATTAATTAGTGTCTCACACCAAAGTCTCTCAGGGAGAATTCATGATTTCCAATGTGTTTGACTATAACTAGAACTTCTCCAATGCGTGTGTTTTTCATACAACTCAACAAGTGTTAGTGAAGCATGATTGCCAAACAATACTAGAAGACTAACAATTAGCAACCAAAAGCAAAGAAACAGGATAACTATATATATACCCGTTTAGCAATATTTCCATTTGCAACGCCAGAATTAGTTTGGATCACAAAACTGTCAAAACCGTTGGTAAAACCAAAGAGGCCCCCCATAGGCGGCTGCAGCTGCAGCGGTGGCGGTCTGTGGCTCCCGAGTGACGGCGGCACAAATTCCTCCGCCATAGGGTTCAGCTTCGACAACATTTCCTCCAAATCCCTCATCTCCCGCTTAAAACCCTCGCCGCCGTCATCGACTCCATTCCTAACCATCTGATGATTCTGCACGCCGTAGCCGCCGTTGATCCCTCCGTGCTGCTGGACCAGACTCATCTGTGCCTTGGGATTAACCACACCACCGTTCGCCTGAACACCGTTCGCCGCCGGCTGCTGGTGGTGAACTACCACGTGGAAATTCTGATCATCTGGCCTCGAGATACCGTTGCCGTTGCCGTGATTTGACTTCGACTGATCGACGTCGGCCGGAGCGTGAGCGTCGGTCCGATTTGACGAGCCGCTGTTGATCGCAGCATTCTCGACTACAGCCATGATCGGACCTCAAAAAGCTGGAATAAATAAACAAAAACTCCGGCTTCGATTTCAATCCTGTACGAATTTCCGATCGATCAAACAGGAAATTTTTACGAAACTACAAAGAAATCAAAATAGCATTTTCTCGGGTAAAACGTACCAGATTACTGCAAATCGGGTCCACAGATCAAAGACCAAAACGCCATAAGCTCGAAGATCAAAACACAAACAGGAAAAGAAAAGAAGGGCGAAAACAGAGCTGATCTTTTTGGTTTCTATAGACTCTATAGAGATAGAATCATAGAAAGGTAATTTGCAGTAATATACAGATTATAGAGAGAGAAAGAGATGAAAGTACAGGGATTGAGAAGAGGTAATACAACTAGCTCGAGTAACAATATGGATGAGCTGTCGTTTAAAAAATATATATACCATGATTTTTTGCTCGAGTGACAATATGGATGAGCTGTGGTTTAAAAACATATCATAGGATTTTTTTGCTATACTTCATTTTTAATATATTATATGAGGAGGTGAATAATACTCGATCCCGAGATACAACCTTGGATGTAAGAATTCTACCGCATGAGCTAACCACCACTTGCTATCCTAGGATTGGAACTTAACAATGCGGCCTTTTCACGAGAGAGAAATTTAATGTGAATCTCTTAATTTTGGCATGGATAGTCTATTTTTTACTGAACCAAAATAGAGAATAAGTGTGCGTAAATTGACTCGAATGTCATGACCATGAAACCAAAAAATAAAAAAAAGGGTTAGGTGGTGCTTGGGATCGTCCGGTTTTCGCCCACACACCTTTTTGGACTTAGTCACAACGTGCAAAAATGATTGACTAAAAAAAAAATACTCAAGTTTCAACGGACCCCCACATTTTTTTTCTTTTTGAAGGAAAAAAAAAATTACTGTATGTACTTCCTATGGGATTAAAATACTAGTAGTCCTCAAGAGAATGCATATTTTGTTGACTTTTAGACAAAGGGGCTAATCCGAGAAAAACTTACGTGCAAATAGAGTATGAGTGACATGGTACTCGTGCGGTACGTTCAGGCTGTCTAAAAATGCATCTGACATTCTGGATTGAAATGCACATTTTGATTGCTTTTTTTATTTATTTAAAAAACAGTTGCAATGTTGAACGACCCGGATGCACCGAGAGTGTACTATCCCCCTACCCAAATTCTTCTCGGCTAATCCAGTGTACACTTTCCGGTTTTTATTTCATGACCATATAACGGGGTTTTTGCACTTACACCCCTCCAGTTAGTTTTTAGGCACTTGCACCCCTGAATTATATTTTTAGGCACTTGCACCCTTCCAGTTAGTTTTTCTGTCAATTTTGATGGAAAAAAGAGAGGCATGAATTTTCCCTCCAAAATGACTAATTTAATGCTACAAATGCCCATGGTAGCCATTAATAAAGCTTATGGGAGCTATACTTCACAAAAAACAGAGCAGATTTCCAACCCTATCCTCCCACCCTCAACCCTCTTTCCCTCTCTCTCTTCCCTCCCAGTCTCATAATGGAACCAATTGTTGCTTTTGAATTCTTGTATATTTTAAAGTATTCTTGTGTCAAATTTTCTTTAATTTGGGTGAGAATTCATGTGAATGCTACCTCATGCCCCACCAATAACTGCCATAACCCTTGCATGTGGGTACTCCAGTCGTGGAGACACCTACCAAGTCATCTGAACAAACAGATCAAGGGATAACGAAGAAGTCGAAAGGGTTCGACGGGCAAGTAATGCCAATAGGCAATAACAATGCCAACAACTCTGATGGTGGAGCTGTTTGGTTCTTTTTACTACTTTGTAATGAAAAATAATTGTGTGCGAGCGTGCCAGAGAGAGTCTCAATCTTCTCCCTCAGATTATCTTTGGGGAAACCAAATCTAATCAGGCGATTGTGTTTTATTGGTTCAATTACCTCAATTAAGATGATTTTTCTTTCAAAGTGAAGAAATGCAAACCAATATACTTAGGAAATTAAAGAACAACAAAGAAACAAGATACTTCGATTGATAAATCAAAGATAAACTTACTTCGAAATTGTCTTCAACTTCAAATACAAGGTAACGAGAACTTCGAACAGGCGATTGTTATAAGAACAACCAAAATTAATCCTAACTACTTCCTAATCTACTTCGAACTGAGTTCGAAATCCTAAAACTACTTGCCAATGAACAAACCAAGCATCGGTTTTTTGATAGCTGTTTGTTGAAGATTTGTCTGGGGGTCTTTCACTCTTTAACTTCTTCTATTTATAGACGCTGCTTGTTATTTGAACTTCCCGCTCAATGAATTTGATCTTTGGCTTGCTTCGAACTCCATCTTTGCACTTCAAATTGGCAGTTCCTTCCTTCCAATAGATCTGAACTTGTTAATCTTCCTTCAGAAGTTTTAATTTGAATCTACACAGTCACTTACCTGACTCAAATGATTAAGTGTAAAGGAAATAACTGCCTTGCTCAATATGTTCCACGTGTCTTAACCGTCAATTATCTTGTTACATATTTTTACACGTGGAGTTCATGCATTTAGCGGTTGAAATTTGGGCTTTGAAGTCAATTTTCTTATATAATTTGACTTGTAACTGCCAATAACTGATTTATAAATTGAGAATTAATACGACATCGTATTAATCCATCTTATATCAGTAATCCAGTGCATCTTCATTGACACATATTTGCCAACGTTTGGTGTAATTGATTACGTGTCAATTTATTGTTGGATTTGCTAATTTTATATGTAAATAGGAGCTAACCATATGCAATCTCAAAGGTTGGTGTTGAACTAAACAATTTTGATTTATGCCTTTACGGATCTCGAAGTCTGCCTTCCAAGATATCTGCATGCCAAGTACAGAGCCGAAAAAGGAAAGGAAAAAAAAGGGTTGCAAATACCCAAAAAGGTAGTGAAATTTTCGGATTAGGACCTGGGTAATGAACATGTGAATTGATCTCGCCATTTGTGGTTCGCAACAGGGTTTAAATGGAAGTTTGGTGAGGTGAGCTTTGAAATTCAACAATGGAAGTGAGGAGAGAGAAAATTTCAAATTTGGGGTTCTTGGGCTGTGATTTTCAAATTTGACAGTGGAGATTTTGAAATTAAACCTTTATGTTGGTGGGTTGTTGAAAATGGGATGGGATTTGGAGTTTTTTTTTTGTTTGTGGGTTTGGGGGCTTGGGAATGGAAATAGAGGGTTTTAACAGGGGAATATGGTTGTCGGTTGCGAGGGTGCCAACCTGGTTGGGATGCTCGTTTTTCCGTTTTGATGCCGCGTGCTTAGGATCCTTTTAATCTTTGTAATCTGTTTTCAAAGATTAATAAATTCTTTTTTTTTTAAATTATCCAAAAAAATAAATTCTTTTTCGCCGATCAAAAAAAAAACCCAGGGGAATATGGTAGTGAGAATGAAATTTGAGAGGTTTAATGGTAGGTAATCTAAAGAAAGATGGGGATTTGAGAAGAGAGAGAGAGATGGGTTTTCGGCTTTGGGAGAGTAAGGGGGGAGAGAGAGAGAGAGAGAGAGTAAAAGCTGTACACTATTTTTTTTTTCCAGACTGTGGTAAAGAAGAAGAAAGAGGGTTTTGGGAATGGGCATTTATGACTTTTCGCTGCTTCCGTTAACGACATCCACGCGTTGCACTTTAGTCTAAAGTTGGAGGGGTGCAAGTGCCTAAAAATATAGTTCAGGGGGTGTCTTTGCAAATCGGTCAAAGTACTGCTTAATTGTCACAAATGTGATCTTTCTTGAATTGACAGATTTTGATAACAAAGAGTAAGTTCGGGAGATTTTCATATATATATATATTTAATAACTAGGTGTTCAGATAAGTTTATACGCACTTTAACTAAGCTTGAGAGTCAATCACACCGTCTACTAGCTCGGGAGATTTATAAATAGCTATCAAATATTGAGTAAGTCGAAAACATTAAAGAAGTCAACCTTTTTAATGGTAGCAACATAACGAGAGAGATCCTCAAAGAAGGTGGATGGTATTACCAAAAGAAAATAGGGAAAAAAAAAAATGTTAACCAAGCCTAGGCATGAAAGGCAGTGGCTTCTCGGCAACTATGGGAAAATTGCCACTAGTTCGAGCCTTGAGACAAAGCTTTGGGCCATGTACGGTGGCCTTACCATCATGCTGGAAAGGATACGCCAATATCATCATTGAATCAGACTCATCTTTTGCCGATCAGTTAATTCCGGATGGCCTCAACAATGGGCACCCCAACTTTTCCATGACCATTGATACAAAGGCCTTGCTTGCTCGTACTTCCTCCACTATTTCTCATATCTTCAGGGAAGCTAATCAAAGCGTCAATCACCTTGCTCACATGGAAGCCGAACAATCTGAGGATTTTGTTGTTGTGGAAGAACCACCCCAATCCATCAGGCATTTTGTTTTGGAATATGTGTAGGGTGTTGGTAGGATTAGAGCTTAGTTCAGTTTAGTATGTTAGTTGTATCTATCTCTTATCATTTCGCTTCTGTTGTTTAATTGAAATTTCCATTGCACCAAAAAAAAAAAAAAAAAAAGGCAATGACAACTGTGTTCACTTCACATTTCTAAAAAAAAATTCAAAAAGATTCTTTCCCCATCTCTCATCTCTTCATTCATTAATCACATTTCTCTCTTTACTTATACCCCTCTCTCCAATTATCATTCACATTTCTCTCTCTATCTCTCTCCAATTATTACACTTCTCTCTAATTATTACTTTTTCTAAAAACTCATCTAAACACTATCTCAAAAATATTTCTCAAAATATTCTACTTAAAACTCTCAACCAAACAGTACAAATTTCCATATTCGGTTCATTTTGACCTCCCATTGTCCATTTTGTTGGTACATTTTTATCATGGATTTAGTCGGAACGTCAGAACAACAAATGATATATTTTGGTGATTGATTCAGGTTTTTTTCACCTTTCAAGATATCTCTCAACTGATTATTTTGATTGGTGAAACAAACTCTGAAAATTAGTGACGAAAGTACCATGTTTTTTGATCTGTTTAAATGCATGAATGTCGAAGAAGGACAAACAATATGGGATTAATATCCTCCTAAATTATGTCGAGCATACAGAAAGTATGGTGTTGAAAGTTTAAGACTATTTGCATATTTTGGTGTTGCTTATTAGAGTCCTTCTGGAGGTTGTCCTCGAGTGCAATCCCCAACATTAACAAGCTTAGAAAAGTTCACGTTGTTTTCCAGGATATAGTTTTGATGTAAAGGTGGGTACGTAGGATCGCTAGCAAAACGCTTATCTAAAAATTCTTCACGTGGATGTCATTTTGGGGGATCCACACACCATGTGAGTGTGTTAGAGCCATGAGACTTTTGTTGTACATGTATCATTGTTGTTTTAAAAAACTCCATGGTAGCGAGATGTTTCATGTGTGAAAACCATTGGAAGTAGCTACATGCTTTTAGAATAGACCAAAATAATAACCTTCTCTAATCCTGTAATGTTTGAAGTTTAACAAAAGGAAAAAGGGGGCGGACACCGGCATCACCAAAGGAAACTTTACGTTTAAGGCTCTGTTTGGAACTTATGTTGAGTGAAGGAAGAGAAGGGAAAATAATTCAGAAGGAAAATGGGAAAAAATGAGGGGGAAAATTTTATTATTTATATAAACTCTATTTAGCCATTTTCTCCAACCAAACAAGAGGAGAATTTTTTTAAACTCTCATCCTTTCCCTTCATTTCCCCATTTTCCAAACAAAAAGGCCTAAGTGATTCTGTGTCCACCCACAACAAAATTGACCCATAAATCTAAAAACAACAGCCACCAAAGCACAAAGCAAGTGAGTTAGACACCTACTGACTTCCATATTATGAGGAAGATTTCCTCCCATTTTCGAAACCAAGTGAATTAGGCCATTTGATTTTAGTCGTTGTCCGAAAACAAGAAGAAGGAGATGGACACTTGCCTATTTGGTCGACAACTCAAGTTTGTTTCTAAGGAAAAAATAGCGGGTTTGTTTGATCGACATAGTAAATTGCACCAAAAAAACACAAATTAAAATCGAAAGATCGAAAAATTGGAAGAAGAAAGGCTTTTTTTGGTTAGACGCATGCAATTGGCTAAGCATTTAATTCAAACAAATATAGAACTAGAATGAATGGTTTTGTGTCTATTACCAGTTCTTCCTCCTGAGTTAAGACCGATGATTCAACTAGATAGGGGTAAGCTAATAAGCTCGGATATTAATGAACTCTATAGATGAGTTCTCTTTCGTAACAAGCATCTTACTGTTCTATTAAAATCCAGTCCATTTGTGCCCTCCTAACTACTTCTTGGGCTTCCACTCTACAACCAATGGGCCCAATCAGTGAGACTGGGCCATTTTAAAAGGAAAGGAACCTAAGTTAGACCAAAGTACAACAAACAAATTAGAAAATGGATGGGAAATGCCCAGTTTCAAGCAGGCCAAACAATAGATAAAATAATTGGAATCACTAAGCATATAAGAGTATGCACAAAACACGTCACTCAAGTAGGTGAACCACGCGCGTGCGCACAATGAGCATAAGACTCCGTGCGTGCGTGGAGTTCTTTAACTAGTCTTGTAAAAGCATTAGCTAATTAGTTAGAAATCTGAAGATGGGCTTAAAATAAATTGCTTTTGGGCATAAAAAATTTAATTTTAGAAGATTTTAACTTGAGTACTTAGACACAAGTCCAAAAGCATTAGCTTTGTTAGAAGTCAAAAGGAAAGTTAATCAAAACAAAAACATTTTTAAGCCCAAAAGCATTAGCTTAGTTAGAAATCTGAAGATGGTATGCTCCTGTAATGGAAAGATAACAAAAACATGTAAAAATGATTGGCCTACTGCCTCAAGTGGGCCAAAAATCCCTTCAAAGTTCACCTTACAAATCCCATCCATGCCAACATAATTTCCACCATCACAAATCCATTCACAATTCCCATTGTTTGTTAACATCACACATACCAACAAGATAAGAACACAAAAAGAAGAGCAAGAAAAATAGAAATTTCAGCTCTACCGTAACACCACCACATCCAGCGAGGCAGCAACAAAATAAGCAGTCAAGCACCATTTCTGAAATAACGCAAAAATCATTATAAGGAACTGTGGATTAGTGTGTCCATCAACGCAAATGCAGATAACTCAATGCATTGATGCAGATTGCAGATCACATGAATAATACTACCCTGATTTAGCTAAAGTACTGGCCACGTATAGCTATACAACACACGTACTAACTGTTCTGTTTTTGTAGCACAGAGTGTTGCTTTCTGTGAGGGTACAAAAACCATATCACATACCAAGATCAAATAGTACCAATTTGCAATTACTAGATTTAACCACTATTGTAGATTTTCTTGAAATTCATAGTGATCAGCCAAGAGTTAAGCGTGTACCAACTACCAAATGTAGAACTCCTCGGTCAAACCAGAAAACCGAACAGAATTTTTGGTCGGTTCGGGCCCCGCTGTTTTTTTTCAACCCTAGATGGCAGGTTCTTTGTTGGAAATTGTGCACCACCAAAATTTCCTTTGTTCAGAGTCTAAAAATGTTATCTGAGCCGTGTAGGTGAAATAAGTAAAGAGCACAAGTCAAATAATTTTTATAAATAGTTGGGACTAAAGACATGAGATTCATACCTTATAATAGAATGGCCCTCACAAAAACTTCCCCTATGCTGTTCTTCTGACTCTTGACAAAATCCGAAATCATCGCAAGCGGGATCCCGTAGCTGGACAAAGCACCCGGCATATCCACGCAAAGGCTGCCTGTGGACACTCCGCCAGATTTCCCAAAAATGGTTTGGAAAACGGTTTGATTGATTGGATGGAGTCGCCACCTGGGTTTAAGGACCATACCCGAGAAACCAGTTGAAAAATGACTCTTTTACCATTGGTATGGAAAACATTTCACCGGTTTGCTTTTATTGAGATTTCTAGGGTCCGGGAGCTAGGTCACGAGAGGAAAAAGGGGTATAAAGCACCCCTCTCGCCCGGCACGACTGCTGATCTCTACTAAACATTCAAGGGATTTTAGAAAACGTCGTTTAAGTAGACTTTAATCACAAGACCATGCGGGAGCACGTAAATGCATTTATAAGATCAAAGTGATGGGCGTGGATGCATATGCTATGAGTGCACGATGACAATGTATTCTACACTAAACTACCTAAAAACATGATCAGACAATTCAGATAGATCCCAAAACAAGCTTACGAGCATCATACAAACTGAACCCATACTACTTTTCAAACACCCATACCAAGCAAGTCTGGGCGCCTGGACTCAGGTCAGGCGCCCATAATGACCAAGTCTAGGCGCCTGGAACAAAATATGGGAGGGGCAGTTTCTCATTCCAGGTCTCTGAACAAGCAGCAAATCTGAGCTTTTTACCCTTTTTAAAGCACACAAGTTGATGTTTAATGCTTCTATACCTATGATTGACTCTAAAAGACCCCATTTTGACAATGATTCAAACTTAAAGATCATGATTTAAACATGCTTTAAGAACAAAATAATAAGAGGGATGAACTAATCATATGCAATAGATGTGATTTACTGCTTCCATGAAGGCAATCAAAGATGTTATATGCTTGAAAAGAAGGTGCATGCAATAGACCCTTACGAATACTTCAAGAATGTGTGAGATGAGTGTGGGGGGCTCCAAAACCACTTTTCCCTCTACTATAATGTCTTTGATCATCCTTGAAATTGATGGAAAACCACATGCAATTTCTAGTTAATCCATAAAACTCTTCTCAAACACAATCTTTCTTTCTAAATTTTTTTCCAAGACACTTTAAAGTTAATACATGGACCATGTATCACAAGGATCAACTATTAATCATGTGTAAATGCATTAGATGATCACATAGAGATGTTAAAAAGCAAGAAAATGCAGCAGTGAGAAGTAAGTTTGGGCCACACTTGGTATGGGTGCAAGAAGTTTTGCTCCTTTTGTTGCACTTTTCAACCTTCCCAAGCCTCTGATTGATATTGAGGACCAATCAAGGCTGGGTGGTGTCCCTCAAAATCCTTTTGAACACTTTTGGTAGAAAATCTACCTTGAAAAACTTGATTGATGAACTTTTGAGGCTAGTTTGAGTAGTGTTTGGTGACTGAATGGACTGGGATTTGGTTTCTAGAACTGGTAAGGTCAGATTGTAGGTACTATGGTTAGAGTTTGGTTGTGGATGATGAAAATAAGTGGAACCAAGGTGCTAAAGAAATGGGTTTTGGGATTATAGAAGGAAGAAACAGTGAAGAACTGGATGTAGATGGTGTGTCTGGGTGAATTTCAGCAGAGTAACAGTTATGGAGTGAAAGAGTATTGATCCTCTCTTGAAATGGAGGAGAGGGGATGTATTTATAGGCATTTTAAGGGGTGAAATGGTTCATCTAGGGGAATAGATTAGGGCTTCACAGGGGTAATCATCTCCCTCCCACTCACTTCAAAATATCCACCACAAACGACCCTCCCGCCTATTTTATCTTTGGATACAAGTAATCTGAAGAGAAGTCTGGTCCCCCGGAGTTGGAAGTCTGGGCGCCTGGACTATGAAGTGTTGGTGCCCATGCTGAGTCCGGGCGCCTAGACTATGAAGTGTGGGCGCCCATACTGAGTCCGGGCCCCTGGAAAGGTAATTAAGTCTTCTTTCTAACCCAAGTGGTTTGAACCCAAGATGATTTGTACATCAAAATCCATGACCATTTTACTCTCATGAGGTCGGGAAAACAAGTCATTTTAGTAAAATGCGCACATCTCCCTCATTTCAAAATGGATTGAGACATATTATATATCAATAAAAAAAGGTTTTGAATGTACTAGAAGGTGGTGCAAGCTTGAGTTTATTATGAAGAGGTTTTGGAGGGGTTTCCAAGCAATCAATCAAGCTCCACGTGTCTTTATCAGGCCATTTTCATCATCGGAAATGCCAAGAATTTTCATGGGTTCAAATTGGGGTGTCTACACTGTCATAGTTGAGCTGTCACACCCTCAATTTTAATATCCCAAAATGCAAGTATTATCCACATAGGAAAAGTCAAAGTCATGCATATCTCCATTGAAAAGTCAGAGTCAAATATACAACTTCCAAATACAAGTTCCACATGACTCTCACCAAAGGGGGTACCCGTACCCAAGTACTTAAGTATAAAAAATATTTAAAGTTATTACATATATCACATTTGTCAAAAAATTGAAGAAATAGAAGTTACATGATCATCTCCCAAAAATATACGTAATATGAAGAGGATAAAATAACTTCATGAGTAAATGAGCTTCATGCCATGCATCCACAATCCAAGCATCCAATTCATGCGCCTTGCCGTGTACCTGAAAATGATAGGTGAGCTTACTAGCCCAGTAGGATACCTTTCTACTAACGCTAAGGGTATAGAGAATGAAAGATGCACATGAAGATGCAATAAACATGAGTGAATTGACTAATAGAGGCTATCGACTCGAGGTTAAATGTCCGCAAGATACCCGAATGCCCAACCAAGTACCCAAGTTTCCAAGGAAATACCAAAAATGTTCCAACAATAACCCAAGTATCCATTGATTTCTTCTTAACCGTTACAAATCGTGTCGTGTGTTTAATTTCATCAAAGTACCGTATCTTTCATAAAACATTTCATTTTCAAACACTTCACAAAAATAACCACTTATTTTAATAGGGAATAAATTCCTTTGTCGGATTTCATGGGCTCCGTGCACCCCTGCCGAATTTCGTGGGCTCCGTGCACCCATGGCCAGGGACGCACCAAAAGGTGGCCCTAGTATTAATGATCACCATTTTCAAAAAAAATCCATTTAACCCTCATGTGTCCAAATCATACATGTAATTCATTTTGTTCAAAAACTCGTGGTATATCGATTGTGGATAAGTTAACACGTGTCCAAGTACGTGAGAAATCAAGACGAGTCAAGAATTATATCACGATAGGCTAGGGAGGTGTTTTCCAATAAGTTTCGAGGTGTAGGGAATGGATATGCCAAGTACAAGTACAAACAAGCAACCAAAATCGAAGGAAACAAACTTTGGTGAGTTGGGGGAAGTTGGATCGATCCACGTTGGATCGATCCAATTTAGTTATAGGCAGAACAGAATCAATCCGGATCGATCCAACCCAACAAGTGGATCGATCCAATTTAGTTAAAGGCCAAACAGAATCAATCTGGATCGATCCAACCCAACAAGTGGATCAATCCGCTAAGGTTTAAAATGAAATCAGAAGGTTTTGGATCGATCTGGAGTTGGATCGATCCAACTCTAGGAGTGGATTGATCCAACTGGGTTACGAGTAGCATTTTCACAGCTTTCTCCAAAATGAAGGGGGCTTCAATCCAAGTCAAGTTTGAGGTTCCAAATCACAACAAAACATCAAAGGAGAGTGTATCAACACTAACTCAAGGATTAACCAAACAAATGTATAAAAATCAAACCCACCCAAGTTCAAAATAAATTCTCATGGTGGTGTCAAAGCTAGACAAGAAATCAAGAGGAATGACAAGTAATATGCAACATTTCAAATCATATACACTTAGAGAAAGTAGAGATAGGTTCCCTACCTCAATGGTTTAACTCCAAAGATGAGAGAGGAAGAAACCCTAGCTTGTTCTTGCAAACCCAACCCAAATGAGCTCCTCCAAGGTGATTCCAAGAAAGCCCGGACACCAAATCACGCGTAGATGACGAATATGAGGTTGAATCTTGAAGAGATTAGGTGTGGGGGTGTAGATTTGGTGGAGAAATGGAGGAAATTGAGGAGAAGGAGATGTGTGTGTGTGTGTGTGAGAGAGAGAGAGAGAGAGAGAGAGAGAGAGAGAGCCGGTGTATAGAGAGGGAGAAGAGTGTGTTTGTTTACAAAAATTCTGACCCTAACATGTGTGTATACACTCACACACTTGCACTTACACCCCTCATGTTTCTAATATGTTTCACAAGTACCCAAATGTAATTACCAACTCACATTGACCCCACTTTACTCTATTTCCATTTCCTCACATTTCCTAACATTATTACCGAAAAATCATATGAAATTATGGGTCCTTACATGAGCATACCGAACACATCCCCCTTCAAGTACAGAGGACTGCCCCGGAAAATCATGTTGTCGCTCAGGAGATTCTGTTCGTCTGGTATGAGAAGTATGAACAACGCTGGCTGTCGTCCCATGTCACAATTTATATGGGTGAGGGCACTCGCATCACTGCAATGATAATTGCAGCAGATGCGAGTTGCGATTTAGCCCTCCTAAAGCTTCTTCCCTCAAAGCTTACCCATGATGTTGCACCATTGAAACCAATCTCTTTCGCCACACACCTCCAAGAAGTGGAGGATCCTTTGTTTTGCGTGTGGCACCCAAACGGTGTCCCTTTTCTAGTGAGGTATGGTTTTATTTCCTGCCCCCAAAAGATTTTCCTAAACACTTTTTAAAAAGGATGATTTCAGCCAACAAACAATCTTCTAAGAATCGTCCTATTTAAAAAGTCTTCAGGAAAATCTTTCGGAGACCTTTGAGGGCAGGAAATAAAACAATATCTCATTGCAAATGGGAGACCATTTGGGTGCCCCACGCAAAACAAAGAATCCCGTGTGGCGAAAGAGACTAGTTTGAATGGTGCAACATCATGGATAAGTTTTGAGGGGAATCTTTAGGAGGGCCAAATCACAACTCGCATCTGCTGTAATTATCTTTGCAGGGCGAGTGCCCTCACCCATATTAATTGTGACACGGGACGGCAGCCAACATTGTTCATACTTCCCATACCAGACGAACAGAGTCTCCTGAGCGACAACATGGTTTTTTGGGGCAGCCTTCTGTTAATACTACCCCGGTATATTCGTAGCAGGCCTCTGTACCCAGGAGGGGATGTGTTTGGTATGCTCAACTGCGACAGCCCTTACGTGGATATGTCGGGTGCTCTATCGAGCTACGGGATCCCGCTTGTGATGATTTCGGATTTTGTCAAGAATCAGAAGAACATGACAAGGGAAGTTTTTTTGAGGGGCCGTTCTATTATAAGTTATGACACGACTCTCGTGTCTTTAGTTCCAACTGTTCATAAAAATGATTTGACTCATGCTCTTTACTTATTTCACCTACACGGCTCATACAACATTTTTAGTCTCGTGCTCTTTACTCTCGATCGTCTAAGAAACATCAGCTAGAGGCAGCTACGGCTCCAGTACAATATCCTTCGGCATCTGGATATCTGCAATCAAGAAAAGCACATTCTAGTGCTACCCCATTTGGCCACAATTATCCTCAACTTGTGGCAACATATGCTAGTACTGCTTATCTGAGCCCTTCCGCAGCAGCAGCTCCATATCCAACCCAATCTCAGGTTTCATATTCCCAGTTTGCTATTCAGAAAGACCCACATGGGCATCCTACACCACCACCTTCAGGAATGAGCGGATACCCATATTACATTTCCAAGCAATGATTACAGAGCTCAATCAAAGCATGGTGGTAATGGAGTTCATTTTTCCTTTTTGTATCACGGGAAAATCCAACACGACAATTACTGTTGCTATACATCATTGTGATTTCTAATTTACGTTATCGTGATATATTTTTGCAGGAACATATTATTTGGAAATGGAGGAGCTCAATCAAAGCATGGTATTTGGAAATGGAGGAGCTAAATCATTAAGGGAACAACTGAATGCTAACTACAGTGTTAGTGTTGAGAGTTTCTTAGGAAGGCCGAGGCGTAGTTTTGGTAGACGGGACTTTCATTAGTTGGATATATATGTCAGGTTTTCTTTTGCCTCACCCAAATAATGAAGCAGGTCTTGTATGTGTGTGAAATTTAGTTTCCTAATAATATGAAGGAAGTTAGATCCCTTTCAATTTTTCCTTATGCATTTCGATGTATCCCTACTCGATAGTCTAAATTTTGAAGACAAGGAGACATCTTTTTATGTTAGTTGCCAATTGATTTATTTGTCCCTGTATCCTTTCCACCAAAAAAAAAAATAAAAAAAATCCAATAAAAATCGCAGAAAATCCTGGGGAAAAATAAGGCCACCAAATAAGAAGCCATGAACTAAAATTAAAATCTGAACCAAAAAGGTTGTACCAAAAAAACAATAGCAAAAAATCAAAATATAGAGATTACCAAAGAGTTGATCTGGTCTATTTACAAAATATTTAAAAATTTAAACAGAAAACTTAAAATAAAAACGTTGATTGAGCCAAAAAAAAAAGAAAAGAAAAGAAAGAAAAATGTTACCGAATTTCCTTACATATATAAGAAAAGGGAGAAGGCTACAATACACACCCCTTATTTGGGTGTGTATCATACACAACCCTATCAAAGTTACGAATTTTTTGTAAAAGTTACGAATTTTTTTATAAAAGTTACGAGACACACCAAAATGTTACGAATCATAAAAAAATGTTACGAGTCGTATTGCTAAAAAGTTACGAAAAACTAAAAAATGTTACGATTGCTGATGAGGTGGCACAATCTAGACCATACAATAGGTGCATATGGTACACCCAAATAAGGGGTGTGTATTGTAGCCATTTCCTAAGAAAAGAATCACCCTTCGCCTTGTTGTAATGATGTTCCTTCTTAACATGCCGAGAAAACAATGGATCTGGAGGGAGTTAAAGTCTAAGTCACCTTTTGGTGAAAGAGGAGGAGTTTAGTTGGACAAGATTTTGGAAGAGAGAGAAATACGTAATAGAAGTGGAGAAGGAGAGTATTTAAATTATACTCGAACTCAAATTTTTTTTGGCTTAGTGCAAAATAGCTCGAACCCGTCCCTATTTATAATACTCCATGGGAGGTACGTTCTAGTATAAAAATATTTTCAATTCAAGATAAATTTTGAGGTAGATTTTAGAATTACACACAAACATATCTAGATACTTTACAAGGATATTTTTGAACTTCTAGAAGCTAGATATTCTAGAATTTCTAAAAACTCGATATTTATACGTCCTCCAAGAATATCTTTCATCGTTATGCTTCTCAATTATTGCATTCAGACGCTAAAAATACAATTTCAGAACTCAAATGAACAAATAGGTAACAGACCTTAGTCACACAATTCGTTGCAATCCAAGAATGTCTATGGGGCTTTCAAGTTGTTTCTGTTTTGTATTTGTTTTTCTATCTTTGGGGTCTTTATCGATAATAAAAATTATAACCTACCGTGTGCAACTAGTACGAATGGATAAATATCTATTGCACACGAGTAAGACAAATGACATATCTATAACAATTGAAGGATACATCACCAATGATAAAATTAATTAGACGGTCAGATGTTGAAAAAGCGCATGCAATTGTCAATGAACCGTTCTCACGGTAATTCTACTACTAACAGACTTCCTACCAACAGAATCGAGAGGCCGTAGTGAGTAATCACGGCCGTCCGTTCACCGATCAACGGTCCCGATTATCTTACATAAAAGATAAGTGTCTTACATGTAGGATAATTGCATTTCATCGGGACCATTGATCGTCGAACAGACAGTAGTGATTGCTCACTACAGGCCCCCCGAATCCCCAACGGAATCCAACAAAGTGACTCTAGCACCTCAAGAATAGAGCACTGCTTGCATAAAACAACACCTCATGCAACTAGATGGCCGAGAAACCAACTAAAATGCAGAAATCGGTTGAAAAAATGACAACAAAAAAAAAAATTTGCAACCGTGGTTATTGAAACACACCTAACGCTACACAATGTCGGTTGTCCGGATCACAGTACACATAACAGCCACAACTCAAACGTAGGGTATATATCTTGACATTGGAAGTGTTAGTTGACTTTGATGAGCTGGAATTGGATTTTGAACAAACAAAGAAATGAAATTTTAATTCGCAAGGATAACATTATTACAAAAGCTTATTCAAATAAATCAAATCATCAACATCTCTTAATTTCTCTCTAAACAAGCCCAAACAATCTACACACACCCACAAAAGAATACATAAAGGCACACACAAAAAATACATAACTATGCGTATGAGAGGAACAAATAGGTAGCAAACTAGTAGAAGTTCTTCAGAACAATAGCTCCAAACAGAGTGAAAAATAGAGATGGTGAAACACTGGCAGAAGGACCAGCGGCTGACGACGGGGTGACAACCGGCCGGCTCCCTGAATTCGCGGTCGGGGCTTGGGATGACGAGGTGGTAGAAGGCGGGGTGATGTCGGGAGTTGTCTCAGCTTCCGGTGCCAAAGCCGGTGACTCTGATTTTGGGAGATCAGTAGAAGCTGCTAGGAAAAGTAAAATAATTGGTATTGAAAAATTTGACAGTGTTTTTAAGATAAGAAAAGTGTTAGATTTTGAAGAGGAAAAATGCATGATTAATTTGGTAGATCGAGTGAGGATATACCTTGAGGAGAAAGAGGAGCAGGAGCTTCAGGAGAGAGACTAGGACTAAAAGCAGCAGGGCCTGTCAAGGTTATGCATAGTTCAATAAATTTGGTGTATATTAAAATGAGATATTATTATTTTTGGGTAATCATATTAACATGAGATGTTGTTAAAACTAGTATGAATATGGCAAATTAACTTGATTATATGGATGTAGACAAAGCTAAAAACGAATATTTCAGCTTTGTCTAGTTAACATAACAAATTCATCTAGCCGATCCCATTTGATTAAGACACAATGACTTAGTTTGATTTGATTTGGATTTCATCTTTTTCGTGTTTGTGTGTTTCTCAATAAAAAGGTAGTCTTGATTACGTTACTGTTGTAAATTTCAGATAATATAATGGTCAAACACACTTTATCTTGGGAGAAAGGGAAGGGGAAGGGGTGTATAAACCACCACTGCAACACTACCTCACTTGTAGCGAGGTGTAAACCCTAGACGTCCCGTTAGGAGGGTCAAGGAATTGTCATTTGGACTAGGACCCATTGGCTAATGGCCAAATACTTGAAGGACACTTTTTGTATTGTTTGAAAAATTGAGGGAGGTCAAGGTAATATCAGAACACCTAAGAGAGAAACTTTTCAGTATTTTTGGAAATTTTAAGGAGTGGAAGTGTAATTAACACTTAATCACAAACCACATGATGTAAACAGTGAATTCATATGGTACCTGGAGCTGCAAGAGGTGACCCAGCGGCTGCAATTGAAAAAACCCCAAATTTATTCCACAATCAACATAATTTCGTTTAATTAAATAAAAAAAGAATCAAAACCGAAAATCCGCCAAAATTGTTGCAAAATATTCACCTTTGCACTGGAGAGGCACACCGGGCATGTTACAAGCACGGGGTAGCGAAATGGCAAGGGTCCGGTTAATGGGTACTTGGAATGGGCTACCGGAAGCAATAAGGCACATACAATCGGTGCCATTGCTTGTGATGGACTGGAGGGAACTGCAACAGGCGGGAGTTGGTGGAGCTCCGGCGGCACTGTTGTTGGTGACAAAGTTCATACACGGGGCGAAACTTGTGAGCATGGTAGGTGAGCAAGCGGAGTTAATCTGGGCATGAATTGGCGTGTTTAGAGCCACTAAAGCAACTGCCAAAAGGGGAAAAAAACGGAGAAAAGATGCGAACGCCGCCATTTTTTTCGGGTGATCGGGAGTTGCTTTGGAAGGAAAGTGGAGAGGAGAATTTAAAGGTGTTTTGAGGGAATTTCTTGTGTTTTGGAAGAGAAGAGAATAGGGGAATTTATAGAAGGTGTTTTTGGAGGGAGGGGGAAAGTGGAGGGAAAACACTTAGGTACATGAGGATCAACAACCTTAACCAACTATGTGAATAATGTGGAGTTTAGGTGAATTTGGCTTGGTGGCAAAACAGTATGGGCCCCACTTTTTTTTTACTCTGTTGGCTCATTAGTTAGCCCATGCTGCCATGTGGCCTTGGTCACTCAATGATTTATTGGTCTAAGTGCATGAGACTCCTCTTTACAATAGAATCAAATCTAGAGAGGAAAGTAGTAGGTACGTACCTCCTGTTCTTTTGTGAAATCAAACGATATCGTATTAGGTGCACAAGACTCTCGTTTACAGTACAATCTAAGGAGATCCGACGTAGGAACATCGTAATTTTGCGTGTGAAATGGTTAGTCTAATGGTGCATTAATCTTTAAGAACTTAAAAATGGGGGAAGGGTTTTCCCTTGAAGGAGTGTAGTAACTTTATGTTGTCGAAGTGAAGTTTCGAGGGTGGCCGGACGTAGTAAGGTACATCGTAGTTTGTTTTTTTTAATGGTTAGCAAGTTTAATGATGCAACCTTTAGAAACTTAAAATATATCGTACTCAGTGCACAAGACTCTTATTTAAAGTAGAGTCTAAGAAAGGTGTTCGTATGCCCCATCTATGAAACGATTAGCAAGTCTAATTGTGCAACTTCTTTGGCTACTAAAAGGTTATCATACTCGGTGCATAAAGCTCTTGTTTACAGTCGACACATCTGACATTTTTTTTTTTATAGAGAGGCTGATTCTCGTGACTCGAACCCACGTAATTAAGCTTCTTAATATATTCATTATTCACGAGATGATTGAGTCCACCATGTTACAATTGATTACTGAGACATTCCTCTGGCAAGGAAAAAACAACTCCCAATTATTTCAGAAACAATTGAACTGGTAACAGGGCCAAGAACTTACTTAAATTGAAGTTAGGTCATCTACCCTTATTATTTTAAATCCGTATCCATGTGTCTCTCCCTGCAGAATCCAATTTAACAAACACAGCCGCATACAACTCACGAGTATACCAATATTTTACTCCCTTTTTTTTCGACGGTCAAGGGTGTCCGGACCAGCTCACGCATATTTTGACTACTCTCCTTTCTCGTCCGGTGAACGGCAAGTCATTCACACCGGGACTAGAGAATTCGCAAGATTTTCTTGCGGCATAACCCCAAGAATCAAACCTGGTCAATTGTATGGGAAGCAAACCAGTCAACCAACCGGATTAATCCTTGAGGCTACCAATATTTTACTTTCATAACCAATAATAAGCAGTTCAATAAAATGATCTAATCCAAAGAATTTATCTTCTAGTCAAGTCCTAAGTTATCTTACCTCATAAGACCTGTGTCGTTTACCAAATACCCTTTGCCTTTATAGGAAAGGTAGTTCACCCATAAATCTCAACTGATTACACATCCAACCCAAGTTGTCCGGTTCAGCTTACATGCACCTCGATCAACTATTTTTCGGATGGACCAATTTCACTGTCTGCTAGCAAGGAATGTATCAAAGTAGGAACAAAATCTCATATCACTTAACCCCACAAGAATTGATAGCACCTATGAAATTTTGAATTTGAGACCTAGCAAGAAGTAAACTCCAGAATCCGAGACCTTAGACCACCACGCCAATTCCTTGGGTTAAGGGTTTATCATCCGTATACTATAAATTCACTTTGTACCACAACCCAAACCTTAACAAAATCCCCTTGTATTTTCTTACAGTTCTAAATTTCCAAAAATCAAACAGAGAATGGCTTCAAGTGGGACACAAGCGGGTATTTTCATTGCTCTAGTAACCATGCTATGGACAGGAGCCAGGGCTCAATCAGGGTGCACCACCGTGCTCCTCTCCATGGCACCGTGCCTAAACTACGTAACCGGAGCTTCCCCGAGCCCGTCGCCTTCGTGTTGTTCGCAACTAGCTAGTGTGGTTAGGTCGCAACCGCAGTGCCTTTGCACTGCACTCAATGGTGGTGGTTCATCACTTGGTATTAGTATTAACCAAACTCTTGCTCTTGAGTTGCCTAAGGCATGCAATGTGCAAACTCCACCAGTTAGTGAATGTAACGGTAAGAGCTCAAGTAACCAGTGTTGTCACGTTTTATTGCATTTTTTTTTTGGGTAAATTACAGTTTTTACCTTTCAAGCATTGTACATTTTACACCTTCGAATTTTTTTTTAAATCCTTCCAATTTAGTCCTTCGACTATCAGAATTTTCCAAATTTGTGGTTACTTGCCCACTTGGTGACTGTAATTCGATTTTCTAGTAAACAACCTTTTTCTCACTTTAGGCCCTTAAGGAAAGGAAAAGAAAGTAGGATAATGTTTTAACTTTTCTGCATTTTTACTGTGTGTTCAGTTAGTAGGAAAGTCGTGGGACCTACCTCTCTAACTTTCTCAATAAGATTAGTTTTTCCTCAAAACACGTCATGCAAAAAATACAAGATTTTACAAGAATCTTTCATCTCCGTTAATTTCTACATTATTAATTTACTATTTTTCAATTTTCTCTTAAATTTCTTATATCAAATGAAAGCACAAAGAAAAATACTTTTCATTTTCCTTTACTTCACTTCACTAGAATTTACTTGGGAATAGTTTTCCTGCACTAGTTTCTTGATAAGTGAACAAAAGTATAACTACAATTTTTTCCACTTTCGCCCTTCATTGCCACCAAAGTAGTAGCCGCGGGAATTTGATAAAGAGAGGGTCAAATGCAAAATCATTTTGAGTTTCGTGGGATTAAGAATTAAAAAAAAAAAAAAAAAGAGTTCAATGCTAAACGAACTGAAGTAACATTAGCACATATTTTGTAGGACCCAAATCATCAATTTGATCATAACCACTAAACTATACATAGAGGACAGTTTGTAGGACCCAATTCACTAAATTTGGGTAAGAATAAAATTGGGAAATTTTAGAATTCAGCAGCCAAAGTGACAATAGATTAAAAACAACTTTAGAGGTGTAAAGTCTTAATTTATCCACCAAATTTATTACATGATGCATCTTGACAAGTATATATTGTGTCATCCTTTTTGTTGTCGTAGCTGCCAATGGACCTGCAACATCTCCCGTCGGTTCCCCGGAAGGTACACCGGAAGAATCTTCAAATGAAGCTCCTGCTTCTCCAGTTAGTTCTTCAGTTTCAGCTCCAACTAGTTCCTCTGTTTCAGGTAAATTTGGCTGTCATTGAGTAATCATAAATCAATCTCTCAATATGTCCCTACTTCAACTGCCTAATATGTTATCCCAAGAGCAAGGGTTAATCTCTCGTCATTCCGTCTTCTACTACGTAATGTGAGAGCCTTAACGGAGTAGCTTTCTATTGAAAAGGACAATGAAAGCCTTAAGTGTTGCTCGCTCAGCTCGTTTGTTGGTTGGAGAAAATGGTAGTTTGATCTGCTTCCCTGGTTGGCAACGACGACAAGAATGACTTAGTGAAGCACTATTACAATCTACCTTCAATCACCATGCAGACACCAGACTCCAAAGTCCTAATGGTTGTGTTAGGAGTCTAGTGTCTATTGCTTCACCCGGTCTACAGTGTCGTTGAAGGCAAGGATAGAGCCGGGATGGGGTGCCAGTAGTGGCAGTCGCCCCTGCAAGAAGAAAAAAAAATCTCTAGTATTATATAGGAAAAAAAATTCGAAAATTTGAGCCTAGGAAGTGAAATTCGTAGCTCTGTCCCAAGTTAAAGGTAAGATGTCAGGCATGCAAAGAAGCCGAGGAAGAAGCTTGACCAAATGTAACAGAGTGGAAGTAAAGAATGCCTTTGCAAAAACCTTCATGCGAATTGGTGCAAAATGGTCGGTGATCCTTTATAAGAATATTGCTATACTGAAATGTAGAGGACTCGGGCCCAACAAAACAAGCTTTTTCTTTTATTCAAAGCCTAGAGTGCCGCCCAAAGACGTGACATCACCAGAAAAATTAGAATCAGCTTTGCTGCCCGACAGATTCTTGTCCATATTGCAAACACTTTGCATCTAGGTACTCTTACCGGTAAGAGTTTACTTAAAATCCGGCCCGTCCAAAACACTTTTGGACTACTGTGATGGGGCGTTACGGGTACCACGTAAGGCGCCACGTGGTATCCTATTTGCACCTGAGTTTTTCTCGAGGTACTGGCATCAAGGGTCCGAGATTGTATGCTGGTGCAGAAGCAGAATAGGGTCGGAAGGTAAGGATAGCGTGATCGGATGGTGGTTGGTTAGTGAGGGTTGCATGATTACCCTTGGCAGATCAACACATATTTTCCGTTTTTTTCAACAGAAAGAGAAATGACAAGAAGCGAATTGATGATGTCTACCATGTGGCGGAATTGAAGTACTCGTGTCAGACACCTCACATTACGGTGGAGGGTGAGACATGCGTCCGATAAGCAAAGTTGGAAATACACCTATAAATTAGAACAACGTAGTCAAGTTCACTCGACACTGGTACCCGAGTACATTTGACACAATCCTTGGCCAAAAGGAGATTCTGCCAAAGGTTTTTAGCAACAATTTAACTTCAATTTCAGTCGTTCAAACTTCAAACTCCCTTAAAGGAAATTCAACCGTTTATGCATGTATGGCGACCGCAACTTCTTAATTATTCTACTCGTTCAGTTGATTTTAAGTAATTCTAACAGTAAACTCAAATATTTACCCTTCGTGTATGAATGCCGGAGCAGGATCTAAAGCAACTCCATCGAATGACACGAGCTCGGATGGAATTACTGTAAAGATGCCTCTTATGTTCATCACCCTCCTCTTGTTCATGGCTTCATATGCTTCAATCTCAAGCAGCTTCTGAGTCTTTTTCCAGAACTCTGGAGCTTCTGTCAAATGTATAAGTCAATACTATTGTGTAATGTAATGTGCTAAAAACTAATGTTTGTTTAATAGAGTGCTTCTATAAGTTCTTATTATGTAAGGTTTGTTCAATTCATGTATGAATGAACTACCTTGTGCCAATGTGTTCTGTTCCCTATACTACTTCTGTAATGCAAATTTGGTCCACGTATATTAATGGTAAGCAAAGTTTTTTTGGCCCTGTTCGTTTGGGGGTTTTGGGGCAGTTTTGGCACTATTCCAGTTTTGATTACATCATCACCTTTTTCATTTTTCTCTCTATCTCTCTCAACTTATTACACCTACTTACATCATCAGAACTAAACTAAACAAAACTAAACTGTGCAACCGAACAAGGCAGCCTTTCGCTATTTTGGTAAATTCACTGGTACTGTAATAAGACCATCAACCCGAGGCATCCTAACGAACTAGGTCAGCTTAGTTAGTCACCCACCCTTGTAATTAATTCTTGTTGAAAGGTCGATGAGTTAAAATCTTAAAAACGGTAAAGGGTTCCTTCCCTCTTTAGCTCTCAGGTTCGAAACCTCCGAGTCTGAGGTAATACCAACTTTTATTGGACCAGCGCATACTATAGGCTTTAATTCCCCCCCAGTGGACGGTGGGATTATTTCCCCAGGATTAGTCGAGGTGCGCATAAGCCGGCCCGGAGAACTGATTAATCGAAAGAAATGAAAAAAAAAAACATGGGAAACTCTAACATCTCATGTCCATATTTTTGTGCTAGGCAGACAGTGCCTCGTTTCTGAATCTAAGTAACGAACCAAGTCGCACGAGGAGGGGGAGACGAAGAAGAGAGTCCACATTTACACAGGAAAATAACAAACCAAATCATAAAAGAAGAACGCTTTCTCAAACAACCATCGTCCTGCTAGAGTAGGGTGTGACAGTTTTCGTATCAGAATTTTCTGAAATTGACTTTCATGTTCTTTGAGGTGTATTGTAGGTTTGACCAGACGTGAGTAGGGGCGGACGCACATGGGGACAGGGGTAACATGACCTCACTCAAAGTAAGAGGTCATCCCGGAGCTCCCAATTCAGGGGAGGGCTAGTGATACAAATGAACTGAGCTGTTCGTAAACTATTCGAGACTCGACTTGTTTAAAAAACTGCTGCTCTATACCGAAAAACCAGGGCAAAAAAGGACATTTGGTTTGTCAAATGGACAAACATTTTGGGACATGCAAAAGTCCAAAAGTGGAACAAACAAACCAGGACGGAGGGAGTAATATTTTTTACTTGCTAAGATTCGTCAACAAGTTCAACTCAAACCTAGACAAAATCAGCGTCAAATTTTTATTGAGCTCGAGCTTGGCTCGGATTCGTTTGAAACCTAACAAACGAACTTGAGCATTCTCAAGCTCAAGTCAATTTGGCTCGTTTACAGCCCCAGGAAGGAAAAAGTGTCGGTTGCAAAGCTGGCAACACAGCCGCAAGGGCATTTTGGCAGTCGGTCGGTTCCAATTCAAACAGAAGCCCAGAGTCTATTGAGGGCCTGTTTGATCAGAATGCCTAATTGGTAGAAGAACTACATATTCATTGGAAAAACAAAGGGAAAAGGTGTAAAAGTGGGGTCACTCAACTCCACCGACTTTTGATTTTTGATTTTTAACACTCACATTTTTCGGACAGTACACACACAAATTTCATGAATTTTTCATAAATACAGTATTGAACATTTTTTGCACACTAACCACCGCCCTAAGGGGGTGTTCCACTAACAAAAAACTGTTTTTTTCAAACACCGAGACAGGTCATTCTCTCACAATACATCACATAAAAAACCGTGAAAATCCAGTTTTTTTCAAACAAACCAACTTAGTGGAACACCCCCTAAGGTTAAACATTAGTAGTTTTTTTTTTTTTATGAAAAAGATTAAATTAGAATTCATCCCACCGTTCGAAAATCCTGGTTCCGCCCATGGATACTGTTAATACCCTTGCCATTAATCTGGTTACATAACTCATCCTATAAGTTTATATACTTTGCCCTTCGTAATCCGGCAAATCAAAATAGCCTCAAAGTGAAACAGAACAATCCCAAGAGCTCTAGAAAAGCAGTTCATATAAATTTCTATTTTTTTGAAAGAAAAAAAAAAAGCCCTAGAAAAAGTAGGAGTCAGGTACACGTAACCCTGGATGATCAAAAGGTACAAGTTAACCCTTTATTCCGAGGAAAAATCCCAAAAAAATCTCACCTTTGGCTTTGAACCCCTTTAAAATACAAGGATTATTCATTGCTCCCGTGTGCTGACGATTATTCAGTGTCAATCCCGCAGCACACCAGGGGGTGCTCCTAGACACTTCACCACCACACGTTCTCATAGGATCCACGACTAAGTGTATAACCCAACATAAACTTGTAGTACTTTGAGTAATCCCGAGTACCACGTACCCGTGCTCTGAAACTACTGAATAATACTCCTTCAAATACTGGTAGCTGCATAACCACCAAGGAAAGAACCCACATGGATAAAGTAGTGAAGTTTTGGTTACCTGTATAACTAACCATTGAACAACCCATTGAATCTCCTATCATATGAACACCCTTTTTTAAACAAGCAGAGTAGGAGAAAGCTGGTAACCCACATTAACCCATCTCCATTTGACTAAAATCCTTCCAAACTTCCCTATATAACCTCACCCTTCTCCCTCCTCCCCTTCCACAACTCCACCCCAAATACTCTCTCCTGCACCTAGCAACAAATCACCACATCCCACTTCCGTTTTCTCCAACGAATCCGACAACTTTACCAATGGCGCGTCAAGCGATCGGTTTTGGTCTCGTCCTAGTCACTGTGTCGGTGCTGTGGTCTGGAGCGGTGGCTCAGTCTTCTTCGAGTTGTACGAACGTGATGATGAGCATGTCGCCGTGCCTCAACTACGTAACGGGAAACTCGTCAACCCCCTCTTCGGGATGCTGCTCGCAGCTAGCCAATGTTGTTAGATCACAGCCCCAGTGCTTGTGTCAGGCTATTAGCGGTGGCGGCTCATCCCTTGGGATTACTATCAACAAGACTCGGGCAGTGGAACTTCCTGGAGCTTGCAATGTTCAGACTCCATCCATCAGCCGCTGTAATGGTAAGAATGTGTCCTGCAAAAGTTAACAGTTCATCAACGGTCTTGTATTCCAGTTTGTTTAGAGAGCCTTTTTCACGAAAGAGTCAGGCAAAAACATAACTACGTCATTAAAAAGCTTATTTGAGTGGAAATCATCTGTTTTCCGAATATGGCAAATGCCTTCCAGAACTAATGAGACATACCTGTCTTTCCAACGCCACAACCATTGCTGTGCCCACGACCTCACTAGCATCTTCACTGCCGCCGCCACAACCAACACTGCTGCTTCTGTGACCACCAATCTCACCAACAACCTCCCAGCCACCACCATGACTTCCATCACCGACCTTGCCGCCACCGCCACATGACCATCCCAATGATCACCATTACCACCACTAGCACCATCATTTGTACAGTCGCAACTAAATACAAGACATTTTCACAAATTATTTATACTGGAAAAAATGTTCCCCCTAGAATTGTTCTTACCCGAAACAAAACTAGCTTAATCAAAACACCAAAATGCTAGACAACAAATGCATGATTCTCTCTCCTAACTTGCCACATCTTTACCTACGCAGGTGCCTCCCCAACGGACTCTTCCTCAGGAACACCAGCATCTCCAACATCATCATCTTCAGGTGAAAAGTTTTTCTCAATTGCCATAGATTAATTAGCTATACCATAGTAAAATTTATTTTATCTATGCGTTCAAATCAAAACATTCATTTTGTTTTTTACATGGATGTAGGAAATGGGTCGAAAACCGTGCCATCAACAGACAGCAGCCCATCCCCGACAGATACTAGTTCTACAAAGATGACAGCTTCTCTGTCTTTGGTCCTCCTGTTCATTGCATCTTATGTTTCAACCTCCACAATTTGCTGAGTTATCTCATCTGCCTTACTTTGTTCCATCAGTCTGACACATGCTCTATTATTTTTTTCGCGTCCTATTTTCTTTTTCCCTTTTTTTGTATGTAAGGGGTCCATACCATGAAATGGGCATTTCTACTGTTATTCTTTGGCAACCTCTCGAGGGGTTGACATGGTCCTGTATTAAAGGGAAGTTGGCCTCTTCCCTTCTCAATAAAGATGATTTCTAGTTTATTTTTGTCCAATTTCAGACCAAGTAACAAAGAAAACAAGGATTGTGATGGGAAAAACATGGGAACACATGAAACTTACCAATTGTGAAAAGCTTTAATATTCTAGGGGATCGACCAAATTGATTAACAGACTGACTCGATATATATACCAAGTTAAACAACTTGAGTCATTTTCCATCAGAAACATTTGTGCCCAGAAATCCCACAAGACAGTCATCCTGAAAACAGGCCTTGGAGTAATAACAGAAACTTGGCATAAACTTGTATGGCTTCCTAATTGCATTCCAAGCCATAAGTTTCATCATTTGGATAACTATAAAAGAGAAACTACATACAAGGGTTAAGGGATATGCCCAAAGGCTGCGGGGGTTGGGGACTCCACCCTTGCCTCCTTTGCCAGCAACAAGATGACCCCATTAATCATTTGTTCTTTGATTTTCCATTTTCCTGAATGATTTGGAGATAGATTTGTAATCTTTGCAGCATCTCCAGATCTCCTTGCCAGTTGGAAAGCTGAGCCTATCTTTTTAGAACTCCATTAGGAAGATGCTTGAGCCACTATGGTTAATCATATCCAGCAAGAGAGAAACCAGGGGATTTCACTAATAATCCAGCAGCCTATAACCCCCATCGTGCATTAGATTCTCTGATTTTAGGATCAATGTGTCCAGTTCTCTTTCATAAATTTCTTCCCTTGATATGCAAAATTGCGAACATTGGCAGATTCCCTCAAGGATCTTTTCTGCTCGTAGCTGTTATTTTGTTCCTTTTTATTCTTTTTCGTTGTACCTTGTAGCCAGGAAGGTATGCCCTCCTTTAGTGTTGTTTCATATGTTAATTTCAATTTCACTTACCCAGGAAATAAAAACAGGCATAAATCTTACTCGTCAATGCAATGTTGATGGTCAATGGAGTTCAAAACTTCAGGATGTTGATGGCAAACAAATGATGACAAGTATTTACAGGTAGGAGAAATAGTCATCGTGCTTAACAAGTTTTTTTCCCTTTCAATGGTTGGGAAGAGCAAGAGGCGGGGTGCTCGAGATTGCAAATCATATTCATGTGTGGGTCTGCACAAAAATAACAAACAAGTGTCCATTGACAGGAACGGCAGTGCAGTGAAATGCACTACATAGCCATAATCTCTTGGAATACCAACACATACAAAAGAAAGACTTCAAAAAATGTCCCAAGCACCATTAGATGCTCATGACATAGATTGTCATAAGAAGGTACAATATTCACGATTGATCCAAAAAACAACAGGTTGATACTCTGACTACTGACTCTGAGTCCACTGCAAGTTCTATTGTGTCCAACCAAATAAGTCAGTGAAGAGCATAAAGTAAGATGTGGCTGTTCTTATGAGACTTGGCACACTTCAAAGAAAAATGTGGCGGTTCATATGAAACCTGGAACACCTCAACCATGTGATCGTGAGCGCATAAATTCTTCCAATTTGTCCCACACCTCAAGCGCTGCAGCTCTATCCTGGTGCCTCTTGTTCTTACTAATCTGCACAATGGAGTTAAAGTTATCAAAGATAACTACAATAACGACAGTTTCACTGCTATAATGAAACTGCTGGATTGCTCTGAGGAAAATTATGCTCACCGATATAATTTTCACATTCCATTGCTTGACAATCTTAGCTGACTCCACACTATCATCCTCAAAACGCATATAGAAACCAAGAACTGCAGTAAAATTAAGCACCCACATCATTTCAGGATTTATGGTTCTCTTTCCATTTCATTCAATTCAACAAGGTCACTACAGTTACGAGCCCGGATTCATATCTAAGAGAATGGGTAGTTTCATATTTGAGAGTCTTCATTCCTAATGCAAACAAGATTTGAATCAAAAGACTAATAAGGTCCATTCTATGACCAAAAAACCAACTAAAACCAGTGAAAAGGAACAAATGTAAATTTCAATAGCCCAACCACATAATTTCATGATCAAATTCAATACCAAACGCAATCGAAGCAAAGAAAAACTCTCACTTTTGTTGAAGATTTCCACATGGTCCTTAAAGGGCCAATCTTTAAACTGCCACTCCTTTCCCAACACGAAAACCGCCACAACCCTATCCCAATCCTCAGCCTTCAAGGCCGATGGCTTATCCCTAACCTCATAAGCCGTCACAACCCTGTCCCTACTAAACTTCTTCTGCACCGTAACACAGTCCGGCTTCGGCCCCTTCCCCATCTTCACCTTGGCATCCGTCGATATAAAAACCCCGTCCTCTAAAAACTCCTTCACATTATAAATCGTAATCAGAGTCTGAGTCGCACTCGGCACCAGTATAATCGGCACACCTTCCCCTATCATCTTCCCACCTTTCACCCCCATCTTCGGCCTGGGCGTCGACTCATACCCTAACCCTAACCCTAATTCCTCCCCAAACCCTCTCTCATCCCCCCTCATCAACCTATTCTTCGCCACCAACCCGTCCTTCCTCTGCTGCGACTCCAACCTCTGCCGCTCCTCCTCCCTCTTCACCGCCGCCTTCAAAACCTCGTAAAAATCCTTATTCCTACACTCTAATATAGACTCCCTGTCCCTATACGGCTTCTCCGCGGCCCTAATCATCTCAATGTAACTGAAATTCTCCGTAACCCTAACCCTAGACCCGTCCTCATTGACGTCTAACCCGATGTCCAGACCGGGGTCTTCGGGGCGGTACTCGTCGGCGGCGGCGACGGGGGCAAAGTTAGGGTTGATGAATTGGACGGAGTCGGAGGAGGAGACGAGGCCGAGGAGGTAGTCAAGGAGGGGTTTGCGGTCGATGAAGGAGACGGTGGGGATGGTTTTGGTGGTTTTCATGTAGTCGGTGTGCTTGAGGTGGTGGTGCTTGAGGAAGTGGACGAGGGTTTCGAGGGTGAAGAGGTTGCCGAGCTTGGAGCGGTAGGCGGTGGGGGTGGTGGCGGGGAAGGAGTGGGTGGAGCCGAAGCGGAACTCGTCGTTGACTCGGGTGATGCTGTCGAGATCGCTGCGTATGGCGTAGTCGCGGAGGACAGAGAGTGGATCCATTGTTGGAGAGAGAGGGAGAGAGGGAGAGAGAGAGAGCAGTGGTGGTTGGGGAGGGGGAGTAGCCCTTCTCGTACTGAGAAATTTTGTGAGATTTGAGAAATTTTGTGAGAGCAACTCTAGCCCATTTCTACTTAGAATAATGATACAGACACACCCTTTCAGCCACACTCTACCACACCCTCACTCACATGTGAGCAGTCCCCACATATGGTCCCCACACCCACATGTGAGTGAGGATGTGGTAGAGTGTGACTAAAAGGGTGTGTCTGTATCATTTTTGTTCTACTTATTACTAAACTCAATTTTGAGGAAAAACATCTTAAAATTTCTTGTTTAGTACTAAATTGAAATTGAGTGTATTATATAAGTTGAGAATTTTGGGACAATTTCATAAATTTGGAGATCCTATATCATAATTAGGTTTGAGACATCAATAAACAAGGAATTCAAAATCCCAAAATTTGTCTCTTCATTCCTATCGAACATCGGCTTCCAAATCGTCCTCGCCCTCTACCGTCCTTCGTCGGCGGCGACTATTACTGACATGCATCAACGTATCGGTGGTCGTGGTAATATGCCAATTCTGTCGACTTATTTTTTTTTTCCTCTAGAAATTCCCATCGCCTTTCAAACTGTAGAGATTTCCATCACCGTTCGGCCTACAAATTGTCCCCCCACCCTCCTTCACCGCCAGTGACCACCGCAAACCTTCATCAATGTCTTAGTCAACATGGTAAAACCAAGACTTCGTCGACTTGCTTGATTTCCCTGAAAAGGCGTGGTCTGATTCGAACGATTGTGTATCATGGCTCTATTTCGTAAGTGGATCTGAAGTCATTGATGTTTTTTATGATAATCGATATGGGACGGGTGGAAAAGAAACATCACAGTGGGACAATAAAGGCTTCATTAGCTTTGATAGTTTGATTTGTATATACCCAAAAATTATGGTAAAAACAAGAGCATCACAGAAATTATGATAAATTTGTACTAATTTGTGTTTTTCCGAGGATTATGGTAAATGTGATAAGTTTGATCCACTAAATTTACCATGACTAGGGATTTGTTTGTATGGTAGCAACAAGTACATTATATATCTCATGATAAATTTGTACCAATTTAAGTTTATCCAAGGATCATGGTAAAAATATTTTGTTTTTGTAACATTAATTTACATATCAAGCCGTATATTTTGGGTCGAGCAATTTTTTCACGAAATATGATCAGATGGTATTGATGGTATTCAAATTGACCATGAAATGTGTTTTAAATTTTGGATGTCATATTGCCATCCGATTAGATTCATGATTCATATTAGGGGTGTCCACGGTTCGGTTCCGGATTTGATCCGAACCGATAGTAACGGATTTATGTTTTCAAGATCCGGAACCATCCGCGGATGATATACGGATGGATCGGTTCGGTTCCGGATTTGACGGATCGGTTCCGGATGGGTTTGACGGATTGGATTATGACAAATGGGCCTCTAACTTGGACAAACTTAGGAAATTTTTCAATCATATTTCTAGCCCATTTTCCGGCCCAATCATTTTTCAAGCCTATTTTTTCAGCCCATTTGGGAGAATCAATGCCGTAAACTTAAACCTCCATAACCCATCACATTTTTATAGCACAAAATTAGCAGCAACATCCTCCAAAATCTAAATCACACACAAACAGTAGCTTCCATGAGCAGCAGCAGCAACACTACACAAACTCAGCATCACTTTAACACAAAATCAACATTTTTACATCAAGATCTGTGTGGGAGGGAGGGAGAGAGGCGCCCCATGGATGTCGATTGTCGGATGATTTGTGTGGGAGGCGGAGAAAATGAGTTCACTGTGTCTGTGCGACTTTGAGAATTGAGAGTGATTACAGATTTAGGATTTTGGTCGGCCCTAGTGGAGTAGTGGGGGTATTGGGTAAACATGTGTAAGGACCCGTATTTTTGCAAAACATTTTGAAAATAAAGTTGTGGTTTTGTGAGGAAATGTTTGAAATGTTTATTAGTGAAGTTTGGAGGTTATTTAAATGTGATGGGGTGTTTTTAATATACACAAGTGACTTGAGGGTTGTGAGTGCAATTAGGGTGTGTATAAGGAAGTGTGTGGGAGGGGTTTTGACCAAAAAATTTCACCCACTTTCCTCCTCCCACCAGCCAACTTCCTCTTCCTCTCTCTTGTCCCCCATTGTAGTGAGCTCCAAGCTCACAATACACCTCCAACTCTCAACCCCTTCAAGATCCAACCCCAAAATCTTCTTCTACGCAACATTTGGAGTCCGAAGCACGTTTGTTTCACCTTGGGAGGCTTGCATTCGGGTTTGGTGGGTTTTCAAGCTTAGGGTTTTCACTCTCCTTGATTTGTGAAGCCTCATTTGAGGTAGGAAACTTAATCTCACTCTCCTATGGTCATGTAGTGTGAATTTCATGCATATACTTGTATTTTGCCTCTTAAATCCTTGGAACTTTGAGAAAAGCCTTTTGATCTTGTTTAGGGCTTTAAACCCACTTTGTTTCTTGCTAAAATAGTTGATTATTAACTTTCTTTTATGGGTTGAAGCCCCAAATTCGTGATTGAGATAACTTTGAGTTGATGTATGTGATAGAACTCAAATCTACCCCTGTTTGGACGATTTTTTTTAATATTTTTCAAAGCTCGTAAATTTACGAAACTTTTACAGTAGATACCCATAAATGTGTCCTACACTGTGGTAAATTTTCAGAATTTTATGCAAAGTACAGAAAATATGAAAAATAGTTTACCGAGCTGCTGTTGCAAATTCGCTGTGCTGACAGTACTGTCGCACCTTACGGGAAATGCTATTTTTTTGGCTAGGAAGCTTGAAATCTCGATCCGCTTTTTGATTCTGAAAGTAGACTCGTACAGCTTTCTAAGTAGGTAAACCATGTATCCTAATTATTTGCACGCGATAGCAGTTTTCAGTTCGAAGTAGTTAGAAAATCTGTCTGGCAGACTTTGTTACTAGTTCTTGGTTTGATTGTCGGATGTTTAAAAATAGTTGCATAGCTCTAAAAATTCTAAATTTTTAATATGATGTTCCTAGTTGTGTCTAAGGTGTGTGGTGAAAATGTGGGGACATTCGGGTGAGTAGATCAATTCCATAAATTCGTAGTCCGCAGGGGTGTCGGATTGTCTCACCCGTGTTTGTGCATTTCGTTTGCATTTGAGCATGAACTATTTGCTATCTTTGGATTTTGATTGATATTTTATTCTAAATTACGAGTGTCGCTGTTTTATTACCCGTATAACGGGCCGGGGTGGAGGTAGCCCATGAAATGCCAGAGGCTATGTGATTATCTAGAGTGAGAAACACTTTGATTGTTAGAGATATTTTGGATACTTAATAAGTGTTTGGATTGTAAATGAAAACCTTGAAAGTGACGAACACTTGCATGAGTGCGTGAAAGTTTGAGAATTAGGAACACGTGTAATGAGAAGAAAAAAATGGGTTAACTGATATAGATGGAGAGTATCGGCTATTTGGATATATGTGGATGCTTAATGTACATTTGAAATGTAGTTAAGTAAGTTTGGGAGTAACGGGCACTTTGTGTTTGTGAGTTAACGTTTGAGATTGTGAATGTGTGGTGTTAGAGAGAATCGTGATATCATAAATAGGTAGACACATGGGATACGCTTGGATACTTCACGGATCCTTCGGGACACGTTGGGATACTAGATCCCTTCATGAATGCCATGAGGGCAAAGAGGGACGCCTCGGGAATTGAGATGCATAGTCTAGTTTCTTTTTTTTTTTTACGGGAGAAGAGTGCGTGTTTTGAGATCCTAGTGTTGCTAATGAAGGTATGACGAGAATTTGGTGGTTAGATAAGTATGTGTATGTGTGATCGGTTGAGTGTAAAAGATGCGGTTCGAGGATTATAAACACTTAGGTTCGTATTTGGGAGTTCGAAACTTAAAATGACAAAACTTGGAATCTAGTGATGTTTATAAATACTTGTGGGCGTATACAGGAACTTGAGAAAATTGATAATACAAATTTGAGACTAAGGATGGATCATATACGCGTGTAGAGATTTGAGATTTGAGAAGAGGTGGTTTTATCAAAATAAAGGAGTAACTTTTAAAATGTTTACGGACTTATACATTTTTGAAATTTGCCGAGCTTTGCCTTATTATTCACCTATATATTTTGTCGGTGCATCTTCATACTCTATGAACATAGTAGTGTTAGATTGGTTTTCTACTGGGCTAGTGTAGCTCAACCTATCATTTTCAGGTAACCATTGGGAGCATGGCATGGAGTGCATGGGACTATGTGCGTTGGCATGACTGCATTTTGAAAGCATCAAGGATCTTCATTATTTGATCATCTTTAACCTCTTGTAATATTTTTTTTAGAGATGACAAGAATGTAATTAAGTTTCTTTACCTTTCGAATGGAGGAGTAATAGTTCAATGCATTAATCTTTTAAACATTTGGGTACGAATACGGAGACTTGAGAGTAAAATATGATTAGGGAATTGTATCTGGACCTTATTTATTATTATTATATTTTTTTTAATGGGTGAAAGTATGACTTTTGATTTATCCTACGTGGATTTAAATTGTATTTTTGGTTATAAAATTTGAGGGCGTGACAACTTGGTATCAGAGCATTAGGTTCGAAAACCTAGGAACCGTGGGGAGACTTGAAGTCTCGGGGCTGAAATCCTTGCATCATTTTCACATGAAAGACATCGTTTTTACAAACATTGTGTGTTTGCATGGGTGACATACATCTACATGGCATCGCATTTATGATTTCGTAGGATGGTATAGTGTCGTTGAACCATGTTGAGTTTATTTATAACCTAGAGGTGGTTGATAAAATGTTAGCTCTTGATGAACACGTGTTATAAAACACCAGTTGGACTTATAAAAAAGGGTTAATGTGAGTTGATGGACACACTTTTGAATGAAATGGAAAAAAGCACGTGATGATTATGAAAGTGAGGGAGCACATGATTATTTGAGGAAAGATGAGTGTGAGTACATTAGCATAGTATTACTCCTTGAAAGCGTTGGTTACGCCGTTAAAGTGTTGGTTATTATTATTACCCGTGTATCGGGGCATGGGTGCACGGAGCCCGTGAAATCCGGCAGAGCATTTACCTTTTTTCAAACTCAAACTCAAAATTTATTGATTTATGTTTTTTCTTTTGTCAAAACTATGTAAGAAATAAAGTTTGGTAATTTATTTATGCCTTTTTATTTATTATAAATCCTTTTAAATTTCGAAAAATTTTGAAGAACAAAAATGCTCAACCATACACACTTACACAAACAAATTTGTAAACACACTCACATCAATTAGGGGCCAGCCCCGCACACATTACACGTAAGTTCCGACTTTTATGTGAGTGGGTCTGTGGGTGTATGTGTATTTCATTGTAAATTTAGACTCTCAATCATGAATTTTGTGAAGGATGAACCACAAGTATATGAAAAGCATATCATGAAAATAAATAGGGAGGGAAATTTTAGACACGATCATTAATCCAACTTGAACACAACACAAAGTTAAAGGGTTTGGGTCGATTACTTTTTCACATGAACAATCCACTTTTTGACACAAAAAAATTAAATGGGATGAATACGGTTAGACTCACGCAATTCGATAAGGACATGAATAAGTGTTTAATTTTTTGTGTCGACATATTAACCCGAAGCGACACAACACAATTAGTTTTAATTCTTTCGAATTTCCAGATCAGTGCAAGATTTGATTTTCCATACTCATATCCACTTGTATATGAAAATATCAATGTAATTATGAAAAGGCAAAAAATGCATAGTATCATACAACTAGGGCCGGTCCAGGAGTAAGCCCAGCAAGCCTCCAGGCTTAGACAACTAAAAAATGAAATTTGACCAAAAATTTATAACAAACATAAAATCCAACAACATTACAATTATATAGCTTTCTTGCCCAGTGGAAAAACCTTTACTCCTTAACCTTATGTTGCATGGTTCATGTTGATACCCCATTTTTCTTTGTCGCTCCGAATAATTAAAGAAACCCACAATTCGAAGTTTGATGGAGTGAGGCACGCAAAAAGACCTTTTTGCATTTCAATTGCGATGATCCACAGGTCACTCTTCACCAATGCCAATTCCAAGGATCATCAACCTCACCATTGTAATGTACGCACCAACACGAGACAAACGACATATCCAGGGACTCGATCAGGCAACGTCGGCCATATTGGCAGGCTAAAATGCAGGCGAAGTGAATACAGTGCAATGGAGACCAATGATAATTAAGCGCCGAATGCAGTGCAACGGAGACAAGGAGCATTGAAGTTCCTGGAAATCTAGTGATCAATTCTTCATCTACTGAATTAATCTTAGGTGACAAGATTGCTGAGTTTGTCGTCGCTATTGCGTCAGTAGAATATCGATTTCGATCCGGAAAAACAAAGTCCATTAATTGCTGGAGAGGAGTTTTATTAGCAACTGGTGTAAGAATCATTGATGGCGGAATTGCAAATTGGCCTTTCGTGTTTTCTTTTTCATTACCATCTCGTATTCTAAGAAGAAAATTGCTAAAACCTGGATCTGTTTTGGCATGCATAGTTTTTCTGAGTGTAGTTCTTGTTGGATATTTTTGTGAATGAAACCGGGGCACTCGGAGGGTCACCCGAGGCAACCGAGACCTCCCCACGGATTCAATACAATCGCGGATTAATGTTGGGTAACTCCCTCATGAATATGGAGATTATGGCAGAATTCATTCCCCATTCAAATTCGTTTTCATGGCAGGAGTTACAGATTCAGAAATTGAATTGGATATTCAATCTGCCTAATGAATGGAGAGGCTCCTCCTCTTTAATCCCGTATTCATTTTCTGCTCCATTTTCCATCTATAAAATGGGAGCTCTGTTGTGTGTTCTAAACATCAGAAATTTGAGCATCATATTGTACTCCCGAAATTGTGTTTTGAGAGAGAGAGACAGACGCAAGTTTCAGTTCGCCAAGGCAGTCAACAGCGGTGTATTGTTGGCCGTGGTCCAAGCCGTTTTATCCTGGGACGAAGACGCCGGTGCATCCTACAACACCCACGGTAGGCGGCGAGTCTTTGTTAAGGAGACTGTGGTATCACAAGACTCGGCTCGTGTTTCCTAAACACTGTTTGTATCTCGATTTCGTTTCTCTGTTTTACAGTTTATGTAATTTCATATTCTGTCTATTTTGGTTATTGTTATTTTTATTGTAATCTGTTCATGCTTTGATTATATCAATGGAATTTGTTATTTGGAATTCGGAATTGCCGCTGTAATTTTTCCAACAGTTCTTTTAGGTTGATCTGACTATAACTTGCATCAATACAATCGCTTTTGGTTCCCTTGGATATGACAGGTAGTACTCGTCCAAAATGGAACCGGATCGTTTGTCTCACCTACTCTGTCCGACCTCTCTGTCCTACACATCTGCACCGTCCATCTGAGAAATCAACGGCTCAGATTCACAGATGAACATGGACGGTTCGGGTCCTATGATCTTAAAGTTGCCTAATGTTCGAAAGTAGGGGGAATATAGCTTCCTGCAGTTCACTTCTAAGTCCTAAGCTCTGAATTATTTTACTTTCCTCAAGTACTGACTTATACCTTCTTTACAATGTACTATCAGGGTACAAGTCGGCCTGCTCATTACCATGTTTTGTGGGATGAGAACAATTTTACAGTAGATGGGATTCAATCATTGACAAACAATCTATGTTACACATATGCAAGGTGAACTCGCTCCGTTTCAGTTGGTAAGTCTCGATTTCAAACCATAGTCTTTGGAGTTATATTTATAGAAAAAAAAAAAAAATGAATGTACCATCGATGGAAAGCCCAAATTACCTTATGCATATCTGATTTCGAATGATAATTTGGAAACCATTAGTGCTTCCCTCTCTCCCCCAAACACACGCGCAAAGAGATACTAGAAGTTTTTATTTTTTTATTTTTACTTTTATCTTTGTTTATTTCAACTGAGTGACCAGATTTTTCGTTATGCGCTTGCAGTGCCACCGGCATATTATGCACATTTTGCTGCATGATGATGATTCAGGCAGTTGCAATGTTTTACAATCTAGATCAGTGATTATAAAAGAGGAAGAGTTTTAGTTTTCTTCCGATCATGATTTCTTTCTTGAGTAGCGACTCCCGATGTATGTTTCTAGTACTAGAAGTCTGCACTCGCGATGAGTGTTACGCTGAGAAAGTATGGAAAATACATTGGAAAGAGAGGAAATGAATGCAATGCACAAGCTAAGATCACTAGAATGTTGAAAAGAATGAATGGTTAAATGGTCTCCAGTTGCGATTTTGCTGCTAATTGATGCAAGTGGATTTCGAAAAAGTAAATGTGGTTTTTTAAAAGAATTTTTGTTTCAATTTTCACAAAAACAAGAAGAAGATATTTTTAATTTAAATTAATTTTAGATACTAATTTGGACATGTCTTCCCTTAAAATTTGAAAACAGTTTCAATTTGATATTATTTTCTTGAGGCGTCTGTCTTATTATTGGAGTGTTGATAGCTTTTTTGAACATTTCTTATATCCTAATTAAGTTAGTACTATTCAAAACATGCAGGTTGTAACGTTGAATATGGTGAGAGAGCGCCAGAGTGTGTTAAATGTGGTGAGAGGGGAGTTGGGATCAAACCGTAAGAAAAGTCATTTTTCACGGCATGAATAGCTTATTTTTTACCGGACCTAAAAAAAATTAATTCGAAGCTCAAAATAGGGTGTATAATGTGATTCTATGTCATTTTTAACAGATTTATATGTATGTTGTATCAATGTATGTGCATTTTGCGCGTGGTTCTACTTTTTGTTTTTTCCTTCCCAACGATATCATGAAAATCATTTTACTCCATTTTTTGAACAGGCATTTTACTCCATTACTTTGTTAGAAATTAGCATTTCACAAAAACAACAGTAATGTATAAGTGACAAGTTCTTTTTACATTTGATTAAAAAAATTTATCCCAAGGGTGAACAAATCGCTTGAGCTAACACGTTTTTATTAATTTTTTTACACAAATCATAGTTAAAATATGAGAATACTTTCGTATTTTTTTCAAAAATGAAAACCTTTATACTCTTTTTGCATTTATTATTTATAGTAATTCTATCCTTTTAGTTTGAATTTTGTAATTTTTTTAAAAAACGACTCTTGAAGAAGTAAAGAGCTTAATGTCGATAGTTTGCTTCGGACCTCTAAAAAAATAACTCTTGAATTTTTTTAATTCTATATCTCTTAATTTTTTATGACTTAGTATTAATAGGGCAACCAAGTTAGGGGTCGGGTTTGGGCAACCCAAATAATGGGGCCGGCACTGCTTAGGTATTATTAATTGCAAGCCAAACTGAGAAAAACAACACTGCAACCAGGCCTGGTAAACCCTTGCATTATTCCTCCAGCTACAGTGCCTTTTCCTTTGATCCTTCGCTTTTTCCTTTGATCCCTTCCCCTCTACAGTAACCTGTTATTGGTGCACATGCCCTAACCAAGATTAAATTTACTCTGTTTTTTTTTTAACAGTATTAAATTTACTCTGTTGACAAGTCAGTTTACCCACATTGGTGCACATGCCCTAACCAAGATTAAATTTACTCTATTCACTTCGTCGTCTCAACTCTCAAGCTCGCCACCTCAAGTGTCAACTCAGACGAGTCAAACTCTCTCTCTCTCTCTCTCTCTCTCTCTCTCTCTCTCTCTCTCTCTCTCTCTCTCTCTCTCTCTCTCTCTCTCTCTCTCTCTCTCTCCCCGAAGGCCATGGCCAGTTTACCCCCATTGGTGCACATGCCCTAACCAAGATTAAATTTACTCTGTTCACTTCGTCGTCTCAACTCTCAAGCTCGCCACCTCAAGTGTCAACTCAGACGAGTCAGACGAAACTCTCTCTCTCTCTCTCCGAAGGCCATGGCCAGTTTACCCCCATTGGTGCACATGCCCTAACCAAGATTAAATTTACTCTGTTCACTTCGTCATCTCAACTCTCAAGCTCGCCACCTCAAGTGTCAACTCAGACGAGTCAGACGAAACTCTCTCTCTCTCCCCGAAGGCCATGGCCAGTTTACCCCCATTGGTGAGAGGTGTCAAACGTGCGTGCTGTGCCGTGCCGTGCCATTTAACTTCTGTGCCAACCGTGCTTCGTGCCGTGTCGTGTCGTGCCTATTTACTTCATCATGCCATGGCGTGCCGTGCCAACCGTGCTACGTGCCGTGTCGTGCCCATTTACTTCATCGTGCCATGGCGTGCTACATGCCGTGCCGTGCCGTGCCCGATTAGTTAATCGTGACGTGTCGTGCCGTGCCGTTGACTTACTCGTGTTGTGCCGTGCCGTTCCTTTTTTTATCGTGTCGTGTCGTGCCTTTTTGTTGTGGCGTGCCGTGCCTTTTTGTCGCACCGTGCCTTTTTGTCGTGTCGTGTCATGTTTAAATTTTTTTTTTTTTACAAAAAGAAAAAAAAATTATTTATTTTTTCAAAATCTTTATTAGATAAAAGGCAATGTATCAATTATCAAACATGTAAAAAAAGATTTTACAAGCTTATTTTAATTTTTTTGTCCAAACTCTCTCTCTCTCTCTCTACAAAAATTTATTATTATTTTTAAATTTTTTTTTGTTCATGACTTAGCGACTTACTTACAAGTTGCAAAACACTATTTGTTTATTTTTTTCACAAACAAAAAAATGTTTTTTTTTTCAAAATCTTTATTAGATAAAAGGCAATGTATCAATTATCAAACATCTCAAAAAATATTTTAAAAGCTTATTTTATTTGTTTATCCAAACTCTCTCTCTTTCTCTCTCTCTCTCTCTCTCTCAAAATTAAACTATAAAATAAAATAAAATAAATCAATAAAATTTTTGTAACTTCTTTTTCCCTCTTGTTTATTTTTTTTGTTCATGACTTAATTTTTTTAAAACTTGATATAAATATAAAATAATTCACTAACACAAGTTACAAAAAATACCAAAAATAATTCTTTTTTTTTTTTTTTGTGATTATCAAAAATACATACAAATAAATTATTTAACATTTTTTTTTGCCTTGTGCCGTGCCGTGTGCCGTACAAATGCCGTGCCGTTTAACGCCCGTGCCAACTTCCGCCGTGCTCGTGCCAACTGCCGTGCTCGTGCCAACTGTCGTGCTCGTGTCGTGCCGTGTCCGTCCTACTTCCGTGCCAACTTCTGTGCTCGTGCCCGTACCCGTGCCACGTTGACTTCTTACCGTGCCGGTGCCGTGCCTGTAGAAGACCGTGTCGTGCCGTGCCACATGCCACCTTAGCCTGTGCCGTGCCCGCTCATTTCCGTGCCTGTGCCGCACCGCGTGCCAACTTATACCGTGCCGTTCCGTGCCGTGCCAAGATTTTACCGTACCTCTGGCGTGCCGTGCCGCCTCCCGACGTGCCGTGCCCGTGCCGGCCCGGCCCGTTTGACACCTCTAGTGCACATGCCCTAACCATGATTAAATTTACTCTGTTCATTTCGTCGTCTCAACTCTCAAGCTCGCCACCTCAAGTGTCAACTCAGACGAGTCAGACGAAACTCTCTCTCTCTCTCTCTCTCCGAAGGCCATGGCCATGATCATGAACTCTGCCCACGTGGGGCTCTGCTTCTTGATGCTCATTGTGTACCCTTCCACTCATGCATCACTCCTACAATCAGGTACTACTCCAAATTTCTACTTTTCGCAAGTTTTTGGTATCTCAATGTTGCTGGATCACATAGTATAGTGCCTTGGCACACAACGGGGACGTCCCCTTGTCCGTGCGTAACACAACGACATGAAATTCCACAAGTTTTGGATATCTCATTGTTGGATCTCCTAGTATTGTTAACTTTTTTTTAATGATTTGAGCTGATGGCTGCTTTCTCAATTTAAAATGCGAGAAACAAATGGGTGAAAGATGGAATTTATCAATTTGCCATGCAGATGAAACTCAGATCTCTCTTTGTTATATTTTCTGTTGGTTTACTGATTCGTCCTAGAACTACAGTTGCCTCTTCTCGGTGTCTGAGAAGAAGAAGAAGAAGTTGAAGTTGGAGGCTTTTGGAATTTTATATCTTGCATTGTGTACGGACAGAGGGAGATAATGAGACAGGGGTTGGGAGAGGGAGAAGAAATTGGATGATGGGAAAATTATTATTATTGGGTGTTAGGGCCTAGGGGTGGTTGGATTTTAAGTCACTAAGACTTATTTTTCGTCTTTATTTAACTTTTTCTTGTTCATTAATTTTTTGTGCAGAGGAATTAAAAAGTAAAAAAAATATGATTAGAACTTTCAATTTTTTAAATAAAACCAAAAATAAGTTTAGAACTCTCAAATTTGTTTGAATAAAGACAAAAATAATTCAAAACAACAGAGTTTTAAACTTATTTTTGGTTTTATTTAAAAAATAGAGAGTTCTAATCATATTTTTTTTACTTTTTTGATTCCTCTCATCAAGTTGAACCAATAATATAAAATAAAATTGACGCAAAAGAAAAAAAAAATCAAATAAGGGAAAAAAAAGAAGTCAAAATGACTTATTAGGCTAAAAAAAAATCAAATAAGTCTAAAATAGATCTATCAAACAAGATCCATATTGCTTGAGATTTATATTGGAAGATATAAACAATTTAAAACTACTTAATAAATTTCACAATTTTAAGGGATAATTTTGGAACTCGTAGACAACAATTTTGCCTCTTTAAAAAGTTGGATTTCTGAAAAGGGACGATCAATTTGGGACGGAGGGAGTAGAATTCTTTTCATTTGAACTAAACTTCCCTTGCTTGAATTTCAAGACCACCTTCGCCAAGAAAAAAAAGCACACACTCACACACGACTAATTTGATATTGAAATGAACACTCTTACTCTTACTCTTTTTCTTTTTCTTTTTTGTTTTGAAAAGGAGTCAATTACATCATATAAATGCCTGAGGATAATACATATTTCATAACGAAATACAGGATTGAACCAAAACTAATGAAATCTAGACGCGAGCACACAAGGCTCAGCAATTAAGTCCTCGATCTGATGGGTTAATATTTTTTTGTTTTTAGTTTCGTGTTTTGGACCCTCGGTGGTATTTGCCAACGATATCATGAAAATCATTTTACTCCATTTTTTTAACATGCATTTTACTCCATTACTTTGTTAGAAATTAGCATTTCACAAAAACAACAGTAATGTATAAGTGACAAGTTCTTTTTACATTTGATTAAAAAAATTTATCCCAAGGGTGAACAAATCGCTTGAGCTAACACGTTTTTATTAATTTTTTTACACAAATCATAGTTAAAATATGAGAATACTTTCGTATTTTTTTCAAAAATGAAAACCTTTATACTCTTTTTGCATTTATTATTTATAGTAATTCTATCCTTTTAGTTTGAATTTTGTAATTTTTTTAAAAAACGACTCTTGAAGAAGTAAAGAGCCTAATGTCGATAGTTTGCTTCGGACCTCTAAAAAAATAACTCTTGAATTTTTTTAATTCTATATCTCTTAATTTTTTATGACTTAGTATTAATAGGGCAACCAAGTTAGGGGTCGGGTTTGGGCAACCCAAATAATGGGGCCGGCACTGCTTAGGTATTATTAATTGCAAGCCAAACTGAGAAAAACAACACTGCAACCAGGCCTGGTAAACCCTTGCATTATTCCTCCAGCTACAGTGCCTTTTCCTTTGATCCTTCGCTTTTTCCTTTGATCCCTTCCCCTCTACAGTAACCTGTTATTGGTGCACATGCCCTAACCAAGATTAAATTTACTCTGTTTTTTTTTAACAGTATTAAATTTACTCTGTTGACAAGTCAGTTTACCCACATTGGTGCACATGCCCTAACCAAGATTAAATTTACTCTGTTCACTTCGTCGTCTCAACTCTCAAGCTCGCCACCTCAAGTGTCAACTCAGACGAGTCAGACGAAACTCTCTCTCTCTCTCTCTCTCTCTCTCTCTCTCTCTCTCTCTCTCTCTCTCTCTCTCTCTCTCTCTCTCTCTCTCTCTCTCCCCGAAGGCCATGGCCAGTTTACCCCCATTGGTGCACATGCCCTAACCAAGATTAAATTTACTCTGTTCACTTCGTCGTCTCAACTCTCAAGCTCGCCACCTCAAGTGTCAACTCAGACGAGTCAGACGAAACTCTCTCTCTCTCTCTCTCCGAAGGCCATGGCCAGTTTACCCCCATTGGTGCACATGCCCTAACCAAGATTAAATTTACTCTGTTCACTTCGTCATCTCAACTCTCAAGCTCGCCACCTCAGACGAGTCAGACGAAACTCTCTCTCTCTCTCCCCGAAGGCCATGGCCAGTTTACCCCCATTGGTGAGAGGTGTCAAACGTGCGTGCCGTGCCGTGCCATTTAACTTCCGTGCCAACCGTGCTTCGTGCCGTGTCGTGCCTATTTACTTCATCGTGCCATGGCGTGCCGTGCCAACCGTGCTACATGCCGTGCCGTGCCCATTTACTTCATCGTGCCATGGCGTGCCACGCCATGGTGTGCTACATGCCGTGCCGTGCCCGATTAGTTAATCGTGACGTGTCGTGCCGTGCCGTTGACTTACTCGTGTTGTGCCGTGCCGTTCCTTTTTGTATCGTGTCGTGCCGTGCCTTTTTGTAGTGGCGTGCCGTGTCTTTTTGTCGCACCGTGCCTTTTTGTCGTGTCGTGTCATGTTTAAAATTTTTTTTTTTACAAAAAGAAAAAAAAAATATTTATTTTTTCAAAATCTTTATTAGATAAAAGGCAATGTATCAATTATCAAACATGTAAAAAAAGATTTTACAAGCTTATTTTATTTTTTTGTCCAAACTCTCTCTCTCTCTCTCTCTCTCTCTCTACAAAAATTTATTATTATTTTTAAATTTTTTTTGTTCTTGACTTAGCGACTTACTTACAAGTTGCAAAACTTTAATTTTTTTCACAAACAAAAAAAATGTTTTTTTTTCAAAATCTTTATTAGATAAAAGGCAATGTATCGATTATCAAACATCTCAAAAAATATTTTAAAAGCTTATTTTATTTTTTTGTCCAAACTCTCTCTCTCTCTCTCTCTCTCTCTCAAAATTAAACTATAAAATAAAATAAAATAAATCAATAAAATTTTTGTAACTTCTTTTTCCCTCTTGTTTATTTTTTTTGTTCATGACTTAATTTTTTTAAAACTTGATATAAATATATAATTCACTAACACAAGTTACACAACCAAAAAATAATTCTTTTTTATTTTTGTGATTATCAAAAAATACATACAAATAAATTATTTAACTTTTTTTTTTGCCTTGTGCCGTGCCCGTGCCGAGCCGCTGTGCTCGTGCCGTGCCAGGCCAACTTCCGTGCTCGTGCCGTGCCGTGCCATGTCCGTCCTACTTCCGTGCCAACTTCTGTGCTCGTGCCCGTACCCGTGCCACGTTGACTTCTTACCGTGCCGGTGCCGTGCCTGTAGAAGACCGTGTCGTGCCGTGCCACATGCCACCTTAGCCTGTGCCGTGCCCGCTCATTTCCGTGCCCGTGTCGCACCGCGTGCCAACTTATACCGTGCCGTGCCAAGATTTTACCGTACCTCTGGCGTGCCGTGCCGCCTCCCGACGTGCTGTGCCCGTGCTGGCCCGGCCCGTTTGACACCTCTAGTGCACATGCCCTAACCAGGATTAAATTTACTCTGTTCACTTCGTCGTCTCAACTCTCAAGCTCGCCACCTCAAGTGTCAACTCATATGAGTCAGACGAAACTCTCTCTCTCTCTCTCTCTCTCTCTCTCTCTCTCTCTCTCTCTCTCTCTCTCTTCGAAGGCCATGGCCATGATCATGAACTCTGCCCACGTGGGGCTCTGCTTCTTGATGCTCATTGTGTACCCTTCCACTCATGCATCACTTCTACAATCAGGTACTATTCCTACTCGACTATGGAGTGACATCTCCATGGATTTCATAGAAGGGTTGCCCAACTCTGCCCACAAGACTGTTATTTTTGTGGTTGTTGACAGGTTGAGCAAATATGCTCATTTCATTCCCATTGCTCATCCCTACACAGCAACTGCAGTGGCTCAAGTTTTTTGGGATAACATTTTTAAACTACATGGTATGCCAACATCAATTGTTTCAGATAGGGATCCTATCTTTACTAGCAAATTCTGGACAGAACTCTTCCATTTGCAGGGCACCACACTGTGCTTAAGCACATCCTATCACCCTCAAAGTGATGGGCAAACTGAGGTGGTTAATCGATGCCTTGAGAATTATCTGAGGTGTTTTGTTGGAGATAGACCTACAGTATGGACTAAGTGTTTACCCTTGGCTGAATGGTGGTACAATACCACCTTTCATATTACCACAGGTCTCACTCCTTACGAGGCCTTGTATGGACAAAAACCTCCCAATTATATCCATTATGCACCTGGTGGCACTTCAGTGGCTGCTGCAGAACAGTTGTTAATGGATAGAGCAGCCACTCTCAAACTCCTCAAGGAACACTTGGCCACTGCTCAACATCGAATGAAGCAGATTGCAGACGCTCATAGGACTGACAGGGAGTTCTTGGTTGGGGATTGGGTTTATTTGAAGTTGCAACCTTTAAGACAGGTCACAGTGGCTTTTCGCCGTAATGCCAAACTTGCTCCTAAGTTTTTTGGCCCATATCAGGTCATTCAGAAGGTGGGGCCTGTTGCTTACAAGCTGGCTTTGCCTGCATCCTCCAAAATACACCCAGTTTTCCATGTCTCACTTCTTAAGAAGAAACTGGGTATGGGAGCTGTGGTTCAAACCAGCCTCCCTCTTGTTGATGACCAAGGTCACCTACAACTTGAACCCCTTGCTGTCTTGGATAGGAGAATGGTTAAGAGGAACAATAGGCCACACACTCAGGTTTTGGTGCAGTGGGCAAATTCCATTCCTGAGGATGCTACGTGGGAAAGTTGGTTTGATCTTCATCAACGTTTTCCCCACTTCCAACCTTGAGGTCAAGGTTCTTCTGAAGAGGGTGGCAATGATAAGACCTTGGGACTTAAGTGGCATTTCTGATACTGCCAGGGTGTCTTTTTGTACTTTCAGTTAGGAGTTGGTTACGGTTGTTACAGTTGTTGGTTGTTTGGTTAGTACAAAGAGGGCAGACGCGTAAGGGAGGGGTGTGGATTTGTTTAGCTTGTTTTCCCTCTTAAATTTCTCTCTCTAATTCTTCTTCCTCTCCACTTGTATCTTCATTCTTGTAAACGATTCACCAATTTCTGAATAAGAGATCTACTAGTTCATTTCCAGAAATCATTTCAATTTCACAGAATTGCCTGGGGCTTATCATCATGTGAGTCCATAGGTATTGCCACCGTTTGGAAAAAACATGGGTTTTGATGGCGTCTACGATTGGTAAGAAGGAGAGAACGTGAACGAGTAAAGAGTCGGGCAATGCGGAGAATAGGTCGACGTCAGGTTCCCTTATCCTGCCACTCCTCCTCCGCCGTTTGTCGGAAAAGTACACGGGTCTGTTTCTTTTGCCACGGCGGCGATCAGAATCGGCGCTTTCGTCTTCGCTTTCAGAAATGAGGGGAGAGTAGGGATAACTGAGATCAGTGTTGCTTCGCGATGACATGGTTTTCAAACCCTTTCTGCTTCTGCTTCAGGGTTGGTCTTCTGAAAGCCAGGGTTTTGAAAGGAGGAACACCAGCACTCGAATGCCCTGTACGTGGGTAAACGAGTGCGTACGGTGAAATTATGGTCGATTTTAGAAACTGGTTATTGAAATCAAACGGAAAACTCAGTCTGGTCCAAACCAGAATATGTATGGACCGAGCCGAAACACTCATTAGGCCGAGCCGAAACACTCATTAGGCCGAACTGGAAACTAATTGGGCTAACCGTCAGGTCAGTTGGTCCGAATGCTTCGTAGTGGGCCGGATTATCAGCCCAACAAGGTCTAGCAAATAAATGGCCCAAAAGGCTAAGCGTCTGGGCCTCATCGTACTCGTTGGGCAAACTCAAGGGCGCCACCCGACACGCGTCTGCCTCAACGACGAAGATCCTGAACAGCTGGACAGGGCCGAAACGGGTGCACACCCAAGCCGATTCAGTGTGCGAGCAAGAGATTCAATTCTTTTTACACAACCATCACGTGGCATCATTCGAAATGTCATGCATGTCATCACTCTACGAAGCGGTTAGGGTAGTGAGTCTAGTGACTATTGCTTTCTTGGAAATCTAAGCTAAGAGACGAATCTACAAGGATTCTCAATAGCTATGTACTTTCCTCTCCTTCTACAAGGATTTACTTAGCCATAGGAGTACCTCACAATCAGGCACTAACGGTAGTTCTCTGTCTTTCAGACTCAAGTCAAGTCCAAATCCAAACTAAAAATCCATTAGAGAGAACCAAATCAAACACCACCTCAAACCTATTTGTAAGGACATTACCGCAAAAAATGGACCTCTCTTCATTTGTCATCTCATGGTGACGTGCATTTGAGGTGCACAAGTGGTGTACTCGTAGCATTGTTGCTTGATTAAAGATTGGGCCTTTAATTCACTGACCTTGCTGATATGGGGAATGACGCCATATATCAGGATAGAATGAGCATGAGTTTGGCCTTACTATTCCGAAGTACAAATAATCCAATAATTCGGATTATTCGAATAATCCAATAATCCGGATTATTGGATTATTACCCAAAGGAGGCTTTGCTGGTGTTTGCAGGGGACGAGGAAACATCACTTCGAATTTGATGGAGTCCCCAGCCAAACCCAACATTTGAAATTTGATGGATCCCTCATTCCTCAACCAAGCGCAACAGTTGCTCATTAATCATTCATTTCTAGTTAACGATCCTGAACAACACTACCTGCACAAATTGGTGCACAAATCAAGAATGTCTTAGCTAAGGGATCGTCTGGTGTAAGTTAGATCCTCATTACTTCACGTGCATTCGATTTCCGAACACCTCTATATTTGACGCAAGTCGTAGCATAACATAGCTTTATCGATTCACTTTCTAGTAAAATATAAAGGACGTATCTGACATGATATTGGTGCACATGCATAGTCAAAAAAATCATTTGAATTGTATCCATAATGTCACATTAGCATCACGCGACGCCAATCAAAATAATCCCTAGCCACTATTTCTATGTCTTTATCCATCGAAATTAAGGAACATCGATATAGACAAGACTAAACATCACCACATCTCTAGACCTCCCCTTGATTAGAGAGCTTGAGCCTTTAATTCACTGACCCTGCTTGTTAAATGGGAAATGGCAATATTGGGATAGAACGAGCGTGAGTTTGGCCTAACTTTTTGAAGATTTTTTGGTATGGTCTTTTTAGTCATGTGCTCTTATTTTCTCAAGATTCAGGTGAAAACTCTACATTATATTGTTCGTCTTGACGAGACTCTTTTTTGTATCTTTTTGTTGTCTTATATGAATTAATTTTAACTTTTGTCTATACTGTTACTACAAAATTTCTGATTTCTCTCGCCTGGGCGAACATTTTGACTAGGCTATACAAGCATATTTTCTATTCTCATATTTTTGTTCCCGTCCGATGCCAACATTATTTGTGAATCCAAATGTGCATGTGTAACAACATACAGTTTTTCTCAAAATCTAGTTCAGGATCAATAAAAAGAAGCAGCACTAAAAAGGAAAGAATAACAAAACTAAACCATGGATAAAAAGTGAAAACTGAAGAATTTCTCAATTCAACACAAACTGAAGTAATGACTTTTGCTACAACATAAACCACAGCATCTCATTGCTAATGCCCAGAAGTTTTTACCAGGTGAACTTTGTCCGTTTTAGATCCACCGGACGGCCGCCGCCCTCCAGTTTTACCACCTGAATCCGACTTCGGGACAGTTGCAGAGAAAAAGAGTCTCAAGTTCTGATACAACATCAGCAAGTTAAACAAGGAGTGCGGGATGCTTATAGAATTCCACACTCCTTTAATCTCTGATCCCTTTTGAGTTGACCGTGCTTTCCAGTAGTACTATTGGGGAGGTGTGCTTGAATGAGCATGCCTTTCTTTGTGGGCTCCAACTACCGGACCCTCTTTTACACGAGATTTGATGCACTTCTTGGACTAGCGACCGTTCGGTTAAAGCCTAACGCTTGAAGGGCTATATTATACCTTCGTACTCTAAAAAATCTTAAAATTTTCATCATTTATTTCGCAGGAGGGTTAGGATCTTGACGAACAACACAAGCAATAACAAGTTGTTGTATGTGTTAGGATCTTGTCGAACATCGCCAAAAACCAAAAACCTGGCCCTGGACTACCATGACCAGATACTTGATGAAGATGCTAAATCATTGATGTCCACCACCACAACAACCAGTAACCAAAGTTAACAGTTGAAAATTTCGTAAACGATTCGGAGGTCCTTGATTACGTAAACTCAATTTGGTATGTGCCTGACTCAAAGACTGGAGTTGAATTTGGTTTTCTCATTTTTCAAATTTAGTCTACGATTTGATAAGGGTTAGAGTTGCACTTAGCACTTACTCTACCAAATTACTAATTTTTTATAAGGGTTAGGTCAGGTAAAGCCATGTGTTGTCCGACCGCGCATCTCGGTCATTTAAAAGTGTTTTGAACGGCTCAAATTTCTTTCCCCTTTCCTTCTCTCTCCTCTTTCTCTATCTGCAATCTAGGCTATCCAAGACAATTTTGGACAGTGGAGATGCGCGGTCGGACACCACGTGGCCATACCCGACCAGCACCCGAGTTTTTCTCGTTTGGAGGGGAGCAGGAAACTTCAATTGGAATTTGAAGGAGTCCCCGGCCAAACCCAACATTTCAAATTCGATGGATCCCCCAACCAAGCGCAACAGTTGCTCATTAATCCTTCATTTTGACTCGTTTACCTTTGGCTGCTGCTCAATTTTTCAGTTTTTTCTAGTTACGATCCTGAACAACACTACCTGCACAAATTGGTGCACAAATCCAGAATGTATTAGGGAACGTCTGATGTAGGTTAGATCCTCATTACTTCCCGCGCGTCTATATTTGACGCAAGTCGGAGCATAACATAGCTTTATTGGTTCACTTCCAAGTAAAATTCAATGGACGTATCAGACACAATATTGGAGCACAGGCATAGTAAAAAATATCATTCGAATCGTATCAATAATGTCACATTAGCATCACGCGACGCCAATAAAAAAAAATCCACTATTTCTATATGTCATTATTCACCGAGATTAAGGAACATCGATACGGACAAGACTAAACATCACCACATCTCTAGACCTGCCCTTGATAAAAGCATACTTCCTCAACACACCTTCCTTGTGAAACCCAACTTTTTCCATCACCCTTTGAGACCCAAAGTTCTCCACATCCACCAAAGCTTCAAGCCTCTCCAAATGTGGCCACTCCAAAGGTGCAATCGAAACCACCATTTTCACTGCCCTTGTGACAATTCCTTTGCCCCAGTACTTTGATGCTAGAGCATACCCAATTTCAGCTCTCCCGGCGCCGATTCCCGAGCCCGGCGCCACTGAAATCGACCCAATTGCCTTGTTTTTCAGGCAAATTGCTCTTACCCATGGATGAGGAATTGCAAAGTTTTTAATGAAATCTATACCCTGTTCTCTGGAAGTGTAAGTGTCCCAGATGCAAAAACGGGACACTTTCTCGTCTGTGGTCCACTCCATCAGATCGTCGACGTCGGACAGATCGAACGGCCTCAGAGTGATCTCGGAGAATTCATCTGGGTTTATGAATTGGGAGGCGGCGGCGGCGGAGGAGGAAACGTGGCCTTGGAGGAGGTAGTCGAGGAGGGGTTGGCGGTCGATGAAGGAGACGGTGGGGATGGTGGTGCCGGAGAGGTTTTTCATATAGTCGATGTGATTGAGGTGGTGGTTTTTGAGGAAGTGAATTAGGGTTTCGAGGGTTAAGAGGTGGCCGAGTTGGGAGCGGTAGGCGGTGATGGTGGCAGCGGGGAAGGAGTGGGTGGAGCCGAAGCGGAACTCGTCGTCGACTCGGGTGATGCTGTCGAGGTCGTTGCGGATGGCGTAGTCGCGGAGGACGGAGAGAGGGTCCATTGATGGAGATGGAGATTGTCTTTGAGTCCTGGCCATTGGCCAATGTAATTCAAACTTTTTAAATTTTAACGAAGAAGATTATTTATAAGATGATCTCAATCGGTCATTTTAATTGACCGTACAAATTTAATTTAAAAATATGATCGATACAAAATTATTTTAAAAATATGATCTAGCTATGGTAATCCGATCAAGATAATTTTTGTCATAAATGATATTCTCAACAATACCAACGTAATGGAGAAGGTAATAGTCGAAACGGATCCAGGGGTCCTATAGTGAGTGAGCTCACTACATGCGTGTAGTGAGCTCTCTTGGCCGTCTGATCTGAGATCAACGGTCCAGATTATCAACCGTTTGGTCTACAACCGGCACTGTATAGATTGCAGGATGTTTGAAATTTTTTATTTTTTTTTAGTAATGGAATGATAAAAATGGGTATTTTAATGGAGGAGTTAAAATAAAGAGGCTAGTACCCCAGCATTGTTTAAAAAAACTAGTTAAAGTATAAACGTGACTTTTGGATAGGTATTTTGGCTCAATATTGATTTAAAGAGGTTGGTGCATATGCTATAAAATCTTGCAAATTAAGATATCCATTCCTAGAATTTTGCAACTTATTTCTCACTATTGATTTCTGGAATCAAAGCTTAAATTATACTGGTCTTGGGCCACCGTCACGTGGTACTCTAACACCGTTATCCACAGCCACGTGATATCTCAACACTCTTCTCCTTCCACAATGGATGAAAAATCCCTCGTAAGAAACACGAGGATAATTGAGGTGATCTAGTTGTTGGATTTTGTTATCATATTAGGCTGAGAATTTCTCATATTACAAAACATCCAATTGGGTTTTTTTCATAATAGGCTGAGAATATCTCATATCACAAAGGTAATTGATATTCACACCCCCAAATTGTTATCTACACCCCATTTTTGTCTTTTAGTGAGATTTTTACACATGAAAATTTCACTAGAAGACAAAAAAGGGAGTGTTGATAACAATTTGGGGGGTGTGGAAATCACTCCCCTGTCACAAAACATCGAATGGGAATTTTAATGACCTGAAATTCTCAACCACTCATAATTATGAGAGTTACAAGTGATATTTGGACCACAAAAGATGAAAATTGCCAACTGATGTTAGTTCCTAATCCTTCATAAGACAAACTTTAGGTGAATCCTACAACTATGTCATGCACGACATGACGTGAAGGTTTAGCAACCACTTGTGGACCTTTTTAAAGTTGACCGAGTACAAACGTTAACCGGACCTACACGCACCGACATACCTCCTGCGGAGGCATAAAATTTGACGAGCATAACCTGCTTCCTCTGTGGTGTAGGGTATAAGCATGGTAAAGAAGGTAAATAGGGGACCTCATGGATTAAAATACAAAGTTGATTATTGAACCTAATACATTCACCCAATAGTGCATTATGCACTAATGCCACACCCACAAAGAAACATCATTGAAATGTATCATCAAAACATGGGGCACAAGTTGACTTAAACACTGATGAAGAGGCAATTTCCAACAGCAAAGTAAGCGTGCCAATTTCCAGTAACAAGGCGGCTATTGCTTGGGACTCTATGAATTCCTCCTTGGGGACTGAAAATTCTTCAGTGGGAAGTGATAAAGTTCCTGATAGCCTTGACGAATGTTCAAAGGAAAGCCAATCTCATCTCAAGAATAATAGCCGGTTGGTATATCAAGAATCTGAAATGATGGTGATTAACCCGATGGTGGCTGATGGTTCAGGTAAGGAAAATCTAAATGATAATGATGACAAGGAGGTGGAATTCCCTATGGAAGAACATAATGCCAATGTAACCAATGAAGGAGATCATAACCTTGATCATTTTGAAGCAAACCAGATTCCTATTCAAGCAGCAATCAAGGGAATAAAAGGAAAAAGAAATAGGAAAAGCATAAATGAAATTCTGGGATACACTAAAGTAAATGCAGTCAATACAAATGGAAGGAGGAATAAAAAGAAGTGTGTGGTGTTAAGGTCAGCAATAGCATCAGCTGCTCTCTCTGCATCAATTTCATCTGGAGAAATTAACAACAGGAACATGATTCTTCTAGATGAAGCTCAAGCCATTTGGGCAGTAGACAAACTCTTTGGAATTAGCTATCAAGGGGATGAAGATGAGGTCGTAAGCAAAATAGCCGAGATGGAAGCCGTTAACAAAGCAAGGGCGGTTGATAATCAATGATGTGTTTGTACCTTTCCTACGCCATATCTCTTGGAAGCTTTGAAAGTCTTTTCATGGATTGTCAAGGGCTGGAGTTTTTTAGAGGAGAGGGGCAGAATCTAAAGGTTGAGGGTTTGGGCTCATTTGGTCATTTTGTGGCAGGGTAGTCTGGTTCACTACTATATGTGTATGTGGTAACATTACTTGATTGGATTTTTTTTTGTCTTTGTGTTTGGGTGTGATAGGTCTAGTCCGTCTTGTTTGTGTCTGGGCTGGTCTTTTGGTTTTGGTTATCAAAGGTTTAGGATGGTTTGGGTGAGGCCGGTTGATCTCTTGCCAACCTTGCCTCTTTTTGGGAGCCCCGTGGCTCATGATTGGATGCCGCTATTGTATCCTATTTTCTTTAGTTTTAATGAAATTCCTTTTTCGCCGTGCAAAAAAAAAAAATGTATCCGTGATGTTGACATGTTGTATTAGCATGCGAACACAAATTTCTGAACACTTTTCTATGAAATATTTCTACATCTCTATACAGGATTAAGGAACATCGGTACGGAGAAGACGGAAGATCACCATATCTCTAGACCTTCCCTTAATAAAAACATACTTCCTCAACACGCCCTCTTTGTGAAAGCCAGACTTTTCCAACACCCTTTGGGACCCCAAATTCTCCACATCAACCAAAGCTTCAAGCCTCTCCAAATGTGTCCACTCCAAAAATATAGTAGAAACCACTATTTTCACTGCCCTTGTGACGATTCCTTTGCCCCAATACTTTGATGCTAGGGCATACCCAATTTCAGCTCTCCCCGCGCCGATTCCCGAACCCGGCATCACCGAAATCGACCCAATTGCCTTGTTTTTAAGGCATATTGCTCTTAGCCATGGATGATGAATTGCTCTGTTGGTAATGAAATCTATACCCTGTTCTCTGGAAGTGTAAGTGTCCCAAATGCAAAAACGTGCCACGTTATCATCTGTGGTCCACTCCATCAGATCGTCGACGTCAGACAAATCGAACGGCCTCAGGGTGATCTCGGAGAATTCATCGTGATCGGCTTCTGGGTTGGAGGATGATCCATCACCATCCATTTGCAATGCTTTTTCTTATGGTTCCGTGGATGTAAAAAATATGGGAATGAACGTTTCAAGGCACAAAGCACTAAGCACTAGAAAAATGTTGAGTGATATTTATATAGGAACCAGCCACCAGGTTTGAAGAATTCATTGCCGTTCAAAAAAAGGTTTGAAGAATTCCTAGAAATTTCTTTTGGAGTGATGTCCAAGGAAGTGATACTTTAGGAAGGAGGGAGGTAAGTTCATGTAGATCGGAGTAAAGTGTTATATAAACTGACTTATTGGAACTGACTTAAGTTGGCTTTTTAAGTTAAGGTGTCGTGAGAGATTGATCTATCTCGTAAAACTGTACAAGTCAATTTTAAGTTTAAGTCATTTTTGTGAAACAGTCCAGATCATGGCACCTAGTGCTCTAGATCATTCCAACACCACACCTTAATGTAGGGTTCAATAGTTTCGGAGTTGGGTCACCAGATGCTCTATTTCATTCTAGCACCCTACATTAATGTGTGGTGTTGGAATGTCACGCCATGTGACTGTGCTCCAGGAACATTGAAATAATCAGACTGGAGGATGGTAATTGGTGAAGTTCATGGAAGCCTACAAGTATGCTCTACCGGTTTTAGAGCACTGTAGTTGGCCAGCGCCATTTAGTTGCACGATGTCTAATCGTGTCGCAGTTCTCTCGACCTCGGGTAATATGTGGCTCCAAACAGTATCAGACAGTTTCTGCACGGTAGCCTCGTCAATTATGGAACTACCGAGGCTGCCGGATCATTTATTTGATTTGGTGGTGTATGTTATCTTGTTTGTTTTCATTTGTACTCGGTAGATTGTAATAGTCTTTATTAATGAAATTCTTCCTATTTCTCAAAAAAAAAAAAATTTGGAAAGTATGCATTTTTTAACACGAAAAGGAAAATACTTTAATGGACCTGCAGTCAAGGTCTTTCTACTATTTTATTATAGTAACAATATACTATTTACAGGAGTTCATCGAGCAGTGGTCCCATGGGCTCATCACAGACACAGTTTGTCAATTTGGATGACTTTGGTTTGTTCCGGTCCAATGTGAAAATCATCAGAAATTCTCCTGGATCGTTAAATTACCTTTGTTGAATGATTAATCTCAGAACATATACGGAGTATGTAGAAATTCTTACAGGGGAGTTATTTGGTGCAGGCCATTTATAATCCTTCAGAGAATCCTTCCCCTTATTTCTTTTTATTTTATTTTATTTATGGAAATCGATTTTCTTCTTCTTATTTTTTTTTGGAAATCAGAAACTTATATTCATAACCAAACAGTACATAGGACCCAAATGGATCCAACAACAACAAAAAATAAATGAAAAACAAAATAAAAATTCAGCGAAACATAAATAACCACAGTGTTGGAGACCACAAAACCGCTCGTGAATGTGGGTGGAGGAAGTAGGTGATATCATCACGACCAGTGAAGCACAACGCCCTTCGTCCACTGCAGTCAATGTTGCCAGGTGCTATCACCGCTATTGTTGTTGGAGAAACCACGAAACCGTTGCGAAAGCTAATCGGGTTTGAGGGCCAACCCAGATCTAAAAACTAGATCTGGGTCACTACCATCCAAAAATGATGGAGTGAGTGGGAGAACTTTGCTTCTGAGAACGAGAGTCTTAACTACCACCCAACCACGGAGGAGAGAGAGGAGTAGGAGAGGAGAAACACACATTTGGAAAGAGCCGCCTGGGTAGGGGAAAGTAGAAGAGGAGGCTCTCAACTACTCACATTTCCTTAGTTAAACACTCAAAACATGTGCCTACCATACAATAATGTCATTGAACACAATAAAGTCCAATTTTTGTTACCCCAAAGTCTTTTGTTCTATATATAGTCCTAAGCACTCGTTGATCACCATCACCCTCAATGGAATTCAACTCTCAAGAAATCTCAATCCGCCCGTACGAGATCACCGACGTAGATGACTTCATGAACTACGCCGGTGACGAAAAAGTGACCCGATTCACCCGATGGGACACCTTCACTTCCAAAGAGTCTGCCATGGCCTACATCAAGGACACCTGCATCCCCCACCCTTTTTGCAGATCAATATGTCTAAACAACCGTTCCATCGGATTCTTATTCATCAAGCCATCTTCCGGTGTGGACCGATGTCGGGCAGACGTCGGTTACTCTCTCGCGACCGAGTACTGGGGGAGAGGGATAGTTGTTAAGGCTATGAAGATTGCTATTTCTGAGGCTGTTAAAGAGTTCCCAGATGTGGTGAGGTTTCAGGCTTTTGTTGAGGTGGAAAACATGCCATCTCAAAGGGTGTTGGAGAAAATTGGGTTCCTTAGGGAAGGTTTGTTGAGGAAGTATACTTTCAACAAAGGTGAGGTCAGGGATATGGTCATTTTCAGTCTGCTAGCTAATGATCCCATGTTTTCATGTGTTAGTGTCTTGCAAGTGAATTTGAAGAAGAAAGAACATTTCAGTTGAGCAAAAAAAATAAATTTTTTTTTTTTTTTGATAACTCAAGCGTTCGGACCAGTTTACGCTCACCTCAAATAATCCTGTGGCTCAATTTCACCATCCACTTTTGGGGAGGCCAATTAAAGACAGAGCAAAGCTCCGTTTGGACTAGCCCCAAAAAGAATTGATAACACCTGAGAGGGTTCTGAATTTTGAGAAAATTGTTGTTTCTCTCTTCTTAATGTTCTGTAATAAAAAAGAATGATCCGATTTATCAAATCGGATCATCCGATTTTTTTTTTCTCTCTCTTTGGAGTTATTGGGTTCCAAAATTTAGGACTTCACGAAGCCCTACCCACATGTATTGGACTTTTTCAGCCCAATATGTCTTTTCCTTTGGGTTTTAACCAATTTGGGGAGGAACGGTCTATTTCAGAGGACGAATATCACCGTAGGCCCAACTAAAAAGGTTTTGGGAGGATTTTGGCATATGATACGAGAGTTACGGGTAATTCCTACTCATTTCACTTTTATAGTAGTAATTTCTCTCCCGATCTAGGAGAAAGATTTTAAACAAAATCACGTAGATTGTTGAATTCTTTGTTATTGTTCCACTTTTTTGCGAATGGACTAGTAAATTTGTTCCCCAAATGTACCTTCCAAAGTGACCTTTTTTTTTCTTTTCCTTTTTGGTTAGTCCATTACAAGTTATTGGCAAATAGCAAACTAGCAAATTAAGTCATGATGTTATCCTTTTAACACCAGAATTGCATGCAAGCGGATTAAGTTTTAAGTTTTAATCCATTTCCGATTTACCAAAAAAAAAGAATAGCAAACTAGCAAATTAAGTCATAATGTTATCCTTTTAACACCAGAATTGCATGCAAGCGGATATAGAGAGGATACTCTATCCCTAGATTATATATCCGGAGGAGTTTTTTTTTTTTTTTTTTACGGTCAGGGATGACTAGGTCAGTTTACGCGCACATCTACTAAAATCCCTCTCCGGTTCGGTCAAAACAGACCATCTAACCCAGAAAAGTTTATATCCTCTATAACAAGTTATTAGCAAATCATCATCCTTCAATTATAAAATCATCTATATTCACCATATCTTCCCCATTGATTTGTCACTCCCATAATCTAAATGTAGGATCTAGAAATATTATTCTCTGTTGAGAGGGACATCATTATCAATTTTAGTGTCACCCTTTTGCTGTAATTGCGGACAGAAATGAATGAATCAATGACAATGAGTAAAGAATTGTCATTGTCAAATAATTGAGGTACTTAATTTTAAGGGAAGTAATAGTTAGGTCCATATTAGTCTTCTTCATTGTCTTCCCGGACGATTTCTTAAGCAACAAGACATCTATCTTATTTTCTTGTGGTTTTTGTATCTAGGATTTTTGTTTAATTTCGTCTTGAAAAGAAAAAAAAAAATCCATTTATAAAATAAGAGTTTCAAAATCATTTTTGACATTGATGTAGGAGGGGATGCTACCTTGCTCCATGGAGTTTTTTTTTTTTTAACAAGTGCTCCATGAATTTTATTGGGTCGCTTTTTTTTTCTTTTATGACCAGGTGTCCGACCCTGCTTTCGCGCATCTCGACTAATTCTAAGAGACCAATCTCCGCATCTCGACTAATTCTAGGAGACCAATCCCACTGTCCACATACATTTGGTCCCTATCAAGAGGATATGGTGGGATGATTGAGCTAGTTAGAGTTATTCTCTCAAAATTCAGGATCCTACATTTTTAATGAAAAATTGTTATATTGGATCTAGCATGCACTTATTTGATGGAGCTAATTTTCTACGGGACCACTTCAAAAAATATTTTAAATTTCACAAACGATTCAGATCTTTTGTGTGGAGCCTAGAAGCAAGGGGTCCGGGGACCAGTTGTAGTCCCCCAATCATAGCCGCCCGTTTGCCAATCAACGGCCCGGATTATTTTACAGGTAAATACTTATTTTTTACGCGTGGCAAATGGATGGCTGTAATTGGGGAATTACAATCCTTTAGTGTTTTGGAACACTACAAGGTCCCCGGATCCAGAAACAGGCCCCGCGATCGGGCATCTGCACCATCAATGCAAGAGGGTCGGTAACCATCAATTTATGGGTATCAAATGGACCCAAAGTATGACATAATCAAAGAAAGGGTTGGAATCTTTGAATGTGCAAATCTTGGCCCATAGCTTGGTTATTCAGAGGTAAAATCATAGATAGGGGCAGGACAAAATTGTGGCTAATCGCTTTTGAATTGTGGCAAAACCTTGACCTATTGTAGGAACATTGGGATGTGATTTGTCTCTCTATGTTACTTCAATTCATTGTTAATTCAAAGTGGTCTCTAATGCTGTTGAGGACCCTGCCACCCCCCAGTACTTGTCAAAGAATAGTTGATAAACGACCATATTAAATGCCTTATTAATAAACTTTGGCAACCTCTCGGGATAGGTTAAAAGAGAAAAATTTCTTGTGAATTTTCTAATTCCTACGTAGATGCTCTGTCTTTAACTGGATCGAAGAGAGAAATAGTCGAGGTTCGCGTAAGCAGGCTCGAACGACCCTAACTGTTGAGCCCGAAATGAAAAAACAGGAGGTAAGTCCCATACTGCGCATGTTTGACAAATATTAAGGTGGGTATGGTATTGATAAATAAAAGAAAACATTGGGGGCATGATTAAAATAACATATTCTTTAAGATAATAACTGACTATTACAATAATTACTTAAATTTTGGAATATTTTGTTAAAATACTTTTGACTTTTGGGCACCGTTTCAACAAGAGGAATTAAAAGAAAATGAATCGAACATAAAAAAGTGTAAAAAGACAAGATACTTACTGACCGAAAAAAAAAAAGGCAAGATAATTGAAAGAAATATGTCTGTTTAAAATTACTCGGTTTCTTTTGTAATTTTTAATTTCTTAAATTTTTCTGTCAAAGACGAATTAGAAATGTTTACCAAAGTTACCATTAAATTAACAAAAAAATGTAAAAGAAAAAGTACAAGAATACAGGGATGGAGCCAGATGGGGGCCAGTAGGGGCGGTCACCCCTGCAAGAAAAAAAAAAACCTCTACTATTATATAGGGAAAACAAGAATTTTCCTATGAATTACATAGGCTCGCCCCTGCAAAGTATTTTAGAAAATAAATTCGCTCATGCGTAGTGAAATTTCTAGCTCCGAACCTGCAAGAATATGACTATCCAAACTGACATTAAATTGCTAAGCTCGTCACTTTCTATATTTTGTAGTTTTTGTGGGGACCTGTACAAAAAACTTGGTCAAACATTGAGAATTTGGTTACCAAGTCAAAATATTTACGGTTTCAGTTATTTACAGCACTAAGAAGACTTCCATGAACTATTTCATTTTCTTAGGTTGTTTCTGCTATTTAGTCTACCTTCTCCGTCCCACGATCTCGGTCTTTTCTTCCATTTAGAGACGTCCCAAAATAGTAGTAATTTTTTAAAAGTCAATCAAAAAAGTGTGTGCATTTTAAAAATTTACCCTTCATAAGTAATTACTAATAAAAATTTATTAGTGGAATTGTAATCAAATGTCATTTCCTCAAAAAAATTGGAATAACGCAATATTGTATCCTTAGAAAATTGGAATCCCATGGGGTCCATTAATCCTAACCAATCATGATGATGATGATGCAAAAAAGTGATTCAACAATGTGTTGGGCCCCACAAGTGGGCATATCTTTGAGTGATTATGCTTGAAAATTAAACTTTATGCCAAATCTTTATCAGGGGACATATCCCACCAATCAACCAAACTTGTGTAAGAAAATTAGAGAAGAAATCAAATGCAAAGAGGGCCCCAACATCATGAGTTATTTCACTTTTGTTTCTTAAATCATGGGCCTCTTGATTATGCAAGTGCGGCATGTATTGAGGTCGATTGTCCTAAACTATTACGGATCCGGAAATCTTGTAGTGTTGTGTCACATTACAACTCTGTATTGCAGCACACGAGCTGTTGATCTTGGCAATTAATGACTCAGATTTCATCTCGACAATGGACGGCTCGGATCGTGCAAGTACCGTAGAAGACTCAAGCCCTCGTCGATTGAGAGGACCAAAATGAAATCCACGCCGTTTATTGCACGATCAACGGCTCGGACGCCACACTAGGCATGTTTGACAAATATTAAGGTGGGTATGATATTGATAAATAAAAGAAAATATTTGGGGCATGATTAAAATAACGTATTCTTTAAGATAATAACTTCTTACAATAATTAGTTAGTTTTTGGAATATTTTGTTAAAATACTTTTGGCTTTTGGGCACCGTTTCAATAAGAGGAATTAAAAAAATTGAATTGAACATAAAAAAAAAAGTTGTAATAAGACAAGATAATTGAAAGAAATATGTCTGTTTAAAATTGGGGAGTGATTTCTACACCCCCCAAATTGATAGCCACACCCCTTTTTTGTCTTTTAGTGAAGTTTTTATGTGTAAAATCTTCACTAAAAGACAAGAAAGGGGTGTGGCTATCAATTTGGGGGGTGTGAATATCAATTACCTTAAAATTACTCAATTTCTCGTGCAATTTTAATTTCTTAAATTTTTCTGTCAAAGGTGAATTAGAAATATTTACCAAAGTTACCATTAAATTAACAAAATATAACAATCCAAGCTGACATTAAATTGCAAAGCTCGTCACTTTCTATATTTTTTTAATTTTTGTGGGGACCTGTACAAAAAAATGGTCAAACATTGAGAATCTGGTTACCAAGTCAAAATTTTTACGGTTTCAGTTATTTACAGAATTACAGCACTAAGAAGACTTCCATTAACTATTTCATTTTCATAGGTTGTTTCTGCTATTTAGTCTACCCTCCCCGTCCCACAATCTTGGTCTTGTTTTCCATTTAGAGATGTCCCAAAATATTAGTCATTTTTTAAAATCCATCAAAAAATTGTGGATTTTTAAATTTTACCCTTCATAAATAATTAACAGAATTTATTAGTGGAACTCAAGAAATAGTAGTGGTAATTAAATATCATTTCCTTAAAAAAATTTGGAATAAAACATATTCAAAGGTAGGGATGGCAATTTCCCCATATCCAATGGATACCCGCCCCGCCCCGCCCCGCCCATTTGGAGGCGGGGTTTATCCAAAAAATTCCCCAATAAGAGCGGGTATGGTGGGATTTAAAAAATACCCGGTCGGATATGGAGCGAGTATGATTTTGTTATCCCCGCCCCCGAACCCCCGTACCCGCCCCGTACCCGGTTATATATACTATATATGTATATATTATATTATATGCGTACATAAAGAATCTTGAGTATTATTTACTTATAGAAATAGTTACCTATAGAGAAAATCATGTCAATTACTACCTATAATAATGCAAATCATATCAATTGCTACCTATTATAAACTACATAATATACTTAGAATATCATTACATATTCTAGTTCCTAAAAGAAATATCAGAAACTCTAAGAAAATTTAGGTTTTCCTTTTTTGTTTACAACCTTGTATACCAATGCTATTACACTAATTCAAATTAACGAAACTTATTTGTGCTTCTCCTACGGCAGTTTAATACTGATCCAAAGGTTTGTGGTCTCTTGTTTCAAGTTTAAAATGTTCCTCTCCTTCATATGATTACATCAGTTGATTGTTTTTTAACTATCGAAAGGTTGATTGTTTAATAACTATCCTAAGGCTTGATTGTCTTTTTTTTTTTTTTTTTTGGGTTTGGTTGCCAATGTCTACAATAATCAATATTGATGGAGCGGAGACTATGGCTGAGGATCGAAGCAATGCACCATCGACGGTGGCTGAAAACATGGTGGCTGAAAATATTGGTGAAGTACCCATGAGAGATCCCAAATCTGGTGAACTAAGGAGTTGGGTTTGGGAACACTTCATAAGGGAAACAATCAATGGGAAAAAGAAGGCGATCTGTAAGTATTGTAAAAAACAACTAGTTGGAGGTTCAAATTCTGGAACTTCTCATTTGAAAGAGCACCACACAAAACAACATAAGAGTGGGGCGTTGAGACAAAGTCCTCTTTCGATTGTGGATCATCTTGGTTTTAAGAGGTATTCGGAATCACTTCAACCCTTATTTTACTTTTTCCTAATATTTATGTCACGATTGTTTTTGTTTCGTTTTTTTTTTTTTTTTTTTCAGGTGAGCCATCCACAGGCTATGCCACCATATATGATGACGTAGATTCAAACGAATCATGTGTCACTCATGTGGTAATTTATTTCTTTAGATTCTCCTATTAAATCTTAAATATACACAATATTTTTCTAAGCACCCTTTTTCATGTGAGCAGGGATGAAGAAATAAAAAAACGAAGGCAATGGTGCATCAAGATTCAAGAGTACTGGTTGTTGGCTCCTTCAAATAATGTCCTGCTATGTCTCGTTCTTTCATTTTATTTTTTTTAAATTTGTTGGTTTGTCACTTTATGAAACTTTGAAATTCATGTTTGATTTAGGGGTGCACAAGAAAACCGATATAACCGCCAAACCGATCCGATCCAAACCGAACCGAACCAGTCCATTTGGTTAGGTTCTATGGTTCATTGGTCTGGTTATGGTTCTGAAAATCTAAAAACCGGTAATTATGGTTCGGTTACTGGTTCTCAATTTAAAAACCACGGTTAGAACCGAACCGAACCGGACCGTATAATATATATATATATATATCTATTAAATACATTTATACATGTACAAAATTATGAATCTTAATAAAATCCTATATTTATTTATTTATTTTATGAGTTATTTTGGTGCTCTAAATTCTAAATAATCTTTCGAACTCATGTGTTGTGATAAAGTCTTTCTTAATCGGGTAGAACCGGAACCGAACCAAAACCGGTCCGGTCTTGAGGTTTTGAATCTGGACAGGTTCTTCATGTATATTGGTTAGGTTTTGGTTCTTAATTTTCTAGAACCGGTTGGAATGGTCCGGTTACTGGATTTATAGAGAACCGGTCCAATCCGGACCGTGTGCACCCCTAGTTTGATTGGATTGATTTTTAATTAGATTATTGTTATTTTTTTTACATTAGTGGCTATAATAAAATAATTTAAAGTTTTTTTACTTTAAATTATTTGTTGGTTTGAATTATCAAGCTAGCACTTTGGTTTCTTATTGATTTCTTATATATTTTGGTTCGGATATGGGTATATTTGTGGAAACCCCGATATCCAATGGGATGTGGGTTTGGTGCCTTATCTAATATCCCCAGTGAAGATTGGAGCGGGGATGGTAAATGATTCTCCAATTGGGGATAGGAGATAGAATATGGTCCCCCGATCCATACCCTACCCGTTGTCATCCCTATTCAAAGGGTCTGTATTCTTGAAAAATTGGAATACCATAGTGGACGTGGGATTCCAATTTTTCATGAAAACTTGTCAATAGGGTCCATTAATCCTAACCAATCATGATGATGATGATGCAAAAAAGTGATTCAACAAAGTGTTGGGCCCCACAAGTGGGTATATCTTTGAGTATTATGCTATTGGTGTATGGTGCTTGAAATTAACTTATGCCAAATCTTTATCAGGGGACACATACCGCCAATCAACCAAACTTGGGTAACGAAAATTAGTGAAGAAATCAAATGCAAAGAGGGCCCCAACATCCAATATATTAATGACAGATGGGGCTCTCTATTTGTGTTAAGGCCTTGTTCTTGAATGCATTTTATGAGATAAAATCTAATTTTAATAAAATGTAGTTTTGTTTAGAGGTGTGATAAAATGACATTATTTTCCCAATGGATTAAATCTATGGTTGATTTAATTAGTGAAGAAATCAAATGCACGACACGACGGACACTTTTGACACCTCTAATTTTAAGTACAAACCCAACCCCTCCACCCCGCCCTTCTCTCTCTCTCTCTCAAACCTACTTTTGGAAGAAAACCCTCAAGAAAGCTTTGAATAACCCATCCAATTTTGAGAAAAAACCCTACACATCTGAGCCAAATTTTTATCAATCAAATTTAATTTTCCCATCATGGCGTTTATAATCTACCCCAAAGCGCAAACAAGCAGTCACTCCATCTTCTTTTTTGCAAGTTTCAACCATGGCAAACAACTTTGAACAATAGATTTAAGAGATTCAGTTCGAGTTCGACGCTGTAATGCATGATATCCTGGTCGTCGATGTTCCTAACGATGAAATACCTAAACAAGCCGATGGAATCCCTGAACTAGCCCATGCTAACAACGAAATCCATGCACAAGCTGGATATTGAATGGGGTATTTCGGTTATTGTCAGGTGAGATCAAGTACCTGTTCTCATACTTTTTTTTTTTGTTGTTTTTTTATAGTCTCTGCATTTTAAAAAATAAAGCACGAACAAAGAAATATGGCACGGCACGACTAAAAATGGGCACAACACGATTAAAAACGGCACGACATGACACGATTAAGTAAACGGGCATGATACGGCACGGTACGGAGCATGGTTGGCATGGAAAAAAAGCAGCACGGCACGACACGACACGACGGACACGTTTGTCACCTCTAATTTTAAGTACAACCCAACCCCCCACCCCCCCTTCTCTCTCTCTCTCTCTCTCTCTCTCTCTCTCTCAATCACCCTCCTCTATTTCAAACTTAGAGAGAGAGAGAGAGAGAGAAAGAAAGAAAGAGAGGTTGAATAAACCTATTTTTGGAAGAAAAATCCCTTAAGATAGCTTTGAATAACCCATCCAATTTTGAGAAAAAAAACCCTGCACATCTGAGCCAAATTTTTATCGATCAAATTTAATTTTCCCGTCATGGCGTTTATAATCTACCCCCAAAGCACAAACAAATTTTGGACACTGTGTCAATGATTTTACTTGTTTTATTCCACTTCTGACGACATTTGAAATACAAAAAAACTGTGCGTACACATGTCTGTGTATGTATAGTGCACGGACGGTGTATCTTGACCGCCCAAAAACATTTTCAACGGTTTGGATTTGTCTTTGCTCTTTTACTGGTAATGGTTAATTCTTACCGGTAAAAGAGTGTTTAAAATCCGGACCGTTGATTTGTTGGAATGAAGATTAAAATTTGCTCGTGTATATTGCGTACGTGTACATCCGTATGCATAGCTAGACTGTTTGAGATATGCTTTGAATTTGGGTTTGATACGGCAAGAGTATGAAAAGTGTAGCCAAGGAATTGAAATAATGTACTAATGTATTCAATCCAGTGTCATTGGCTTAAGAATTTTTTGGTTTTGTCTTTGTCTAAAAAAAATTTGTGTTTGTTAATTTTGCGTCAAACTTTTGGTGATTATAAGTTCGTCTATGCGAGAGGAATCGAAATTGGGTAAAATTATCCAGAATTCCTCAATCAAAGAAAGGAAAGCCACAAAAGAACCATCTGGAGAAAGGGCACCTTCAAACAAAATGGAAGGGCAGCATTCGAGGGAAATTTCATCCAAGTGGATTACTGTTTACGACAGACTCCATACCAAGGATGGTTGTGTTCTCCTTCTTATTCGTTCAGTCAATGGGTCAGCTCAGTTGGCTAAGTGCTTGATCGATCGCGATTGAATCTACGTCACTAGGGTCGTACTATTCGCCTGGTCCTGAGTTGGCTAAAAGGAATTCGTTCTCTTTCGGTCCATACGAGTGAGAGGCCAAAGCCTTTCACCTCGTGTATCTCTTAAGGTAAGGCCTCGGCTTACTCCTAGGGCACGAACCCTTTAGGGAACTAATCCTGCTCTACTCAACTGCTTAAAAGAGCATAGTTCAAAACAATAATAGTTCCTATCGCCATCTCGCCACACTTTTACCCGAATATTTTGAGAAATATCATGTCTTTTCATTCTTTTTCTTTGATATTTCCCAACATATTTAAGTAAAAGTCATCATTTTACCCAATTTCGATTTCTCTCGTCATGACGAACCTATAATCACCAAAAGTTTAACGCAAAAGTAGCAAACGCAATAAAAAATTGAATAAAGACAAACCGAAAAATCTTACTTCAATAGCACTGGAACAGACTCTGTTAATGGATTGACTATGATCTCAATTGAGAATGAGTACGTACTTGGATAAGTTAAAGTATGATGACTTAATTGAAGAATTTGCTTCGAAAATTGCATGGAGAAGTTATTTTCTTTGAATCGGATCGTGTGTCTGCGTTACTCATAAAACACTATAACTGTTACATTTTGATTTTTTGATATAATTCAAGTTAAAAGCACAATGTAACTTTGAATTTTTTTTACTTGAATGTCTTTTTATTTTTTTAGTAGTTAATAGTAAGCAGGTAACCAAAGCTTGGGGTCGAACTTAAACAATCCAAACATCGGGGCCAGGACCATTCAATTAAGATGATAAAAAATATAATGTAAAAATTTGACTTAAATTTTATTGAATTTAATAAGGAAAAAAGAAGAAGAAAGAAATTGTGCCAAAAAGCCCTTTAAAGATTTTGTCCAAACTAACCACCAGTTTGGATGGATTATGAATAGTTAGCTGACATAGATGAATAAATAAGTTCAAGTTGAAACTCCAACCTCGAATCTTATGTCACTAAAGTTTTCGTATACATAATAAAATAAGAAAAGAGATGCATAAATAAAATATTGTTGCCTAAATAATGGCAACACATGATTCACAGCAATCGAATCCACTGAAAAAGGGAAAATTATCGAAATGGTCTCTGTAGTTTCACCCAAGTCTCGATTTAGTCTCTCAAGTTTCAATTGCACTCCAACGAACCCTGTAGTTTCAATTTTGGTTGATTTTGGTCCAATTGATAACTTCCGTTTGCAAAGTTGACGGAAAATTCAATTTGGGGCTTTTTTTAGGGGTAAACATGACTTTTCGCCCACTCTTCTTCTTCCCCAATTTGTTGTGTATTTCCTTGAAGCAAAAATGGAGCAAAACTACACCAGAGACACAAAAAAAAATCCACCTGGCTCGGATTCTTGATTCCGACTCCAATTTGAAAGAACATGGCATCTCGGATTCTTGATTCCGACTCCGATTTTGCTTCCTCGTACTTGAGCAATCAATAAACAATCAATCAGTATAGATTTTCACTCTATCAAAACCCACACTCTTCGCCCATTTCATTCTTTTTTCAGACTCTATACATATATTTTATCCATTCTTTCACCGAAAATGCACTTCGAGAGTCAAAAAATTCATTTTAACGTTTGGGCTCTTCAGTCAACAAACAAACAACCATCAATCGCCGGCAAGCATCGTCGGAGACCATTTGACTTCCGGCGACCACCAAAATGCCTTCTTACAACCACAAATCTTTCTAGATCTATACAAATCTAAACTTCTACTAATTGTTTCAAAGTCTAGTGACCCAATCGAATTCCGACAGCTTATGAACAACCAGAGTGGTTGAATCAGCCGTCGTGTTGCTGCCGGCAACACTGGTTTCGATGGGGGCTGAATCACAAATATGGCGAGAGAGAGAGAGAGAGAGAGAGAGAGAGAGAGAGAGAGAGAGAGAGAGAGAGAGAGAAGACATCTGTCCAAATTGGGGTAGGGTTAGGGTTACAAATTGGGGAAGAAGAAGGGTGGGCGAAAAGTCATGTTTACCCCTAAAAAAAAGCCCCAAATTGAATTTTCCATCAACTTTGCAAACGGAAGTTATCAATTGGACCAAAATCGACCAAAATTGAAACTACGGGGTTTGTTGGAGTGCAATTGAAACTAGAGGGACTAAATCGAGACTCAAGTGAAACTACAAGGACCATTTCAATAATTTTCCCACTGAAAAATGGAATTCGGGGAGGTATTGTGCAATACATGTTGTGCGTCGTGTTGTGCGGTAAAACGACGTAGTTTTGTTCATTTTCTTGGTACACTTCAATAGGCCTTGTTTGAAGAGTTAATTTTGAGGTTCAATTTTAGGAGATTTAGGCTCTTTGGGGTAGGATATAGTAGTTTTAGGCACTTGGATTTAGGCACTTTGGGTTTAGGGTTTAGGCACTTTGTAGTGGCTTTTTCCTTCTTCCAAACAAGGTCTTTGGAAACTTCAGAGGGGTGCCAAAAATTACATCGTTTTACCGCACAACACGACGCACAACACCTACCGCACAACATCCACCCCGGATCCCTGAAAAATGGGACATCTCTGGAGCCCTATATTTGCTAATAGATTATGAAAACTATATATAAAGTGTTTTATTAAATGATTATTCATCTACATGGAGAATGATTTTATTAAAGAGGGTGGACGTACAACACTTGCGCTCTCATTCGCGGATAAAGTATACTTCTGTTATAAAATAATTTCATCTATCCTTAAAGTGTATCGATCGCACGGATTCGGTACATTTTCAGTAGTCATGAGTGTGAAGTTCTTGTTCAACCCTGATCTCTTAATCGGGGTAAACAAAATCGACCTCAATCTACATGTCTCCAAACAATTGGCTTTTAGAAAAATTGGTCCCATAGTTATACGACGCTGATGTTTATCTCATATTTTTAATTGAATGCATGGTTTCGTTTTACCAAACAAGGTTTAAAATAAAACAAAATATTTCTTGGTTTTTATATGAACAATTTGTGCAACTCTTGGTTCCGAGATAAGTAGATAACATGTGACCATGCTCGCACCACGCCCGTTTATTTCAAAAATCAAGACAGATTATTTATCACAATACATCACATGAAAAGCTAGTTTATTTAAAAAACACCCTGACTGGAACACTCCCTAATGTTAGTCATTTCTGGGTTAATTATGCAGAACACTTTGAAAGAAAAAAAGAAAAAAGAAAAAAGAGGACTACTTCTAAACAATTAATTTTTGAATAAGTTTTTAGAAGAGAGAGAGAGAGAGAGAGAGAGAGAGAGAGAGAGAGAGAGAAGTGTACTTTCCAACAAATGTTAATCCAAACCACTTTAATTTGGTGCCAAAAAAATCAAAAATGATACACGGAATCACTTCATTTTTTGATTTGAAATACTGATTTTTTTAAGACTGGCTTTAGCACCTGCTGAACTCCCATGATTTTAGCAACTGGGTTGCTAAAATCTTTTGGAAAACTATGCCGCGAGCAACAGATAAACTACCCATTTCATGTCAAGTGAGAGAAATTGGTGGGGTTTTCTGGTATTTTTGTCTAATGACTTTTAAGGTATTTTTTATTTTTTTATTTTTTAGTCATTTTTTTGGATTAATCATTCATATGACGAGAGGAGTCAGAAAAGAATAAAAATATTTGTCGAAGTTGAAAAAAGTTACTTTAAAAAAAACAGTTGTTTGGTATTTTTTTGTCTTTAGTAAATTTTTTTATTAATTCAAAAAATATAATGTGAAGTTAATAAAAATTCAGAAAATACGAACAGAACACAAAAAACCAAAAAGATTAAAAAAAATTAGAAGAATGGTAATCCTACCATTTTAGAAATAGGGTTCAAATTTCAATTCACATTTCACGAATGATAATACATTTTTAGAAATATTACTTAATATATTTTTCTCAGTTATCGATTCATCTTTTACACATTATCAACCACCTATCGGTTGAAGTTACTAACATTTTCCTTTAAAAGGAAAAACCACCATAAAAGGGGGGGGAAAAAAAAACTGAAGACAGGGAATCGGTGACCCCAGGCCTTGTCTACATCCATCTCCTATATTGATGTTCAGTTAAATGCCTGAAACAAAAGAGAGAAGAAGCCATTTATGCTGAAATAATACAGCACGTATGATGCAAACAAAAACAGGGCAGATGATAAAATAGAATTGCTTTCGTATCTTTTGTTTGCTTGTATGTATTTACGTATTGTATTGATCATGAGTCGGTGAGTGTTTTGTTTGCTTCTCTTTTTATACAGAAAAGAAAGTGCGAAAAAGCCGGGCAAAAAGTCACTCCTCTGTTTCTTGTTTCTTTATAAATCCATTGTTAGGGTTTAACTCCTCCTTGATTTTGAGAAATGGAAGTTACAGAGGTTTTAAAGATGGAGGATTAGATCTCATTGAATCTCTTTCCTCAGTTTTCTTGTTTCTGGGTTTTTCACAACTTACCACTTCTGCTCTTGTTCTTTGAATTTCTGAGTCCCCAATTAAAAATCACAGCTTTGATTCATGGCGGTTTCTGGGTGAACTGCAATTTCATCTCAGGTTCTCTCTCTCTCTCTCTCTCTCTCTCTCTCTCTCTCTCTCTCTCTCTCTCTCTCTCTCTCTCATATACGTGTATTTGTATTGATTTTATTGGTTATGGTTTTATTCTATTTGGACTGAACAGAGAGGATTTATGCTGAGGAAGAAATCTGAGAAAGCTCTAATGGCGGATGATGGCTCTATTCAATCACCAGAGGATAAACATCCAAGACCCATTTCGTCGATTTTCAGTTCTCCGAGGCTCTTCACTGCTTTTGCTTCGAAGGGTTTGATTGACACTGAATCTGTACAAAGCCCAACTTCAATTCTTGATACAAAACCCTTCTCTTCTGCTTCAAGAAACCCATTTTCCCCCAAATCCCCGAAACCTGAAACTAGAATCAATTGGGATAAATTGGATTCAAGAAAGGTTGGTCTGGGCATTATTGATACTTTGATTGATGAAAAACCCGACTCGATATCAGAACCCGAAAGCCGGGTGGTTCTGTTTGGATCCCAATTGAAGATCCAAATCCCTTCCCTTCCTCTTTCACCAGCTGAATCGCCGAAATCTCCGGGCGATTTCGGAATAAAAACCCGGAATTCTCAGTTGAGTTTGTTTTCTTCTGGGTTAGAGAAGAAATCCCCATTTGGGTCTGCGAATTCCGGCCTGGAAACCCCGTTTTCGCCACTGGTTATATCTGCTAGTGAGATGGAGCTTTCGGAGGATTATACTCGGGTGATTTCGTATGGCCCGAATCCGAGGACGACCCATATTTTCGATGATTGTATTGTTGAGAGCTGCTGTGGTGTTGTTGGGTTCTCGGATAGAGAAAGGGAGATGGGTTTTGCGGCTATCAGTCAATGAGCTATCCATCTGAGAATTTTCTTAGCTTTTGCTACAGCTGCAAGAAGAATCTTGGGCAAGGAAAAGACATTTATATGTACAGGTTTGATCAACTGGCCCCTTATATTCTCTTAATTTATCTACCAATGTAAAGTTATGAACTTGCTCTAAATAGAGAAATCTATAATTAGAACATGTCCAATGCTTCACCAAATATTTAGTTCAAAGCTTGAGTGTTATGAAGAAAGGGCAACGGATGTGCTCAAATCCTTTCACCATTTGATGCCAAGGTGAGGGAGAATCAAATTTTTAATAAGTTGAAGGGAGAGAAATTGGTCCACCAAATTTGGTGAAAGAAGCTTTGGGGATAAGTTTGGATTTTTTTTTTTTTTAGAAACTATTTTGTAAAAATGGACTTTTGGGATAAGTTGGGATTTCTTAGCAAAAATGATCAGAGAATTGATGAAACTATTGGAGTGTTCCGTGCCCAGATGAAACTTCCAACCAAATTCTTTCCCAAAATTCGATGAAAACTGTGAGTAAGTTTTATTGATTTAGTATTCATATATGAGTGTCTGAGATGAGTAACTTCAGTACAGCCCTTATTAATGGTTAAAACGGGCTTTTGGAATAAGTTGGGATTTTTTTCCCAAACAAGGATTTGATGAAACTAACCCAAATGAAACTTCTAACCCAATTCTTCTCAAAATTCGATACAAACTTAGACTAAGGTTTAGAGATTGGTACACCCAAAATGTTATAAAAAAAAATTGAATAAAGACAAAACGAAAAAACCAATTTTACTTTTTTGCCAAAGCACCCCAAAGTTGTTTTTCGCAATACTCGAACCTGTAACCTAAAGAAGGATTGGGGATGGCCTAACGAAATTGGAGTTTGATACTTCTCATCCGAAACTTGATGCTGTGTGAGTTTTATACTAACCAATTGGGTTAGCAAAGTTGCCTGGCTTTGCATCTGGTTTGGACTCTAGAAAATCGTAGACTTGGGCAATCCTCATTCCGAGCTTGATGCTTTTAAAATGATATTAAGTTATTAACCAACTAGAATTAGCCTAGTTGATTAGAGTCCTTGCATTTGGTTTCAAGTTTCGACCGCATGGAAGCTCTCTTTTGATTTGTAGTTGTGGTGTTTGTTTTGGTATGTCTGTGGTTCTGTTGTAGTTCAAGTTTCTTATACATAGTCAGAATTTACACTATGTGAATTTAGTTCTCATTTCAGTTCTAGTTATCTATATAAAGTAGAGAACTTGCTTGAAATAAGATGCATCTGAGAAAACTGAAGTTTGGTAATCCTTATTCCACACTTGATGCATTCTTTTTGAGCTGAAATAATTGGTCAGTGCAGTTGCCCCGAGTTTTTCATTATCATTAGGAGACTGAGGGCACCCCTGCACAGAGGCTCTCTCTTTTTCTGGAGTTATACTTGTAACTTTGTTCCTCTTATGAATGGTATAGTTAACTTTCCTTACCTTTGTTCCTCTTATGAATGGCGTGGTTAGCTTTCTACAATTTTCCTGATATTCTCGAAGTTTAAAGTTTCTGATTGTAGAAATATGATCTCTTTGTAGTGAAATTCACACAATCTTCAGTTATTTAGCAGGCATAACTATGTCTAAATCTTCTAATAAGGCTAATATATATGCTATATTACATGGTATGAATGTCGGGTGCGTGTAGTTGGTTTGAGCATCGGATTCATCTAATCTTCATTCGGGTTAAGGATACAGAGACACACCTAGAACATTTAACCTCATATGGTGTTTACTAGGTGTCTTAGATATTTCTAAGCCTATTACCCGTCTTCTATCCGTATTTGTCACATTTGGGTTTTCCCGAGGCATAGCTCATGAGAAATTTGAATGAGAGTCCAGCTAAACATGTCCAACACGGATATCATAACCTTGTCCGACTGTCGATTTTCTGACAGGGATACTCTATGCATTTTGAAGAAAGATACATGAGATATAATAGGACTATGTTGATTCTTGATTCGGTTCTGCCAGTGTACTGTTTACTACTAATAAATTGATCTTGGTTTCAGTATCGCGTGGGATGAACTCATGAACCCATTTTTTTGGTTAGCCATTTAGATTGATCATGCCTTCTTTTTTTGGTACTCCCACAATTCCAAGGTAACCAAAAACTTCTGTTCTTTTTTATTTTCAGAGGTGAGAAAGCTTTTTGCAGCAGTGAATGCCGGTACAAGGAGATGATGTTGGACGAGAAAATGGAAAAACTCCATTGCGATGATGTTTATGGGTTCTCCCTTTGATACCTCTGTCCATTTCTTTCTTGATTCAAAGGGCTAAGTAGTAATTTCACCGGCTTCATTCGGTTCACATCAATATTTGGGCATCAATCAATTTGGCAAGTGTAAAATTTGGACTGTATCAATGACGAGGACCTTTTTAGGTGTTTGATAATCCATTTTCACCAAATGGATTTCTATGTGGAAATTAGGTCTGTATATCTGAAGGGTGACATATTATGGATTGGTTTTTGTTCAAAGTAAGTGTTTGGATGATTTGCTCTGGATTTTGTACATTTTTTGGCATTCTAAGTTGTTGACAAGGATTGATGCCGATGATGTACAATAACAGCTTTTGGTAACTGGGTGTAATACATGGTCTAATTAAATTTAAAGCCTTATTTTTACTCAACTTTTTTCTTCTTTTATTTCAAAGTGATTTTGTTTTTTCGATTTTGTCCTGACCAGATGAATCTAAAATTTTCTGAATATTTTTAACTTCGGTCCATAATTTTTTACACTTCGTTTATTTTCTATAGCCGAGGCGAATAACATCTCACATCAGAAAAACATCTCACAAATTATTCTGATGTTAAATTTGTTAAATTTGTGAGATGTTATTTTCTATAGCCTAGGCGAATAACATCTCACATCACGAAATTTAACAAAAATTTAGAATATAATTATTCACTTGAAAGTTGAAACATCTCACATCAGCTTTGTGAGAGTTTTCGAGATAGGTCCCCAAATTTTTCTGATGTGAGATGTTTCAACTTTCAAGTGAATAATTATATTCTAATAACAAAGATTAGCGGAATAAAAAAATAAACACTTAGCCCTTTGAATCAAGAAATTACTACTTTGGATACATCATTTGATTTACACAAAAATTTGGGGACCTATCTCGAAAACTCTCACAAATTATCAAAGTTCTTTAATTTGTTTGCTCTTAAATTAATTTTTTTTTGATTTAAGAATCACTTGAAAAAAATCAAAGTTCTTTAATTTGTTTGCTCTTAAATTATCGGTAAGGGCTTAAAACAGCAAAAACCGAAATGAGAACTTTCATTATTTGTTTTCCGGGGAAATGATTTCTTGAATAAGAGAATTCATCGTATTCGATCAAGTGCGTAGTTGACTGTCTCCATCACATATATGGAGACCATATGTATCAAAAGAAAAAAAACATATGCCCATGGCATCATCTATAAAATTATTCTTCCATCTTTTTTAAGAGCTACTCTGAAATTGTTTATCCTATTCGGATTTCGATGCAATTTTTAATTATTTGTATCTTTCAATCTACAATATTTTTAAAGATTCTAAAAATTTTGTATGATAGAACTAATTGAGATATATGTCAAATAAGATCACACATAAAATACGTTATAGATTTGAAAGAAATGAACAGTTTAAAAATTGTATCGAAATCCGTGACCAACAATTTGGAACGAAGGGAATAAGATGTTTAATCATGTCAAAATTCACATTGATCTGAAGTCAATCAACGCATGATCACAACACCTTTATTGTGATATAAAGGGTGTAATACAATATGATTAATTTTAATATTCAAGCTAAATGTGTTGAAATCATAATTACTTGTCACTTTTGGAAATTTCAAATTTTTAAGCAGACATGCAATAATTGCATTCGCATTAAACAAATTGATTAACTTCAAACAATGCCATTATATTTCAAATTTTGAATGAAATGATTGTTGTTGGTAAGGGGGTTATTTTGGAAGATTGAATAAATTTAAAATTGACTTTTCAAAAAGGACTAACAATTTGAAACATCCCAAAATAGTATAAGTAACAAGCAATTTAGATCGGAGGAGTACTAGAGTATAATTTTTGAGATTTTTTCGTGGTTAGTGGTCTTGATGAGGCCTATAAAGTTAACAAAAACAAACCAATTTGGTCCCCCTTTTTTTTGACAATTTTGTTCATTCAGCAATTGGTGTTTGATAAGTTAATTTTTTAGATTCCTCTCGTAAAAATAAATCAATAATCCAATAAAAATGACACAAAACTAACAAATGCAATTTATTTTTTAATAAGAACAAAAAAATAATATGGCTTGATTATTTTGCCAAATCATCCAATCAAATAGTTAGGCACTAAATTAATTTGCAAAATAGTTAATATTGGTCCCAGATAAATGATGTTTCTCCCCTCAAATATAATTAATGGTTGTAGTGAATGCATGTGGGATCAGGGATGCCATGATGTGAAGTACTAATAAGTACTCCAACTTCTCCATCAAAATCTTATTAATGCACATCGACATGCATTTATGATACTCATCATGGAACCAAAAGAGACCCCATGGAAGAAATAATTGGAACTCTGAGTTTCATACACATAATTATGGAGAAGAAGAACACCTTTTTTTTTTTTTACACAAAAGGGCCTAGACCCTAAGAAACATAAACCCTTGCCACAGTAGTTCGAGGAACTCCAAGACCATTATGATCGTTGCACAAATCATACAGGACTTCTAGTGGCGCTTGATCAAACACATGTTGTGCACCAACCCGCTGTGCACGGCGCTCCGGCCTAGCTCCGATGATCGGAAACGTTCACCTCGTAGAGGTCACCGAGTAGAACAAGTGTTCCAAAAAATTAGCTCGATCAGAGATCATTAAGTGTCTCATCGGAACACATAAAACTTGGCATTAATGGGTTCCAGTGGGTTTGATCTAGTGTTTCGGATCCATTCTTTTCAAGATAATAATGTTCCGATGAGACACTTAATGATCTCCGATCGAGCTAATTTTTGGAACACTTGTTCTACTCGGTCTGTTCTACGAGGTGAACGTTTCCGATCATCGGTGCGAGGCCGGAGCACCGTGCACAACACCTCCGCCCATTCCCTTTCGCTCTTCGTGTTATGTTCTCTTTTTCTTTTGGTTTGATGATCAGTAATGTCGGAGTCAATTTATAAACACCTCGACTACTCTTTTTCCGGTCAGGTCAAAGGTAAACCATCCATACTGGGACTCGAGAATACACGAGAAATAAAATTCTTGCTATCTAACCCCGAAAATCGAATCCTAATCGATTATATGTTAAGCAAACCCACCAATGTTAGTACATAGTTATATACTGGGTAGTGGGTGAGCTTTCCTCAAGACTCTATTCTTTGTGGGTCCATTCTAGACCCGCGTCACCGATCCAACCTGTGAGATGAGACCCATACCTCATTTATCCACTGGATAACTGCTAATAATGGGGTTCAATATAATGGGAAGATTTGTGGGAATTAGAGTAAAATAAGAGGATGATGTGATACCCCACCACCTGATAAGTATGGCATTTGTTTTATATATTTTATAAAAGAAAAGAAAATGTGAATTTTGGGTGCAAATAAATAATTCTAGGTTTACATGAAATGGGCTCTCAATCAAACTGGGCTGTTCACTATCTCATCATTGTGGAACCAACTTAGGACACATTTCCCCATTGTTGATTGGAGCCATTTTGTTTGGTTTCCATCCCACATCCCTAAGTGCAGTCTAATTAGTTGGATTGCAATTCAGAACAGACTGTCTACCTGTGATAGGTTGGTTCAATTTGGTGTCACTACAACCTCTTGTTGTAGCTTCTGCTCTGATGATGAGAGTCATGACCATCTTTTCTTTAATTGTCCATTCACCAAGCATGTGTGGGAGGCTGTAACCCTTAAGTCACATTTCAGTTGGCAAGCTTCAACATTAACTAACTGGGTCACTCATATCTGTACTTTTAAGGGGAAAGGTTTGAGGAGCACTCTTGCTAAACTCTCCTTCACTGTTACTCTCTACCATGTTTGGATAGAAAGAAACACTAGGAAGTTCCAGAATGTACAACACACTATCCCTTATGTTGTGGCTAGAATTTGTAATGACATCAGAAGCAGATTGCTGTCACTCTCCAAAATCCCAGCTGGCTCATGTGACCTTCTTGAATCATGGAGCATTCCTGTTAGTTCCCAGTAGCTAAGAAATTGTGGCATTTAACAGATATGGCATGCATTCTATTGCACATTTTCACTTCAACCATATGCTAATATCTGATTGACTGATTTTTTACAGGGGTTTCCAAAGGGTGCTTTCAAAGTTTTATCAACTAACAACCCATTTGGGTCATTGTGGTGCAGGTTTCATGATCAGGGATAGAAGTGCTTCACTTTAATTCTAACCCCATTTGGATTCTATGTTTGCAGGAGTGGTATGTGTACTATTCTGTACTATTCATCCCTAGCCAATGCTTGGCTGCCTGTTTTTTGTGTGTGTGATCCACTATATATGAGTGTTCCCAGTGAGATGTGTGGTTTGAGCCCCTGAATTTTTTTTCATGAGTGTTGATGCTTTTTGTTGGGGAATCTGGTGATAATTTTGAGGGGGATTGGAACTTAGAGAGGGATAGAAGTTGTGAGGATTCAAGGGAGTTGAAGGGTGAGACACGAAATCTAGGTTTTAACTTGCTATCCATTTCTTGCATCTGTTGTCAATACCTGTGATCTTCTTGTACATTGTGGATTATGGATTGTGGACTGCCGTGTATTGGGCAGAGCTGTTATTGCTCTCTGTGGACTTTTGATTTCGTTTGCATTGCATCCATTGTGTGTCTGATCAACTGCCTTTGATCTGTATTACATGATTTTCAGTAGAGGCCATGTTCTCGTTGTATTCACTGAGGTCTGTCAACTCTGGACAGATCTATTGCTACTTGATTTCACCGTGACCTACCATTTTCTGGCAAATTTAATGTTTAATGTGGGCTGCCATCTGTATGGGCAGTTTCTGCCCAGTTGTTTCCAGATTTTGTAGTCTACCTCTGTGAACTTTGTTCCCATTGCAATGGGGTGTACCTACTCTAAGGGGGTTGTCCTTAGAGATAAGTTGTGTTACTGCATTCAATAGGGCTGCAGTTTCCGTAGCTTCAGTAGCAGCAGCTATAGCTTGGTGTTGCTTGGTTTCAGCAGCAGCTGTTGTAGCTTTTTCAAGGTGTTTCAAGGTGTTTCTACATGTTCATGCATCAAGGTTCCATATTCCAAGTTGCTGCAGCTGCAGTTCCATTTATCCCAAGTTCCAAGGGTGAAGTCCCATGTTGTTCCACTGGAAGCCAATGTAGTTCCAGTTGCTAGTGGCCGTGTATCTTCATGCCGTGTAGCAACTCTGTCAAGTTCAGGCCAAATGTAGTTTCAATCAGTTTTTAGAGAGAGTTTCTGGCTCTTTTTAGAAGGGTTAGAAACTCTTTATAATTAGGACATTATTCCACTTCACTTACCTTCCTGTCTAGATTTTATGTCATTTCCCTTTTTCTTTTCTTTTCTTTGTTTTCTTTCCGTCCTCCATGGGGTATGCCCCTTATAGGCTGTATATTCGTTTAGCCTTTTTTAATTTCAAGCTTATTTACCCAAAAAAAAAAAACAAGTGTTGGGTTGTGGGCTATGTAAGCACGTGGACTTGGGCTTTTGTCTTGGTGGTTATAATAATTTGCAGAAATGGCACAGTATAGGTATACTATATTGGTAGAAGGGATAAAAAAAAAAAAGCAAAACAAAGATAAAATGACTAAATAATGTACCCTTTAGGAATGACTAGGTACGTTTTTTTTTTGTCATTCGTCATTCTTAATCTATTACATGGGGGGAGAGGGGGAATGAGACTCGATCCCGGGATGCAGTGTGGGGCATCCAAGAGGACAAAGGGGGAAAAAAAGAATTGAAATGGTACATGCTCCTGGTAATATAGCATTTGGATTCCAACAGGTAAAACTAACAAAACACTGATGACACCATTACAAAAATGAAAACGATCACAAAATTAGTAAATATTTAGGAGTGTTTTTGTAATTCCCCGTATTTTTCTTTACTGAAAATGATTTTGAATATAACATTCCATATTTCTTTTTTCTTATTAATTGAAAGTGTGTCTAGAATCATTTAGAGAGAGGATCGAAAGGGAGGGATTGCCCCGACTTATAACAAGTGTGCAGAAATTTGTATTTTAGATTTTTATTCTGAAAAATTCAGATCATTGCATGGATTATTAATTCGTCTAGATGAGAGGGATCTAAAAAAATACAAAATTATGATCAAAATCTTATAAAAAAGTTCACTAAAGAAAAAAATTAATCTAAAACATATAGACTTTTGGGATTGTTTTTGTCATTATTCACCAAAAAAAAAATTTGGTTAATAATTTCTTACTCTTTAGATTTCTTTCATTGAGACGAACCACTAATCTATAAAAATTGACGCAAAAAAAATGCGATTTTTTTTCAATAAGGACAAAATTAAAATATAATCTGGCACAACTATTTAGCCAAAACACCCCTTAATGAGCACAACAATGATTTTTATTTATATTGAAATAAATGGGGCGAATTTTGTGTCGTGAGGGAAAAGTCATAAAAAAAATACGGTTCATTTTTTGGGAAAGTAATGGGAGAGCATATCAGAATTGGGGATGACACTCAAATCTTCCTTCCTATCTGCATGATGGCATTAAAACAATCAGATAAAACATAGGTTGCATTATAATTACTATGTTTTAAAACCCATTTAACTGTTGCTTGAATTGTTTGGATTTTTGTTTGGAGGGGACTGTTACTATATGCTGAAATTGAATGACGTGCAATAAGGGTTCCATTTGGAAAACTATCTGTAAATCCTAAGTCACTCCATGCTCTTCCTTCTTTCCAAGCACCGTCCACATGGAAAATTCATGTTTTGTGAATATTCCACGAGTTAGGATACGATTTTAAAAGGTATTTGATATTCACACCGCCCAAATTAATACCTACACTTCTTTTTTAGGCCATGTTCCACTAAAGTGTTTTTTGGTTTTTTAGACCTTTAGTTGTAGTTTAAATCTACAACTTGTTCCACTAAAGTGTTTTTGCCTTTTGGTTTTTTGAGTTGAGTCAACAAATTACCAATATGCCCTTGTGTGGTTTGTGGACAGACGGTGTAAGGGGAGGGCAAATTCGTAATTTTATTGTAAAGGATAGTTGGTTTTTTTGGGTGTTTTTTGTTAGTGGAATATAGTGGTTTTAGAGTTAAAACAAAACCAGTTTTTTGGGGAGTTTTTTGTTAGTGGAATAGAATGGTTTTTGAGTTAGTGAAATTTTAACACATGAAATTTCACTAGAAAACAAAAAAAGGGGTTGTGAATAATAATTTGGGGTGTGGAAATCACTCCCCTTTTAAAATAAAAGAAGGAAATTTGCAGGAAGGTGATGGAATTTGCTTATCTTTTATGAGCCAGAGAGAGGCTCTTTGGAAACAATGTGCTCTTTGGAACCAATGGGCTTGCTTGTGCTTGAGCAACCCCACATGCATTTTTTTGGATCGGCAATCCCACATGCATTAGCCCCCAATGTTTGCCTTATGGGCCACAGAGGTACAAAAATAAAGGAGACATTTGCATATGACATTGGAATATATACCTGAAATTGCAACTTAATTATTTGGAGCTAGTCTCACATGGAGGGAAAAACTATTGTTATTTAGTTTTTTTTTTTTTTCAATTGATAGAAGAGATCAATTACATCACTATTAAGTACAAAGTACAAACCAGAGACACTAGATCAATTGTGAAAGTTTACGAGACAACCAAGCCCAACAACTTAACCAATACAAAAAATAACCCCGTTACAGGATAGAAACAAAGAAAGAAGAAGCCCCTACACGCAGGTAGGCGGGGAGATTCGCACCCATGACTTCCTAATGAGATGCAAGAGCTCTGGCCAATTGAGCTAACCCTAGTTGGTTTATTTTTTTTTATAACGGTTTATTTTAGTTTGGTATCTAGCCAATCGTGAATTGATTGGATATTTACTTTGTGCGGATTGAGTAAAAAGCATCTATTTGTTTATCTTAAATGGCCTTAAAAACGGATCTGGGGTTGCTGCTGTGCAGCCCCACGCACAGCAGGTGTTGTGCACATCCGAGCCGTCTATTGCTCAAATGGACGGCCCAGAGCCAATCGTGAATTGATTGGATATTTATTTTGTGCGGATTGAGTAAAAAGCGTCTGTTTGTTTATCTTAAATGGCCTTAAAAACGGATCTGGGGTTGCTGCTGTGTAGCCCCATGCACAGCTGGTGTTGTGCAAATCCGAGTCGTCCGTTGCTCGGATGGACGGCCCAGACTTCACCTCAACACCTTTCCATCCGAACTGTTTGTTGTCGTGCATGCAAGATAAAATCAGGGCCATCCATTTGCGAGCAGCGGACGACCTAGATGTGCACATCACCTGCTGTGCATGGGGCTGCCCAACGCAACCCCAAGTCCAAAATCATGTTAGAGTACCTGACCTTTTGGTGCCAAATTTATTGTTAAAACCGAACTTGGCTAGCTGTTAATTACTATAAAAAAAAATTGTACTCTCATTGGTGCCAAAAATCTTTGTCTAATTTCAGTAATGACATTTGTTTGTGGTCGAGTAAGCCCTAGTTCAGCCATCTCACATGTGATAGGTTTGTTGTTGCTTGCTCCTTTGAATCTTTATGATCTCTTCTGATTAGACATCAAGTTTCACTTTAATGTAGTTTGTCGCATCATCCTTTTGTTTAATTGAATTCAACAAAAGGATGTGTTCTTACGTTTTGAACATTTTGTTTTATAAAATTAATTGAAATCTATCAAATAAGATTTAGATTTGATATAAAATATATTATAAATTGGAAAATATAGACAATTTTTTAAAATGTTCTATCCAAATAGTGAAAAGAGACTAACAATTTGGAATATAGGGAGTATACTTTTGCGTCATTTCTAACAGAATAACTAACAATCTCACTTCCATCCACAGTAAGGGGCGTAATTTAAAAATATAGTAGTTGAGAGGGTGTCTAAGAAATTTGCTCAAAGTTGGTTTTAAAAATTCCCCTGAATTCAAGTATAAATCGGATGTTGATAAAAAAAAAAATTAAAAAGAGAGAATAATCGGAGATGTGGATCATTCTACAACCTCAGTTTTCAATAGATCAATCATGTGTTGTCATATATGATGCCCATGATCAGTCATCTGAACTCGAAGCCCAGATCCCCTGTGCCGAAAAACCTCTGTGCCGAGAGGTTTTCCAGCCGTTGGATCACCCAGAAAAATTAAAACATAAAAACAAAAATCACAATCCAACGGCCCAAAACCCCTCGGCACAGAGGCATGGGAGTTTTGGGCACAGAGGATTTGGGACGCTGAACTGGTGGGACTGGGCAAGCTCTCGTATGGTTAGCGACTACGAGCAAATAAAGCAACGCTGCTATTGGTAATTTGGTATCGATGCCTATGCACCAACCATGTACTAGTTTCGAGAACTCATAAGTAGGTCCCCTACGAACGATCCAAGCCGTTCATTTATCTTAGAATGAGTTTTCAAGGGGCCTAGTGAGAATTCAGCTTCATCCGACGTGCGTAAGTGGTTGATCCAAAATCCCCGTTTCATTCAAAGTACTTGCGATGGCGCTACTTGATGTTTTATAAGGAGTTTCGACAAAAAATTAATCAATCCACTTTCCAAAAAAAAAAAAAAAAGAAGACTTTTCAAAAAAAAAAATTAACTGAATCCAATAAATGTAAGATCTTTTCCAAAGTATATAGTGTCATATTGTATCGCTTAAATGTGGCACAAATAGAATGGTCACCGTACTGTTCATTTTTATGGATCTCAATTCTTTTTCATTAAAACTAGAACATAACATGTGCATTAGCACAGGATTGTAATGATACATGCACAAGATTCTCTTTAGGTATCCGCTTAATCCAAGACACATGCAAGTTAAATATATACCTGAGCAGAGGCTCAATTTCTAAACATATAGTAACGATTGGAGTATTTAGATCACTAAAAGACTCTGGAAATTCACAACACAAAACAAAGTAGCACCATAAATTATGGATCAAAATATTTGAGTCCCTCAAAAGCCAAAAAAAGGTGAAAATAAATTTTTTTCATTGTGTAGCTTTTATTTTCTGTTATGTTTCTAATTTTCTATTTTTCCAAAAACAGGAAAATTCTCGTTCGGGGAACTATTCTCGAAACTTATTTTTGGAATTTATTTATTTTCAGTAACCAACCAACTCTTTAATTAAATGACAAACTCTAGTTTGTTTATTTTAATGCATGTGAGAAACTTCTTTTTCATAAAGTACTCAATTAATCAAAATAATACTATATGCAAGCATAACTTAATATCACCTGATTCGTGATTGTTATTGAGTAACCCTGCTGGTTGGTGGGTTTCCGGCACGGAAGGCTTGCTTTTAACCGGATCAGAGAGGGTATTAGTTGAGATGCATATAAGCTGACTCAAACATCGTGAACCATCGAACCAAGACAAATACTGTGACAGCCCATGACCCACCTGGATGCAACGGAGGTCTATGATATAAGAGAATAGATCATGCCCTAATTTGCACAAGGCTTTTTAAAGCCGTGAGGGCGTCAAAGCTCGTTGGTACTTCACAACCCTGGAGCAATCTTGGGATGGGTGACCTTCTGGGAAGTCCAATGAGCTTGGGCGGCCAAAGCGGACAATATTGTGCAAGGAGGGGACGGATCGTTACAGTTACAATAATAATTGTATTGGTTGAGTAAGCAAATGCACAAAACTCATTTAATTTCTTCTTTTAATGATGAGGCCCTGCCCTATCATTTCTGTTAGTTGCTTTGTGAGGAAGGATAATCAAAAGATATACTGTACTTGTTTGGCAGGGTGATGATGACACACCTTTATTTGGGCGTGTACGCTATTCTCCCCTTAAATTGCTTTAAATTTAGAACATTTGGGTGCAAATGTTTAAAAAGTGTAGAAATACATAAAACTAGATTTCAAGAAAATACTCATAGTATCTACATGTCATGATGTTATGAATTTATGATTATTGGGTTTCGATTGTTGAATTGAGATCATAAAATACGCATCTCTAATAAATAAATAAATAAAAATTGTGGGAGTGCTTCCACAGGTGCATGTATATAGTTTCCTTTTCAATTTTCAACCTCCATGATTAATTTTTATATCTCTGCTGAACATAATCATTGATGGTCATCGTCAAATCTTGTGATGAAATTCGCCACAAGATTTGGCAATGTCATTTCTTGGAAAGACTTTTAGCGGCTCTTTGAAGACAGAGAAAACCTTCTCTCCGACTACCCAAAGAACTCTGAAGTAGTTGGCACGTCATTTTTTCAATTAAAATTGTCCATTACACAGATACAACATTAAAAGGGACTGCAATCTTCTTAATTATTGTTTTGCTTGGTCCCACTATTTAGCATTAAAAGACTTTTTTTTTTAAGGGATAGTTAAGAAGACTATGATCCCTTTTAATATTGTATTTGCGCAACCGACAACTTTCAATGGAAGCAAGACGACGTGGCAACTATGGATTGGTTTCCGGTCAGGGTTCTTCAGGTAGTCCAAAGAGAACTTTTTCTCTGGAAGGTAATAATTTTAGATCCGATTAACCTAGTTTTTTTGTGCACATAAAATGTTCAGTAACTCAATAACGTTATGATCATTCAGATCTTGATGGCAACATTTCGAAACACATATTAAGACGCACTACAATCTCGCAGTACATTTGAATAAGAGAAACACTTTACAAGTTTCACATGCAAAATTGAAATGACACTCCAACCACTTTTGTGAAAAGTACTTTGTGATCATCGATGCCAAATCAAGTCAATATATCATAAACAAACATTTAATTAAGATGGGGACAATAGCCCTAAAACCAACCACAAAAATACAATGTGGACAATCTTAGAGTAGCGTACCTCCTCTGAGAATCGAACGTGTCCATTTAAATGTTAGTACTGATGCTAGGATGGGGTCAGTATTGCGTATGAGAAAGGGAAGAACCCCTTAGGGCCCCGTTTGGCGATCAAATGACACGCGGATATGCGTTTCACTTTCACCCCGATTTGTAATTCTGGCCCCACACATATCCTGTGTTTGGCAACAATTTCCACCTCTTCGTCTCCTCCCTGACTTGAACACTGTTGGGAATACAAATCCGCCCTCACCCGGATTTGCTGACGCTCGCTTCCACCCTATCGTTAGCAAATCAGGGAGGAATTGTGGATTTTTGGTACCATAATACCGCTCCAAATCCACCATCTTTTTCCCGTATGAAAACCCAAATACGAGAGAGAGAGAGAGAGAGAGAGAGAGAGAGACTACCTTTGTTGACGTCGGCGGCGGAGTGGATGGTGGCGAGTAGGTCGGCTACGATTGACTACCTGTCTTAAAATCGATCAAAAAATAAGATCAAATCTCTCCAATCTTCGATTGTTGGAGTTGCCGACGAAGATGGTAGCGGTGGTGGGTTTTTTTTTTTTTTTTGTCATTCGTTAATCATAATCTACTTTATCCTAGGGGAATTGGGGAGGGAAATGGGTGCTTACGGGAATCGAACACTGCACATGTGCATGAGAGTATAAGGGAGGCACCAACTGCACTCCAATCCACTTGCGGTAGTGGGGTTTAAAAATGGGTTTTGTTCTTTTGTGTAGATAGTGTCCGTGGTGGGTTAAGAATGAGAGGAAAATTATCTAGTACATACAAATAATAGGTATTGGAATTTCTTTTTAATTTTCCCTCCCTAATTTTTATATATATTTTTTTAATTTTACCTCCTTAGTTTTTATATTTACAAATTGTATTGTTAATCTAGTTGTGCTAAGAAAATCAAACGGCCAAATTATTATTCAATGGTTTTTAATCCTTTTAATATTTAGTGATTTGACTTCATAAAAAAGTTATTAAAAGGAATTATTATAGCTTAACGGAGGTGTTTCGTGATTAGTGGTTCAAGCCGTTTTATCCTGTAACGAAGACGCTGGTATATCCTACAACACCCACGGTAGGCGGCAAATCTTTGTTAATGAGACTGTGGTTTCACAAGACTTGGCTCGTGTTTTTACCTACTGTTTCTATTTCTTTTCTCGTTTCTATTATTTTCATTTCGTTTATGTTCATGTAATTGTATTCACAGTTATCAATGAAATTGTTCTCTTGAATTCTCTGATTGCCGTATTTTTTCCAACAACAAAGACCTTAGGATGGAACAATCCCTGGCGAATGACCACCATGCCGATCCCTTGGGGTTACTAAAAAGTTTTATAACTTGCTTGGAGCCTAATTATAAGCTGATAAAAAAGTATTGGAATCGGTGAAGAAAATACTCACGCCCTGAATCTGCGCAATTGTAGGCGGCCGGACTTGGAACTTGGCTCTCATCCCGGAGACGCGACTGGCCTATCAACTCTGTCCAACTCTGTGGGGCGACTCAGTGAGGTGAATTGGTTGTGCCAGTTCTGAGTCCAGATTAGCTGATTTTAGTTTTATTTGCTTCTGGTTGTTGTTTCATTTTGATTGCATATGCGTTGTATTGTATAATGGTTTGAGCTGGATACCCATTTGGGTTCTCTACTACTAACTATTGATCGGATTCATCATCCATCCCGAAGGTGTTGGGTCTGCTCTGGCAGGTGTGTCTGGGAGTCGGTGGCTCTTGAAAGCCTTACCATGTCGTGCTCACTTCAATTGTTAGTGGTTTTGGTTTCATTCCTGTCTGTTGATGTAATTGTTGCCGAATGACGTTGTTATGAAATTCTTGACCATATTTCAAAAAACTAGAGTGGTAAATCCTCAGTAATGTGAAAGATAATTAAACGATATCCACAATTTAAGTTTATAAATGTGGACAATTGTTAATGTGTGAATTAGATAACAAAAAATTGGACCGAAACTACCCTTTTAGTGCAAACTATTTATAATAAAATTTCATAAATGCTACCGACACTGACTAGTGTATATAAACTAATTCGACTCTTTTTTTTTTTTTTTCCCTTCTTATTTTCCTATCCACAATATGGGCAATTGGCATCAATGAAATGCATATTCCTTTTCCCCTGAAACATATACTCACAGTACAATATTGTCAGGACTGAGGTTGTAGATTTTGCGCAAGAAATTGAGCGTCAAAGATAACACGTGACAAAATGTGAAAAACTAAAGATGTGTTGTGTCCTATTTTTCATTTTTTCTTTTTCTTTTTATAATCGGATGTCGGGTCAACTTGCGAGCGCATCAACTAATTCTGGGTTATTAAAGCTAACAATCGGGCAAATCTCTAATAGCCTCAAGGTTTAGAATGTTTGACCTTCATGAAAATAGAACATGTGAGTCTGTGACCTTATAAATGCACTTATTGCTTTCTCATAACTATTTGGCCTAACCGCTTGGGGTTCTATGTGTCCTTCTATTACCTACATGCTACACATTAAACAACATTTTACTTCTCTAGAATGTAAGACAATCATAGTTGGGCCTTGTTCTCCCATAGATTTTAGGTACATTTTATAAAAATCTCATAAAATGAACATTTTATGAATGGATGATAAAATGAACATTTTATGGAGGGATGATAAAATGAAGTTGTTTTCCCAACTGATAAAATGTAGTGGTTTTCCTATAGATTTTAAGAGGATTTTATGAAAATCTCATAAAATCACTTCTACATTTTATGTATTGAGATTGGAGTGTCATAAAATGTGAAATTTTATGAAACAAAAATCTGTTGAAGAACGAAGCCCTGGAGGGACACCAAGGAAGGCTTTAACTGTAGAAAGCCTTTGAAGAAAAGGAATCGTGTCATTCTAGGTCGTGATTTCCTTCTCATTAACCAGAACCTTCATGCTTCAGCCATCCTTGGAAACTGATGTTTCAGTTTTTTCATCGAGTGAGTGTCTCAATTGTTGAGATTCGAGCCAGAAGTAAGCTTTTCCAAGAATCTATGGAGATATTTTTCCTAAACCCAAAACTTCCACCACAACTCAAGATAAGAAAACATGACTTCTTGTGAGCCCATTCCTTTGTCGGTTGGTTTACAAACCCCATATGAGGGTTCGAATATTGTAAAGCCTCCGACTAGAATAGAAACCCATCATGTGCATCAGGGCCCGATGGTGAGGAATCTTAGGACTAAGCGAATCATGGCCTTTTGAGACAACGATTCAAAGGATGGAGGTCATTATGTGACTAGTTCAACCAATCGCAAGATGAGAAAGACAATTAGAAACAACACTTCTGATGATGGACATCGTCACATGGCTAGTCAAACCAAGTACATATCTCGTAAAAGGGGCAAGTGATGGACATCGTCACATTAGGTGAATCATTTAGGTAATGTTGTAAATATTTCTAGCACATTTGGGGCAAGTGAATTATTTGTCTGAGCAAGGATCACAAGGTAAAGACAACAAAATATACTCCTTGTGAGACACAAAGTTACAAAAATAACCAAAAAAATGTGCATATCCCAAGGAAGGTTTCCGACTCAGGGAGGTTAGCTGCCCCCTTACCCCTACATGGGGCCACCCATGCTTCCGAGCACAACAGCGTCTTGTACTTCATTAGTGCCCTTTATTATTAGTATCCTTGATCTGTTTTTATTCGCTAATGGGATAGTTTTATTTCTTATTGTTGTTTCTTTTTTTTAGTTGTCGCCCCTGAGATTTGTTTCTTGTACTTTCATATTATTATCAAAGAAGTTCTTTTTTTTATTAAAAAATAAATAAATTTACTTCTCATAACACCAAAATCCCACATACTAAGTTTCTCCCCCAATCAATCATTTGTGATTTGCCCTTCTGCCGCCCAAGCCTATTTGGTCAATGAAGTGTGGTTGTTATGTCAACTCTAGTGGTCAACACATGCATAAATCAAAATTACCATTACACACACAAAAAAAAAAAAATTTGCAAGTCGAGCCGAGTGGAAAACAAAGCCAGCCAGGGCAAGTCGAGCCAAAATCTAGACAAATTCCCAACCTCAAGTTGGCAAAGCAGAACTTAGGTAGCCGTACTTTCTTGCGCGGCCATACGATTTAATAGAGGTTGGGCACACGCGATGCGTGTGCAAGTCGAACTTTGACAAAAAGAAAAGACACAAAAGACAAAAGTATCCGGCTTATCATTTGATCATGTATGCATTGCATTATTTTTTCCCCTAAAAATAAGCTATATTTTATATATTTAGCCAAAGTAATGTGACAAATTGTACATAATAATCAAATAATACATTACCATTCTAACGCCGCCGTCGCCGCCGCTTTGTCCACGATCTAATCCCCAAGTATTCTTCTATCAAATTTTGTAAATCAATTGTGTTAGCTACAACGGAGAACGACCATTTTGTACAATAAAGGCCTATCTTTATGACCTGCATAGATATTGAAGTCGATGTTGTTAGTTCGACAAAGAATGCAGTGTAGGAGAAATATGATATTATAAATTTATGTAAATAGTTATTTTTCATTGTACTAATAAGAAGCAATATGATCAATAAATAACTAATTACCTGATTTTCCGTTTGTGTTTCATCCACCGTAGTTTTCTCATCTGCACAATTATCCCAAAGCGAGTATACTATTTTCTGTTTCGCATTCCTTTATCGAGCGTTTGAGAAATCTCGATCCACGAAATGGTTTGTGTAATGGCACCAGACTACTTTGTCGAGCGTTGAATGATAATTTCATTGATGCTGAGATATTAACGGGTGCTTTCAAAGGTACCCGAACTTTCCTACATCGGATTCCACTAAAGACTCCTGAGAATATGCATCTTCCATTTGAGATGATCCGGTGTCAGTTTCCAGTTCGTTTGAGTTTTGCCTTAACAATCAACAAGGCTCAAGGGCAAACAATCCCCCACGTGGGTATCTACCTCCCGGAAGATGTCTTCAGCCATGGCCAGTTTTACGTGGGATTATCAAGAGGCACATCACAAGATACCATAAAAATTCTGGTGAAAATCGAAATATTCATAGGCTGGAAGGAGTTTATACTAAAAATGTTGTCTATAAGGAGGTCTTATTGCCTTCTGGTTGAGATATCTTATGTTATTCGTGTATTCTGGTGAACTGTTTGTAAGAAGAATCTCTTCTTAATGTTGTTTCCTAAAAGCTCTTTGGAACTTACATTAATGTTAGTTTTTTTAGTATGTTGTTTAATGTTAGTTTAATTCCAGAAATAGCTACAAGAAATAGCTCTGTGCGAGATTCTTATGAATTCAAATCATATGTTGTAATATATACAGGAATGCGAAATAGAAAATAGTATACTCGCTTTGGGATAATTGTGCAGATGAGAAAACTACGGTGGATGAAACACAAACGGAAAATCAGGTAATTAGTTATTTATTGATCATATTGCTTCTTATTAGTACATTGAAAAATAACTATTTACATAAATTTATAATATCACATTTCTCCAACATTGCATTCTTTGTCGAACTAACAACATCGACTTCAATATCTATGCAGGTCATAAAGATAGGCCTTTATTGTACAAAATGGCCGTTCTCCGTTATAACTAACACAATTGATTTACAAAATTTGATAGAAGAATACTTGGGGATTAGATCGTGGACAAAGCGGCGGCGACGGCGAT
>CM029270.1:34485103-34601334 GCA_016920895.1 Vaccinium myrtillus
CCTTGATATTCATAGCCTTGTGGATGAACCTAAGAGGGGAAATTGAATGAGCATTAAATAATTTGGCTAATATTAAATATGAAAAATGTTATAACTTACTTGGATATAATTAGTCCACACTTCATTTGCCGCAAGAACCTTTTTTTCATTTGCATCCCAAGAAAACTCTTCATGCATAAGGATTTGATGAACTATGGTACAATAGACTTCCATGAATAAGTATAGTTGAAACATCCCCATTCCAGCATTCATGAAGGTTGTAAACGCAACAATTGCTTCTTTCTCTTCTCTTCTCTTCTCCTTAATTGTTTTCTGTTTAGTCTTGCCATACTAAAAACGTAAGAGGGGTTTAATTAGTAAGACTTGAAACACACACACACACACACATAAAACCTAGTTTTTTTTAACGGTTTTTTCATGTCAATTTCTATAACAAGTTGTTAGGTTTTACGAGTTTTCTCTTCGTTATTAAGTTGTCAACATGAACCATTTCAAAACACAAAAATTATACCACAAACACAACGGATTTATACTTGGTTTTTTAGATTTATTAACAGCTCAGCTCAGCATATGCCTTTTTGATGCACCTAAATATATGTTTTTTACATCTAACTAAACATATGCATGAACAAGACTCTTTTAGAACAAGAGTCAGCCCTATTAATCCACTTATTACTGTCTTACTCGCAGATGAGTTTGCTTGAAAATCAAACACTGTGAGCATAGAACATAGATGGACATAAATTTGTCAAACATAAAAATCAAACAAACACTAGTGCAGAACATAGATCGACAATATTGCAGAACATAGATGAAAAACCATAGAATCTAACCAACACTGTTGCAACTTAGCCAAATCTGTCAAACACTATTGAAACTAAGCAACCCATACATCACAAACCCCACCTTTTCTGTCAAAGACTATAAAAATCCAACAAAATCACCAACACAAGCAAACCAGATCGACATGGGGATGTATCGACTGAACCCCAGGCCCATATGAAACCCTAGATCGACAGAAAATAGATCAAAGGCTACGAAATCAGTGGTTTCCCATTCAAAAAATGCAGTTCAGAACCCATACCTGAGTGCTCACACAAAATCGCAACGATGGACTTGGAAAATCGCACACTGTAACCCTTCTCTGGTTGAACTCGGGAACAACTACAGAGAAGGAGCTGTAAGGGTTGCTCAAGGGGGATAACGAGGGCTAGAAACGTCAAAAACCAAAGGGCTTAAGCCGGATAAGTTTTGGGGAGCCCTAGAGGTGCCCAAATTTTATCAGGGAGAAGAAGGCGTAGGCGAGAAAGTGAGGGGGGACAAAAGGGAGTAAACTGGGTTGCCAAACCCTGGTAATGGGGTGGGACCCAGGGTTTTCACCCAATATAAATTTTGAGGGGGTGTTTTAGATCCATCCAAGCAAGGCCTTATATTTCAAATTTTGAATGAAATGATTGTTGTTGGTAAGGGGTTACAGTATTTTGGAAGATTAAATAAATTTTGTTTTGACTTTTCAAAAAGAACTAACAATTTGAAACATCCCAAAATAGTATAAGTGACAAGTAATTTTTGAGATTTTTTCGTGGTTAGTGGTCTTGACAGGCCTATAAAGTTAACAAAACAAACTAATTTGGTCCCCTTTTTTTGTTGCATAAATCAATTTTGTTCATTCACCAATTGATGTTCGACAAGTTAATTTTTTAGATTCCTCTCGTAAAAATAAATCAATAATATAATAAAAATGACACAAAACTAACAAATGCAAAAAAAAAAATTTGAATAAGGACAAAAAAATAATATGGCTTGATTATTTTGCCAAATCATCCAATCAAATAGTTAGGCACTAAATTAATTTGCCAAAGATAAATGATGTTTCTCCCCTCAAATATAATTAATGGTTGTAGTGAATGCATGTGGGATCAGGGATGCCATGATGTGAAGTACTAAATTGAATAAGTACTCCAACTTCTCCATCAAAATCTTATTAATGTACATCGACATGCATTTATGATACTCATCATGGAACCAAAAGAGACCCAATGGAAGAAATAATTGGAACTCTGAAAAATGGATAGAGAGCTAAGTTTCATACACATAATTATGGAGAAGAAGAACACCTTTTTTTTATTACACAAAAGGGCCTAGACCCTAAGAAACATAAACACTTGCCACAGTAGCTCGAGGAACTCCAAGACCATTATGATCGTTGCACAAATCATACAGGACTTCTAGTGGCGCTTGATCCAACACGTGCTCACTGAAGACCCAATCTAACTAGATTATGTGCACAACTATTTACCTCTCTCCAATAGAGAATTAAGTCACAGGTGAGAAGAAGAACACTTGTAAACAAATTATTAAAGCATGAGATGTGGACCATGTGGTTAACTAAACAAAACTACAAAAATCACAAGATAATCCAAGATGAATATATTAGATTTCAACTCATCTAAATATTCAAGTTATTAGAGAGAGGGTAACTTTATTATTTATATTTTCAACACCTCCTCACATGTACCCAGATAATACTCTTCTATGACCGACTAAGAATAAGCAAATATTTAGTTATTTGGTAGACTGTGAGGTTCGAACACAGGATCTATTGTCTGCTCTGATACTGCAAAATTCGATATACATATATATAATATACTTCTTTCGACCGATCGCAAGATCTTTGTCTGCTGTGAGGTTTGAACATGGTATCTTGTTCTGTACATTATATAATATTCATTTGAATCGTTTTAAATGTATAACATTTGCGGTGGTGATGGATATTTTGCACTTTGGTAAAAGGTTAGGTTTAGGGTTTTCTCGAGGTTGGGCTTAGCCCACTTGTTTGGATTAGGCACTTTGTGCTTTATTGTTCGATTTGGGCTTTGTAGGCCTTTTGGGTGTATTTTCATTATATTATCTGTGCACTTTAGGCTCATGGGCGTTTGGACTTTGCCCTCAAGTTGTTCCAACTTTTGGTTGAATCTTGTTTTCCTTTCTTGATGTAACTTTTGTCGAGATTCTTTAATAAACTTTTGTTGCCAGTAAAAAAAAAACGTTTGCATAAAATTCATCACACACACAGACGTATATATTTCTCAGACGTATATATTTCTACGACACTAACACAACAATCTTAGTATCATAAATGTTAGAATCCAAGGTTAATGTTACAAATTTATCTGCAAACATTATGGTTTTTTCTATATAAAAAAGTTATAGATTTAAGATAAATGTAATGTTCTCCAAAAAAAAAAAGAAGAAGATAAATGTAATTAATTTATGTCGAAATATAATAAATTTGTATACAATATATTAGCGAGATGCATATAAGTTGTACACGCATAGATGTACTACGATAATGTGTCTGCGGAGATTTTTATCAACGTACTTTTTGACATGGTTGATATTCTCGACGACCTCTAAAAGATTAAAAGTTCCAAAAATCAAAATGGGCTCGAAAAAGACCTACAAATAGCCGAACACGATGGTCCAGTACTCCACTTGATAGGAGTTGGTTCCAATGAAGTAATATACTCTCTCCGTCGGCAAATTTTAGTCCACTATAAAAAATCAAGCAATTTTTCAAAAAAAAAAAAAATTGTAATACTTACATGGAAAATAATTCAAATTTTCTCGTACCAATTTAAATAATAATAAAAAAAATCATTGAGATATTGTCCTTGTTTTTGCACCCACGTAGACATACAATCTATATCTTTCTTTCTTCGTGTTATGTACTCTTTTTCTTTTGGTTTTATCATGAGTCATGTTCTGACAGCCCAAGACCCACCTGGATGCAACGGAGGTCTATGATATAAGAGAATAGATCATGCCCTAACTCGGGCTTCAAAGCTCGTTGGTAATTCACAGTTAAGCGTGCTCACCCTGGAACAATCCAGGGATGGGTGACCTTCTGGGAAGTCCAAGGAGCTTGGGCGACCAAAGCGGACAATATTGTGCAAGGCAGGAGTGGGTCGTTATAGTTGGTATTAGAGCACAATCCCGGACTACGGGGTAGAAGCCACCACTAGAATCTGCAGGAGCCACCTCTTGAATTCCGGAATGGGAACAAAGTGTTATACCTCCCGGGGGAAGGTCGCTCTGTCACTATGCAACGAGGACGTTGCATCATAAGGTGGGAGGAATGTGACAGCCCAGGACCCACCTGGATGCAACGGAGGTCTATGATATAAGAGAATAGATCATGCCCTAACTTGCATAAGGCCTTTTAAAGCCGTGCGGGCGTTAAAGCTTGTTGGTACTTCACAGTTAAGCGTGCTCACCCTAGAGCAATCTTAGGATGGGTGACCTACTGGGAAGTCCAAGGAGCTTGGGCGACCTAAACGGACAATATTGTGCAAGGCAAGGGCGGGTCGTTACACATGTCTAAGCCAATTTATACACACCTCGACTATTCTTTTTCCGGTCAGGTCAAAGGCAGACCATCCATACTGGGACTCGAGAATACACGAGAAATTAAATTCTTGTGACTTGACCCCAATAATCGAATCCCAATCGATTATATGTTAAGCAACCCCATTAAAAAAAAAAAAACCTCCAACCAACCGACTAATTGTTGGCTAAAATGTTCATTTGTCATTCCTAATCTATTACATGGGGGAGAGGGGAATGAGACTCGATCTCGAGATGCAGTGTGGAGTATCTAAGAGCTCCACTGGTGACTCTAGTATGATACCAGCGAGGTCAAGCGACATCGCTGGGGTTCGAAAAATGCACTGAAAAAAAAATGAAATTTAGATATAAACTAAATTTTCTTTACTATTGTCAGCACTGAGTTACTCGTAAGAGGTTAAAATAAATGTTTTCTACTAAATAAGAACCAAATTATTATAGCCCTAACAAAACAAAACAAAACAAAACAAGCCTGACCAAGAGAGTCCAATACATAATAAGGATAGTGGACGACTCCTTTTCTTTTTCTGTGTCGGCAAAAAAGAAGAAGAAAGAACTGAGAAAAACAAGAAGAATAGACTTGGGCAATTGGTGTTTAGTTAGCCAACTTAAAAATTCTTTTCTCTCAGCATAAAAATTTATTTTTGTCAAACGATGTAATGTATATGTAGATATTCCTCAATCCCATTTTAAATGTCCCCTTTTAGAAATGTATATTTTTTGTGGACCTTAAAAAATGTACTTCCGTAGATTTTAAATTTATTTTTGCACCGAAGTCCTCAATGAGCACTTTAACTTTATATAAAACAAATTATAAAATTACGTTGAGAAATATGGAGTATTTTTTAGGTGTTTGAAATTGCACGTATTCTTATAATGGACATTCAAAATGAGACGGAGGGAGTATCTCTTTTGCCTAGTCAATTTTTTTTTTCGTACAACTTTTTATTATAGCTAGACACGCTATGTATTTTTGTCAGCGCTAAATAAAAATCCTGGAGTCGCCCGTGAAGAGCTCTACCGCATGAGTTAGCCACCCGTCTAATTGTTGGCTAAAATGTTATGTAGTTACACCCCGTTTGGATGCCAGAGATGATTTGGGTGGATTTGTAATGTGGGTGGATTTGAAGGTGGACTTGTAATGAAGGTAGATTTGGTAATGAGGGTGGCCCCAACTCATAAGAATGGTGGATTTGTTAGTGAAGTGTTTGGATGTATTTTGCGAAAATGGATTTGGAAGGTGGATTTGATAGGATAAGAGAGGAAATGACCTATTTGCCCCCAGATTATTATTTTATTAAACAAAATGGATTAATTTCATTATAATAATAACAATAAATACATAATAATTTAAAAAATACATAATAATTACCCTACAATATTATAAGCATATTAAAAAAAATCTGGGAAAAAAATTTAATAATTACAAAGTGAAAAATAAAAACAAAAAAAGTGCCATGAAATGTGGCCCATGGTTGTTTAAATATTTTGAAATGTGCCATGAAATTAATCACCTAGTTGTTAGTGCACTTAAAATGGTAATATTTTAATATTTTAAAAATAAGAAAACACCCCTAAGGCTAACAAACTTACAAGATACTTGTACCAATTTTCGGTATCCGATTGAGCTAATTTTTGGGTAGTGGGTAAGCCCTCCTCAAGACTTTCTACTCCAAGCTCTCTCTTTGTGGTTCCATTCTGGGATGTACCCGCGTCACCAATCCAACCTGTGAGACCCATACCACATTTTTCTACTGGATAACTGCTAATAATGGGGTTCAATATAAGAGTCCTTCTATATGCACAGACCATATTGTACCGATGAGGGACCGACGGCGTCGCCGACGCCGGTGTGGGTCCCAAACGGTCGATCCGAGCCGTTCATTGTTCTCAGAATCAAATTCCGAGTGGGCCTTCGCGGGAATCGAGGCAATCGGACGGCTGTATGAGCTTGATCCAAAATCACCCCATTTCATTCAAAAAAACCGAGTGGGCCTACGCGGGAATCGAGGCAATCGGACGGCTGTATGAGCTCGATCCAAAATCACCCCATTTCATTCAAACTCGGAATTTGATTCTGAGAACGATGAACGGCTCGGATCGACCGTTTGGGACCCACACCGGCGTCGGTGACGCCGTCGGTCCCTCATCGGTACAATATGGTCGGTTCCCTCATCTTTACCCCCCTCAATATAATTAGAATATATTTGCGTGAATTAGACTAAAATAAGAGGATGATGTGATACCCCACCACCTGATATGTAAGGCATTTATATTTTATAAAAGAAAAGAAAATGCGAATTCGGGGTGCAGATAAATAATTACTTGCATGAGGATAACGAGTGTTGGGTTGTGGGCTATGTGCGCACGTGGGCTTGGGCTTTTGTCTTGGACGTTACAATACAAGACAATTGCAGAGATGGTACAGTATATATCGGTTGAAGGGATAAGAAGCAAAACAAAGATAAAAGGGTAATTATCAGTAACCTCCCCTGAGGTTTCTGACACAAACAAATACCTCCCCTGAGGTTTCTGAAATGACACTGACCTACCTTACTTTTGCTGACAATATCAAGATACCCCCTTGCCGTTACTTTTCCACTGACGGAGTTAAGTTTAACAATAAAACTACCAAAATACCATTCTAACTTTCCCAAAATAAATAAATTCTAACAACTTAATTTTTCAAGAAAAAACCGTTCTCTTTTTATTTTGTGAAATTTTTTAGATAAGTGAACTTAACTTCACTAGACCATGGACATTAGTGGAAAAAGAATTGATTTTTTCACTTGAAAAAATTAGGTTAATTTTTATTTTGCCAATTTTTAAAAAAATATATTTCGGTTTGTCTCAAAAAAACTGATCAATGAAATTAAAATAAATAGACTCGTGTTATTAAGCCAAAACTATGCAACAGAAAAAAAAAATCCATTACTTAGCTTGTTGGGCTTTATAACTTTTTGAAAGATTATAATAAAAAAAAAGTTATTTCCTTATCTCTAATCTCTATATACATATATATACACCGGTGATCCTGTCAAGGATCCCGGATTGAAGAAAAAATGGTGTTTTCGAGGTTTTAAAAATTGTTTTTGCATAATCCAAACCGTCCAATGTGTTTAAAATGTGTTTTTAAGGGTCCCCGCGAGAAATCATAAAAAAAAATACCGGAAAGAGCTTGATCCAAGCAGTTTTGCACAAAAACTGTATATATACAGTTTTATGAAAAACTGCTTGGATCAAGCCCTTCCCGGTATTTTTTTTTGATGATTTCTCGTGGGGACCCTTAAAAAACATCTTTTAAACACATTGGATGGTTCAGATCGTGAAAATTTGATCCGGAACTACGAATCCCGGATTCGGGATCCCTGACAGGATCGGGACTCCATATATATATATATATGTAAACAATATACGTATATACACACACACACCCCACTTACAATTAAATATGTGTGTATGTGTTTAAAAGACTCTCTTTTGCATAAATTTTTTTTTCCTTTCAATGTCTACGGTTTTGAATTCGTTCCAACAAGCCAAGTAATGGAGGGTTTTTTTTTTTTCTGCATAGTTTTGGCTTAATATGAATTTTATTGATACGAGTTTATTTATTTTAGTTTTATTGATCATTTTGGTTGAGACAAACCGAAAAAAAAAATAACATTATTATAAAAAATTGAAAAACAATAACTTTTTATTATTATAATCTTTCAAAAAGTTATAAAGCCCAACAAGCCAAGTAATGAATTTTTTTTTGTTGCATAGTTTTGGCTTAATAACGCGAGTCTATTTATTTTAATTTCATTGATCATTTTGTTTGAGACAAACCGAAAAATATAAAAAAAAATTTGGCAAAATGAAAATTAACCTAATCGTTTTCAAGTGAAAAAATCAATTCTTTTTCCACTAATGTCCATGGTCTAGTGAAGTTAAGTTCACTTATCTAAAAAAATTCACAAAATAAAAGGAGATAACGTTTTTTTTTTTGAAAAATTAAGTTGTTAGAATTTATGTATTTTGGGAAAGTTAGAAGGGTATTTTTGTAGTTTTATTGCTAAACTTAACGGCGTCAATGGAAAAGTAATGGCAATTGTGGGTATCTTGATATTGTCAGCAAAAGTAAGGGAGGTCAGTGTCATTTCAGAAACCTCAGGGGAGGTATGTGTTTGTATCAGAAACCCTAGGGAGGTTACTAATAATTACCCAAGATAAAATGAGTAAATAATGGACACTTTTCCACCATTTGTACCGGGACTAGGTATGTTACTAATAAATTTCAACACTACTCTTTATTCTTGCTTTCTATTCAAATAATTTTTTACCTTTAAACATCTACCCAGAGAATTAAGTGGCAAAAAGGTAAATAGGAGAGAAGAAGATAACTAGCCTCTTTTGCTCTATGCTAGTAGCAAACCCAAATGACCAAAGCTAGAATACTAGCCAGATGCTCTAACTTTTTAAGAGGATCTTTACGCTCTGTTTCTTATGATGTATTGTATAATATTTTACACAGGAAGATATTATACATGTAAAATAATTTTGCTGAAATGAAAATTATTTGTGTATGTTTTCTAGTGTTTGGTTGACTAGTTGAAAATGCCTGACAGCCACTGTTAGTTGGCCAATAATTATCAACCGTCGTTTCAATCCGCCTCTTTGGTTTTCTTTCTTTGATTAATTCACTATCATTCTGATTCTTCATCTTGCTATTGACCTAAAATCATTACACAATGGAGTTTACGCGGAGAATTTGTTTCGGAGAGAGAGAGAGAGAGAGAGAGAGAGAGAGAGAGAGAGAGAGAGACGTGAAAGGGGAACCTGGTTTAGAAAGTACTGGCTTTACAAAGTTGCTTTAGGAGTGATTTCTTGAATTGTATTTTTTATTATTCACGAAAATTATAGTTTGGTTTATAATTTTTCTTGTTGAGAACTAAATTATAATTTTTTTAAAATTTTTGTGTTGAATTTTTTTAAAAATACTTTTTAAAACAAACAAATGGGAAAAAAATTGAATAATGACAAGTAAAAAATCTGATTCAATTATTTTGCCAAAACACTCATCACTCTGTTCTGTTAGTCAGTTATCATTTCTTGGACAACCATTTCTCCTCTTTAATTTCGCGATCCCATTGGCTGGCAAGAGTTTCTGCCATTGAAAAAATTGTGAAAGGGATCAACAGTGCCAATGCAGCGTCATTTCTATCATGCTCAGTTGTAAGCTTAATTCTGCGCATGAGAAGCTTAAACCATAAAAAACCTTTGGACAAACGACAATTTAGACAGCCACTGGAGGAGAATCACACAGTTGGTTTTCTAAATTTAGATTGTCTTCGCTGAAGGAAGAGAATTGATTTTCACACACTTTTGTTTCGATAAATGCGTAAAGCTCTATCCTGGATTATTTAATATTGTGTCTCCATTCTCTGCCCCTCCTTTCACCAAATAAAGATCCCTCTCTTCCTTCTCCTGCCAGTTTCGGCTCCCCAAGCAGAGGTACGGTAGAACAGGGCTTCAAAGATACAGGTTCATTCTTTTTGGATTGATAAGTAATTTTCACATCCCATGTTGATATTCACACTTTCTTTTTTAATTGGTTATTGTAAAATTATAACATTGTCCCTTTGCTTGCTAATTTTTTCATACATAAAAGGGTATTGTTAAGTGATTCGGATCATCAAAATTTCTTCGAGAATTGTAAAGTCCGCATAAGTCCGCATTGTAAAGGTCCTTATTAGAACCTCGATCCATATGGTAAATCAAAAGGATAAACATGAGTAAACCAATAGGATAAAAACATAAACGAATTGCGAACACTTTATTATACATGTAAATTGACTGTGTCTTGGGATCTATGAAACAAACATTTGCAAGTTGGAGAGTAAATTGACAGTGTCCAGATGAGGGTTTACGAAACTCGAGGAAAACAACGATGTAAAGTGCTTGAGCAATGTCAAGGGGCGTGTCTCCAACTTTGATTGGTGCCATCGAGCCAGAAACGTTCTTACTTTGATACCACTTGATGCAGTAGAATTCACGAAAGAATAGTTAGCGTATATTCCAAATGAGATAGGGACTCAAATCCACGAGTAATCTTGTATCCACAAGAAGAGAGATAAAACTCAAAATTGTTTATTGAATAATTGACTAATAATGACATAGGTTTACACCCCTATTTATATTAGTAGGAGTCCTAATTAAAAGGTAATTACTTAGAGTGACAACCAAGCAAAACATTTCTTGGAAACCTAAACTAGTAGCTAAAAGGAAATAAAATCAAATCTAACAAAAAATAAACTAGGAACATGCAAAACAGACAGCACAAATAAAATCTCTTAATAATTGTCGTAAATAAAAATTGTTACCAAAATAATATTTTCATAATTGATAGGGGTGTATATCTTGTACTACATCAAATTACACTACAAGAAAAATCGGCTTTTGTGACAAAAATATTTGTGGCAACTCAAAATTTGTCACTAAAATGATATGTTAAGTAAACTTGTCACTAAAACATTGTATTTTGTGACAACACAAGAAAATTGTCACTAGAAAGTTATATTTAGTAACGAGACATAAATATTGTCATTAAAGATAATAATTTAGTGACAAAAACAAATATTGTCACTACAGATTTGCATTAGTGACAACTAATTGTTGTCCCTAAATATCTTCCTATAGTCCTGCTTTACCTTTAAAGTTAATATAATGGAAAAAAATTCACAATAATTATATATTTTTTTAAAAAAGTTGGGTTCAATTTAATTAACTAAATTTGGGTAATTTGTCTGAGAAAGCCTTGTCTATATATGGATGTATATATACATGCTATATCTTACTGGAGTATATTACAATCTTCATATATTATAAGTACATAAATTTACATACAATATCGTAATAAAATAAAACATATAAACATATGTTTACACATCTAATGAATTGAATTTGAGTAACTAGAAAAATGTATGAAATGAGCGAATCATATGTCTTATTAATTGGACTTCAGAATATTCGTATATATATCATATACTTTAAGGTCCAATGCGAGGATTCGTCAAAAAAAAAAAAAAAAACTCAGAAGGGCTTGATCCGAGCAGTTTTCATTAAAACTGTAGAGTTTAAGGGAGCTCTTATTGGATATTGTTGTGTGTTTGTGTGTACATACATACATATATAATAATATGCATATATATGGGATATATGTATATTTGTTAATGCAAATATAGATATAGGCAAAATCATGTCTAAAGAAAATGAGGGTAGGATTGTCATTAGAAATAAATATTACAAGCATTTACGTCTAATATGAAAAATAATGGTGAAACGTGATGGTTTGTAAGTTTTCATAAATACAACTCAATATTTAGGCATATTTATTGCACCTAAACAATTGTCTCAGGGGCACCTATTAGCAGGAGGATAAAATTTGCATTATGGAAGAAACGTTCATTGAATACTATATATTTAATATTTGACGAAAATGTTGCATGAAAGTACTGCTTTGTCTGGTGGTTGATGGGGTGGAGCATGAATCTTGATAGAAGCAAGGGGACGCGGGTTTAAAACCCACTGCCTCACGAAGTGGTAATTATTATTTTGGTTATCTTTTTAAATGTTGTCACTAAATGCAATTTTATAGTGACAACCTACTACTCGTCTCTAAAGAGCAAGTATTAATGACATCTTTGTAAAAAATGCCACTATTAACTTTAAGCAACATCCTTGTGACATACAAATTTTGCGTCAGTAAAACATTTAGTAACAATTTTTCAATATATAGTGACAATTTTTGCTTGTCATTGCAGGCCAATTTTCTTGTAGTGTTATACCATATTAGAGTTTGGGTTTTGTGTTCTACAGGTTAAAATTAAAAAGTGACAATGTGTTGGGCGCTGCTTCTCTGTCCTTTCACCCATCCCAAAGCGTTCGTGTGGGTCTCTATTATTGTCGTCAACATTGCCGGTTACGTGTTCCATGCCAAAGCCGTCTCTGAGTACCCGGGGAAGCAGGATGATATCTACTCTATATTGGATAGAGTTTGTTTGGTGTACTTGGACATCATAGTTCTTTATAGCCTGTCGAGGATGCCTAGTCCTGAACAGCCAAACTCAGTAATGCCTTCTCTCTCTCCCCACTTCTTTCAAATAATAAAGTTGTTTACTATAGTTGGTAACGTCAAAAAATTACAGTAGCATTCAAAATTTTGGAGGAAACAAGAGAGATGATTAAGTTTTGAGTTTGTTATCTAAATATGAAGATAGGATTGAAGAATTTTCCCTGGAGTTTGGCTTTGAGTTTGTATAATCTGTTTAACATAATAATTGCGGCTTATTTACCTTTTTAGTCCCCAAAGTATTCGCGAAATGTCAATTTGGTCCCCAATATTCAAATCGTGTCTATCGAGTCCCCAATGTTCACAATGTGTGTTTAAATGGTCCCTGTGTCTAACTCCGTCCGTCTTCTCCGTCAAATGCAGAGGTAATTTCGAAATTTCACCCCCACAAACACTTCATAGCCTCCTCTAAACACTTAATTCCGCGGCGTTTTACATCTCCAGATTTTGAACCGATCCTTTTTGAACCGATCCATTTTCTTTTTCTTTTTTTCTCATCCTCCTCCTCCTCCTCCTCCTCTCTCAAGCAAGATCAACCAACGATGTTCCTTCTCTGATTTTTTTTTTTGCGATCTGGAACATGCAAAACCCATCGCCGGAACTCGCCGGTAATGTCCGAAACCCATCGGAATGGCCATTTTTTTGCAATTTGTTGACTAAATTGAAAAATTATCCCGTAATTCGTTTTGGATTTTGCTATTACTGGATTTTTTTCCGATCACCAATGTTTTGGTTTTTTGGGTTTTGCTGTTGCTGGTAGGGGTGAGCACGGGTCGGGTCGGTCGAGGTTTTGTCGGGTTCGGGTCGGGTCTGATTTGATAGGGTTGGGGAAAAGGGAACCCGGAACCGAACCGACCAACCCTAGAAACTGATCGGTTCGGGTAGGTCGGGTTCGGTTCGGGTTGATCGGGTTATCTCACCAAGAAAAAACCCAAACTTTTAGATTAAAAAAAAAAAAAAATTACAGAGCTTTGAAGTTACAGACTACAAAAGCAACGCGGGGGAGAGAGAGAATAGTCTAGTCTTTACTTTTTACAGATCCAAAAAAATCTCAAACTTTGAGATCAAACAAAAATACTACTAGTGATACAAATCTCAAACTTTGAGATCAAACAAGTGATACAAACTTTGGTTGTAGTACAGAGGGAGGGAGAGAGAGAGAGAGAGAGAGAGAGAGAGAGAGGAGTGTAGACACTAAAATTTTGACGCGATTTAATCGCCGTCCAAATTAATTGAGACAAAGAAAATTGTCTAAATTAATTAAAGTCAAAGATGGTCAAAGCCTTCAAATAAATTTGGGCCCTCCAAAATTATGGGCTCAATCTATTTGAGATACGGTAAAGGCCAAAATAAGCTGGGCTAATTTAAATTAGTCAAATGGGCTCACGAAAATATGGGCTCAACATGAGCAGGACCAAAAGAAGATGGACCGACTTAGCCTTTGAAATGAGTCATAAATCTGGGCCAACCCAAAGATACAGGCCCAAACTTATCACCCCTCTCCTTTGCCTATAAATAAAGGCTCATATGAAGGAGAAGGGACCTTTTTGCTGGCATTCTACAAGAGCTCTCAAGCACTCTCAAGAATCCAAGCAATTCACAAGTCATTCTCTCTCAAAGTTCTTCCCAAAAAATCCCACACTCAACAACTTGCAAAGAATCAACAAGCACTCAAACTACGTGCCGATTTCTTCGTAAGTTTCTACCTAAAATCACTCAACAAACCAAAATTCTTGAAGGTTTTCCAAAGATCAATCTCTTTTCGGAGGATTTCTTTGGAGTTCTTTCAAGTTTAAACCATTGTTCAAACTTTGTTCTTCAGTTCATTCAACTCGAAGATTCAAAGAAAGTTACCGTTTGCGCGATTCAACAACAAGCATTCAAGCCGTTGGAACGCCATCAATTTTGGAGATCGAATCAGAGGATTTTTATTCTTTTCTTTGCTAAAAGAACATTTATTAGAGAATTGTACCCCTCGCATTTAAATTCAAAATCAATAAGATTATTATTTTGTGCATCTTTTTCGTATTCTTTATTTCAGGACGCGAATTTGTGTGTTACAAATTTGGCACGCCCAGTGGGACCTCTCTACCTCTCATCTCTTTCTCCAAAGTCAAGTTCACACAAATGGCGCCGAAGAAGATTCTGACCGCTCCGATCAGCAAGAAGGCTAACAAGAAAACGTGGGCTTTGTGGCCAGCAGATTCCCATCGGTATCTCTCTTGACGCGTTATGACAAGGCAAAGGCAACAACCATTCCAGCAAGTAAAGGAGTTGCGCCAACAGTGCTGCAAGGCAAGTACCGACCCGTCGCCACGCGTCCGACCCAGAAAAAAGGTGAAGAGGGCTCCCAAAAGCTTCCATCCAATGCTGAAAATTCTGTCTCGGGAAGTTTGTCACCCCGCCCATCTCCCTCAATTCCCGATGCAAATTCTAGCACAGGTTTGCACTCAGGATCCTCGCCTTCCTCGCCGAAGCGTGCAGAATCGCCAAGTCGTTTAGAATCATCTTACTCTGTGGCTATGCAAGCCATGACCACCGGTGCGGCGACGGTGGAAGAACAACTCGCTACAATGGCGCGCGCCATTGAAAAGCTCACCAAAACAGTGGAAGAAAAGGATCTCCAGATTGCGTCGCTTATGAACAAACTAGAAGCCCAAAATGTGGGAGATACTAGCCGAGATGCTTCACACCCACCAGGCTTCACACCGCAGGGAGTCATAATTGGCGATCAAAATGGAAAACTTATAATGAGCGATCAAGACATAAGGCTCAAGCAGCAAGTTGACACAAATCGTGTCTCGTCGTCAAATCCAGGAGGTGGTGCTAAGTTCAATCATGCAACTTCTGCAGCACTAGGGATTGGAGAAAACGCCCAACCCACCTCTATCGCTTCGTTGTCTGTCCAACAACTCCAAGACATGATAGCAAGTACAATTAGAGCACAATATGGTGGGCCAGCACAAAGTAGCTTTATGTACTCGAAGCCTTACGCAAAGCGCATTGACTACTTTAGGATGCCTGTTGGTTACCAGCCCCCCAAATTTCAACAATTTGACGGGAAAGGAAACCCAAAGCAACACATCGCCCACTTCGTTGAAACATGCAACAATGCTGGGACAGAAGGGGATCTCCTCGTCAAACAATTTGTCCGTTCTCTCATAGGAAATGCTTTCGAATGGTATACAGACCTAGAGCCAGAGTCAATAGGTAGTTGGGAGCAGATGGAGCGCGAGTTTCTCAACCGCTTCTATAGCACTCGCCACACCGTGAGTATGACGGAGCTAACCAGCACCAAACAATGGAAAGATGAGCCAGTGGTCGACTACATCAATCGTTGGCGTGCTATAAGCTTAGACTGCAAAGATCGACTCTCCGAACTCTCTGCTGTGGAGATGTGTATGAATGGCATGCATTGGGGTCTCCTTTACATTCTTCAAGGGATAAAGCCACGCACTTTTGAAGAATTGGCTACGCGCGCACATGATATGGAGATCAACATAGCAAATCATGGTGGCGGAAGTTCTCCCACGGTCGAGCACAGTAAGTACAAGAATGGGACAAAAAGTGATAAGTTGTCTGGTGCCTCTATTGAAGAGTCAATGGCAGTCAGCATGGTCCTAGTCAAGATACCGAGAAAAGACAAGAAGAAGGAAGAAAACCCCAGAGACAAACACCCAACTTTGAAGGAGCTGCAAGAAAAGAGGTATCCTTTTCCTGATGCTGACGTGCCGAGCATGTTGGAAGATCTGCTCGAAAAAAAAGTCATTCAACTACCAGAATGCAAACGTCCCGAAGAAATGGGGAAGGTTCATGATCCAAGGTACTGCCATTACCATCGGATTGTCAGTCATCCTACTGAGAAGTGCTTTGTGTTGAAAGATCTAATTGCAGACCTAGCAAGGAAGAAAAAGATTCTACTAGACGTTGATGAAATTGCAGAGTCCAACCACGTAGTCATTACAGTCGAAGGCCCAACTTCAAGCTCTAAAATAAAGATTGCTGAATCTGCAACTAAACCAACACGGGGGGGAATTTTCAAAACCATACAATTTGGTCTATTCGATCCGATAGCAATCCAATACTCAAGTCAAGATGTACTTACTCATCCTCATCTCAAACGAGAACCAGATGCAAAGAATGACAATGAGTGGATCCCAATCCCCCAAACGAAGTCAATAAAAAACAAGCACAAGATTCATCTTCATCAAGTCAAGAAATGGCAAGTGAAGAAGAACTCTCCTCGATTCACTGCAAGGGATAAAGTCAACGATAAGAAGGAGAAACTGATTGAGAAGAGTTTTCCCACACCAATCACCCTACATGACTTCATTCCCAAAGGGTACTTGAACGATGACTGTATTCAAACAGTTTACATGATTTCCACCAATGAAGAGGATGACATAAGTCAAACTTCCACACATCGAGTTTCAGCCTTTGATCGCATTGAAGCTCCTACTGCTCGCACTTCAGTTTTTGAGAGATTAGGCAAGGCTAACCTAGAAAACAAGGAAGTAATCTCCAAGCCACGAAGGGCTGCCTTCTCTCGTCTTAAAGATACACGAGCAAAATCCAAAGCAGAACACAAGAAACGAAAGGTGGAAGAAGCCATGGTTGACTCAACAAAAGAAGATGAAGAGACTCGAAGCTTGATCCCGTCTCGCATGAAGCGCGTAACATTAGTGGAAGTTTGTCACGACGGTCCACTCAAAGTCAAAAGGCGCACCATCGTCTTAACTAAATCAAATGAATCTCAAGTGGAAGATGTGAAGAAGGAGCAAGTTGTCTCTATCAATCCTTGAAGACAGTCAAAGTTCAAGACACTCCTTGACATGAGCCTAAACTGTCTAAAAACCAAAAAAAAAAAAAAAAAAAAAATAAAAAAAAAAAAAAAAAAAAAAAAAAAAAAAAAAACAAACAAAAAAAAAAAATCCTCCTTATCGCACGAGTTGAAAACTGCATGATGCTCCCGGCCCACATGAGCTAAAACTGTGTACGACAAAAAAAAAAAAAAAATCACTTTTGAACTACGTTTTGACTTGATCCCTTCAAAGGGTACGTAGGCAGCTTGGGATTCATCGCAAGCTCAGTCAACCAACTCAAAAGAAAAAAGTGCCTTTAAACTTCACTGTGGTATAGTTCTCTTCGCGGGATGCACAAGTCACTGAGGCCGTCATAGAACTCTTCAAATGAGGAATGGTGGGGTGCAACAAATCACGGAAGCTCTTCCGCTTCATCAAATCTCTTCAAATGAGGAGAAGCGGCATGCACACAATTGCAGAAGCTCTTTCATCGTCTTCAATCCGTTCAAGTGATGAACCGTAGAGTCGAAGCAACATAGGGACGACATGCACAAAAGGCAGCGACCCTCCCACCGTCTGAAGTCTCTCCCAAAGGCGAGCGGCCTCGAGGCAACGTAAGGACGACATGCACAAAAGGCAGCGGCCCTCCCACCGTCTGAAGTCTCTCCCAAAGGCGAGCGGCGTCGAGGCAACGTAGGGACGGCATGCGCAAAAGGCAGCGGCCCCCACACCATTTGAAGTCTCTCCCAAAGGCGAGCGGCGTCGAGGCAACGTAGGGACGATATGCACAAAAGGCAGAGGCTCTAGTGTCATCTGCAAATATCTTCAAGTGACGAGGAGCGGTGGAATGCGCATCACAGAGGCTCTTCTAACGTCTTCTAATCACTTCAAGCAACGAGGGGCAATGGTGTGCATAAAATCACGAAGGCTCTTCCACGTCATCAAAATTTCTTCAAGTGATGAGGAGTGGCGGCATGCGCGAAAAGCAAAGGCTCTCTTTCATCGTCTTCAAAATTTCTTCAAGTGATGAGGAGTGGCGACGTGCAAGAAAAACAGAGGCTCTCTTTCATCATCTTCAAAATTTCTTCAAGTGATGAGGAGTGGCGGCGTGCACGAAAAGCAGCGGCTCTCTTTCGTCATCTTCAAAATTTCTTCAAGTGATGAGTGGCGGAGTGAATCAGGGGCTTTCTTTCTTCGTCTTCAAAATTTCTTCAAAATGATGTGGAGTGGCGGCGTGCGCGGAAAACAGAGGCTCTCTTTCACCATTTGAAGTCTCCCTTGAAGTGAGCGGCGTGGCATAAATGGAGTCGAGGCTACTTAGGAACGGCAAGTGCAAGCGCAACGGCCCTCCCACCATTTGAAGTCTCTCCGAAAGACGAGCGGCGTTAAGACAACGTAAGGATGACATGCACAAAAGGCAGCGGCCCTCCCACCGTTTGAAGTCTCTCTAAGAGGCGAGCGGCATCGAGGCAACATGAAGACGACATGCAAAAAAGGCAGCGGCCCTCCCACCGTTTGAAGTCTTTCCGAGAAGGCAAACTCTACCTATGGTTTATGGGACAAAGAAGTGTCTAGATAACTAGTCAGAGACTAGCCCTCTAGGCGCATTCTCCAAGAAAGTCAATCTAAACCACCTATGGTCTGTGGGTGCGGAGAAATGTCTAGATATCCAGTCAGAGACCGGCCCTCTAGGCGCATTCTCCAAGAAAGTCAATCTAAACCACCTATGGTCTGTGGGTAAGGGGAAGTGTCTAGATATCCAGTCAGAGACCGGCCCTCTAGGCGCATTCTCCAAGAAGAAGTGTCTAGATATCCAGTCAAAGACCGGCCCTCTAGGCGCATTCTCCAAGAAAGTCAATCTAAACCACCTATGGTCTGTGGGTGCGGAGAAGTGTCTAGATATCCAGTCAGAGACCGGCCCTCTAGGCGCATTCTCTAAGAAGAAGTGTCTAGATATCCAGTCAAAGACCGGCCCTCTAGGCGCATTCTCCAAGAAAGTCAATCTAAACCACCTATGGTCTGTGGGTGCGGAGAAGTGTCTAGATATCCAGTCAGAGACCGGCCCTCTAGGCGCATTCTCCAAGAAAGTCAATCTAAACCACCTATGGTCTGTAGGGGCGAAGAAGTGTCTAGATATCCAGTCAGAGACCGGCCCTCTAGGCGCATTCTCCAAGAAAGTCAACCTAACCACCTATGGTCTATGGGTGCGGAAAAGTGTCTAGATAACTAGTCAGAGACTAGCCCTCTAGGCGCATTCTCCAATAAGTCACATATGCAAGAAAGTAAGGGAACGCAAAACCATCGAAGAAAATATCAACTTTTGCATAATGTAAATAATACCTCGTTCTTTGATAATCGGGGCAAGAAGTAAAGAACGTGGCAGAGTGTAGCAGTGGCTTCGAGACTGTCCTGTTCACAAAAAAAAAAAAAAAAAAAAAGATTTCATGTCGATACACGTGTGCTTGAAGGGATGACATGTAAAAGATGCTAGAGCATGTCACTTGTTTCAGCAAAAGTCAGGTTACATGTGGGTTAAAAAAAAAAAAAAAAAAAAAGAGGAGGTCATATGTATGAACACAAGCCAAAGAAAATTGGGCCACGTTTGTTGCTAGTAGGACTCATCGGTTCTGCATGGTGGACATTACAAACAAGGATGAAATGCCTTGCATGAGCTTAATGACCCCACAAGTTAGAGCTTGATGGTCAAGATGTCAAAACAAAAGATGACAATAGATGAGCATAATGACTGCTTCGTATTTTTCCGACTCAAATAAATCGCGCATGTACTTAAAAGGGAGACTCAAGTTGGACAGGTAGCACATACGTGTGTTGCAGGCAAGAAACGAGATTGCCGAAAATAAGGAATACTAATTTTTGCTACCTTCAAAACCCAAGATTCTGTTTTCCTTAAGCCCTTCAAAGACGGCAACGGCGGCGGCAGAAGGTTTATGGATACTCTCTGTCAAGACGGCAACAGCGGCGGCAGAAGGTTTATGGATACTCTCTGTCAAGACGGCAACGGCGGCGGAAGGCACAGCAGTGTAAACATTGGAGTTGTGAGACATAATATGCTATATGGTGGGAATTAATAGCAGAATGGCACTCAACTCACTAAGGAATTTTTTTTTTTTGAAATCACCAATGAAAAGGAACAATTGCTAAGGAAAGTCAATATGTGATTTGCTTTTGCCAATAAAAATAAGAACCAGCTCCTACCTTTTATGGATATGTGATCTGTTCGAGTATCTCTACCGTGGGGTAATTGGAATATGGACATGATGTAAAGGAAGGAAACCTTGTTTACTACTGAAGAATCGTTATCAATTGATTTTTACTTGTTAGCAAACCAACAAAATTAGGAAACTGAGTATATTCACAAGATTTACATGCCACCTTTTGGCCTAAGTCAAGTGCACGTGTGCATTTCATGCATGGGATGGGAAGTCCCCCTAAGGAAAAATATATATAATGCAAATTGACAACCCATGATTTTGGCAATCAAACTTTCTGATGGTTGGGAGATTGATCCCGTGGGTCAACAATGTTTTCGGAAAGTCGAAGCACACAATTGCAACCAGGAAAGGAAAATAAGAAAGAAAAAAAAAGTGATTAAACTTTCCAAGAAATTGATTGGCTCCAAATTAGCCATCAACCAAGTTTGAAAGAAAAGGAAATAAATAAACAAGGAAGTTTGCGATCTGCATTCATCCTAGTAACATCATTGTTTCCAACATTGAAAAATTACCAATGGTCCAGCTCTTGATTCACTGGGATTGTTTCCAATGAAATTCAATTCTTGCCTAAAGGAACTGTGAGGTGCACGTGAATTTACTTTTCTTTTTCTCAAAGGAAACTCACAGGGCCCACAACTTGCCTTCCATAAGCGTCCATAACCAACTCATGTTGGACTCAGTGAGTCGGCAAAAAAAAAAAAAACAAAGTACTTCAAGCCTCGCCTTCAATGCTAGCAAGCAAGCATCCATCCGAGCCTCGAAGTGGGGGCAATTTGTAGACACTAAAATTTTGACGCGATTTAATCGCCGTCCAAATTAATTGAGACAAAGAAAATTGTCTAAATTAATTAAAGTCAAAGATGGTCAAAGCCTTCAAATAAATTTGGGCCCTCCAAAATTATGGGCTCAATCTATTTGAGATACGGTAAAGGCCAAAATAAGCTGGGCTAATTTAAATTAGTCAAATGGGCTCACGAAAATATGGGCTCAACATGAGCAGGACCAAAAGAAGATGGACCGACTTAGCCTTTGAAATGAGTCATAAATCTGGGCCAACCCAAAGATACAGGCCCAAACTTATCACCCCTCTCCTTTGCCTATAAATAAAGGCTCATATGAAGGAGAAGAGACCTTTTTGCTGGCATTCTACAAGAGCTCTCAAGCACTCTCAAGAATCCAAGCAATTCACAAGTCATTCTCTCTCAAAGTTCTTCCCAAAAATCCCACACTCAACAACTTGCAAAGAATCAACAAGCACTCAAACTACGTGCCGATTTCTTCGTAAGTTTCTACCTAAAATCACTCAACAAACCAAAATTCTTGAAGGTTTTCCAAAGATCAATCTCTTTTCGGAGGATTTCTTTGGAGTTCTTTCAAGTTTAAACCATTGTTCAAACTTTGTTCTTCAGTTCATTCAACTCGAAGATTCAAAGAAAGTTACCGTTTGCGCGATTCAACAACAAGCATTCAAGCCGTTGGAACGCCATCAATTTTGGAGATCGAATCAGAGGATTTTTATTCTTTTCTTTGCTAAAAGAACATTTATTAGAGAATTGTACCCCTCGCATTTAAATTCAAAATCAATAAGATTATTATTTTGTGCATCTTTTTCGTATTCTTTATTTCAGGACGCGAATTTGTGTGTTACAAGGAGTACAGATCTTGACGGCGTCGTGGACTGCGGTGGACAGCAGCCTAATCTTCTCCGATCTTGATGGCGTGGTGGTCGACGAGTCGGCTGGAGGTGAGACCGTGAGAGGTACGACGTGGTGGTCGACTGGCCGGTTGGTGTGCTGCCATCCGGAATAGAGAGATAGAGAGAGAGAGAGAGAGAGGTGAGAAGTTCTCACTTCTCGGTGGAAAAGTAAAAATAAATTGGGATTTGTGAAGGCTGAAAGATGGAGGGTAATAAACATAGCATTTAATTATATGTGGGGGTGAAATTTCGAAATTACCCCTGCATTTAACGGAGAAGACGGACGGAGTTAGACACAGGGACCATTTAAACACACATTGTGAACGTTGGAGACTCGATAGATACGATTTGAATATTGGGGACCAAATTGACATTTCGCGAATACTTTGGGGACTAAAAAGGTAAATAAGCCTAATAATTGCAGTTAAAAAGAATGATATTTTAATTCTTCAAAATGAAATTTTTTGAGGAAGTAGATTGGAGATGCTATAAATAAGGCCTTGACATCTGAGTTGATATCTTCATATGTGATAAATATTACATAGTGCTCACACTGATTGAAAGTCATTTGTGATACGTAGTGCTGGATGGAGATCAGGTGTTCTCGCTGCTGTCGATGTCGGTGTTCTCGCTGCTGCCAGTGTAGTGTCCACGTACGTTTTCCATCCTGATCAAAATTCAAATGTGATACATATTACATAGTGCTCACACTAATCAAAAGTCGTATGTGATATGTAGTGCTGGATGAGGAACAGGTGTTCATGCTGCTGTCCATGTTGCCGGTGTTGTAGCTGCTACAATTATTGTATGTGGTCTATAGTACTAATCATCAACTGTGCCATATTGGCTTTTGATTACTTAGCCAAGGACGACATCCGTCCTGAAACTGAAACCAAAAGAAAATGGTTTGCGGGGTTAGAGATTTTCTTTGTATACGTGCTGCATGCTTTGGCCATCATCCCCCTCTATTTGCGGTCAGAGGGTGCTCCACCACTCGAGGAAGTGGCGCTCAATATGTTGTAGCCCGATCAAGATGCAGCTCTCCTGCTGGTCTAATCCAATTCCGAGAACTAGTTAAAGACCACGTGCAACGTGAGGAAATGGTGAGAGCTACCACTTTTCACTGTGAAATTGCTTGTATACATGTAATCGATTATGAAACGTAGAATTGATGGATCCTTTGTCTATTGGTAAAGAGTAATGTATTCATCTAGCTTGTATGAAGGTAAACTTCAAGACATTTGAGCTCTTTCAATTAAGTTATCATATACATTCGTTGAGAGCAACAAATAGAGATTCGTAGGTAACTTATGACCATGCTATGGTATCCACATTAAAATATTTGGTTCCATATTTAGTCAACTTTAATTTGTATAGAGATCAGTACCATAGTTTTAAATAGCGGTATCGGTCGCGGTATCGGTCGCGGTATCGGTGTATCGGTATCGGGACATATCGGCGATACGTCGCGGGAATCGGGTGTACCGGTCGTGAATTTTTTAAAATCATTAGCAACTCATCTAAAACTTTACGATACACATTTTTTTCTCTCATTAGGCATAGTTTGTCACATTATATGTTAACATTTTACTTCCCAAACTATATATTAACAAAACCAAAAAAAAAAAAAACAAACCACGAAGAAGGCCAGCTGTTAACCAAAAAAAAGGCCAGATGTACGTGAACAAAAAATACTCTTATGCATTTTCCAATCCTGAACGTCCATCCAAAATTGCTCTTATGCAATTTTCAATCCTGACCGTCCATCCCATATTGCTTTCACCTGCCTAAATCCCCTCAATAACACAGCTGGACACAGTACTTGAAAGCAAAAGCTGGATTCTTCTTCCTTCTCTCATACGCCTCTCTCTGAGTCTCTCTGCCATGGCTGCGAGAGGCGACCTCTCTCAATACTCTCATCCTCCCCTCTCTCTCTCTCTCTCTCTCCGGAAATCATAAACCTTCACCCCATTGCTTCGAATCGGAGAAGATCGCCATTCTGTTAAACGTCGGATTGATGTTAAGATCTCCATACGCCGTTTACTTTACTCTCATCTCTCTCCTCGATCTCGCCTTTCTTTTGCAGGCAGCCAAGCACAGCGTATCTTTTTTGTTTTTAATCGAGTTGCAGGGCGTGTTTGCTACTCTGTTTTTTTTTTTCCATCTCGGCCGATACTCTCTGAACCGGCTGCCGTCGCGGCCGATACACCGATACGTACCGGGAATCGGCCGGTTCATATGCGATTTTTAGGTCACACCGCTATATCGGTGTGTATCCGTATCGGTGGCTCAAAATCCCGGTACGTATCGGCCGATATTTAAAAGTATGATCAGTACATTTACCTCGTAATGTGACTCCATAATCCAGCGTCTTAGTTGATTCAATAGAACTATAGTGCAATTCCTGTACATCCTGCAGAAAAGAATAACCTTGATGGCCACCATGTAGGAAAAGTTGAAAAAAAAAAGACGACAAAATTTCAAACCTATTGATGTTGGGTTTTCAGAAACCATTTTCCTCTTCAAATCATGTCAGGAAAATTGTGAATGCATGTTTGAGATATCAGATAAGTATCAGACTAGATATCCGGGGATACATAACACCACATTATTATTATAGTAACAGAAATACTCCTAGGAAGTTGAGGAAGACATGTTTTTCAGTCGAGACGAAGTCGTGCTTCCACGGTAAATTACTTTTATGGGTAAGAAAAGTAATTCCAGGCTAGCTTGTGTTTGTTCTATCTGCATCCAAGTATACATTTACAATGAAAAATATCAACAAATAGAAGTTCACGCATGTTAGAATTTTAGAACTTTTTTTTGATCAAAATTTTAGAACTTAATTCACTCTCTTTTTAAGAGTAAGAATAGAACTTAGAATGGGAAACATGCATACAAAGAATGTTGGGTCAATACCCGCACCTCATGTACAAAATAATAAAACAAAATCAAGAACAAGACACACGATATACGTGGTTCGGCCAAACGAACGACCTACTCCACGGGGAGGAAGATTTCACTATATCGGGAGATTACACTCCTTGGTGATCACATACTCACTCTCAATCTCCCAGTACAATCATTTTCTCACAGTCACTCGTGTATCTCTCTCACACTTTGTCACACCACAAATAAAAGACATGCAAGAGTATTTATAACCGAAGAGCTACACAAAAAACCATAATCCCACCCTCAAGCCTAAACCCAGCCGACCCACATGGGGTGGACCCCCAACAAAGAAAATAGGGAAAATTTCAAAAAACCCCCCAAACTTTGACCTGAATAGCAAAAATACTCCCAAACTTTCAATTTTTTCAATTGTACTCCCAAACTTCACTTCCGTAATCAAAATTGCTCCCACCGTCAGGATCTGTTACCTACCTAACGGAAAATGCTAAGGTGGAGGTTAACAGACCCAAAAACCGTTAATAATTTGGTACAATTTCATAAAACCCCCCAAACTTTGAACCAAATATCAAAAAACCTCCCAAACTTTCAATTTTTTTTTTTAAAAGCTCCTTCTTCCTTCTCCCTCCTCCAATTCACAGGAAAAGAGAGGGGGAGAGACCCGAGAGAGAGAGAGAGAGAGAGAGAGAGAGAGATCACGATCCACGGCTTAAACACCTCCATAACGTCCAGGTGGATCCCACCGGTGTCGTGAATCACGAAACGCGACCGCTCACCGAACAGTCTCACGTGGTAAGCTAACAACTCGCGTATCCTCTGGGAGTTTAATTGTCCGTATAATGACGAGCCGCGGTAGAGGTAGTCTTACTTGGGGGAGAAGAGAAGCGATTCGGGTTTAGGGTTTCGGGTTTTTCGGTCAGGGCTGCAGTGGTGTCGGTGACGTTGGATTTAGTGTCGACGCCGCCGTTGGTGGAGGCGAGGAGGAGGAGTTTACCGCCCTAGCCATCGTGGCCGACGCGGAGAGAATGTGCAGTAGACGTGGTTGTGGCCTCAGTCGGGGAGGACTTTGTAGGCTGCGGCAGCGGCGGGGGGAGAAGGAGTTTTGTGGTCGCAACCACACCGTCGCGCTCATCAGGCGTCTCTCTCTCTCTCTCTCTCTCTCTCTCTCTCTCCCCTCTGTTTTTCTGTGAATTGGAGGAGGGAGGAGGAAGAAGGAGCTTTTAAAAAAAAAATTTGAAAGTTTGGGAGGTTTTTTGATATTTGGTTCAAAGTTTGGGGGTTTTTATGAAATTGTACCAAATTATTAACGGTTTTTGGGTCCGTTAACCTCCACATCAGCATTTTCCGTTAGTTAGGTAACAGATCCTGACGGTGGGAGCAATTTTGATTACGGAAGTGAAGTTTGGGAGTACGATTGAAAAAATTGAAAGTTTGGGATTATTTTTGATATTCAGGTCAAAGTTTGGGGGGTTTTTTGAAATTTTCCCAAGAAATTAGGACAACATTTATTTAGAAAATGTTCAGATAGCGTAGAGGGTACCTCTAGGTTCAGTACGAGGTAGCCTCAAACTTTTGTAATCTGAGTATAACACAAGATTTATTTTTTATCGAAATACTGTACGCAATATGCAATGCATAGGTAATTCAGGGACGGACGCATGATTCGAATATGCATTGGGCGAACATTGCAATAACATCTAGTTGTGCGGGTGAATCTATATGCATAGTTGTAAAATTGTTAAAACAATTATATTTATAAGAAAATTTTGAAACTTGGATTCAGCAATTGTTTAGGCTGACCGGCCCTTAAGGTTCAATGCTTCCTGCAAACCCAGCGAAGCAAGTAGACCTTGTACCCTGGGAACTTGAATAATTACACTATTATCATTATACACAATAAATTCTCTCCGTCATGTTCAATGGGTTCATGGATCCACGTTTAACTGCCATTGCATGATCATTGGGCCAAAGATATTTCTCCATCCCCAATTCGCAGTTGATTGATACTCAGGGGGTGTTCCACTAACAAAAAACTATTTTTTCCAAACACCGAGACATGTCATTCTCTTATAATACATCATATAAAAAACCGTGAAAAACCAGTTTTTGCAAAAAACTGAGTTAGTGGAACACCCCCTCAATATTTAATTGAACCCAATTAACAGAAGGGGGAAGAAGAATGGATGTGACTTCTTTTTTGGGACTGATGAACTTATTCTCCATCCACACGGGATGGGTGCTGTCCTTAAAGGGACAACATCTATGTTGTCCGATCTGGGTCGTTCGTGCTCGGTGATGGAAGAAGGCTCGGATTGTTAAGAATATTGTCCCACATTGCCTAGGAGTGGAATGAGTGATCACTTAATATATGCTGAGACCTCTCCACTCATTGCCAATTGGTTTTGAGTTGGATATAAAACATGGTATCATAGCCGGGCCCATTCCACTCCACATTTAAAAAAAAAAAAAAAATTCACAATTCACGCCCCACGACGACAGACCAGCAAAAAAAAAAAGGCGGATATGACCCAAAAAGTGGTCACACGTGACAGACCTCAAATGCGGCTCCACGTGAGGGCGGATATTAAGAAATATTGTTCCACATTGCCTAGGAGTGGAATGGGTAATCAATATTGTCCCACATTGCTTAGGAGTGGAATAGGTGATCACTTAATATACGTTGGGACCTCTCCACTCATTGCCAATTGGTTTTGAGATGAACATAAAGTTTCCAAATGGTATTAGAGTGGAGCCTATTCCACTCCACATATAAAAAAAAAAATAGCAATCCCACACCCACGATGACAAACCAGCAAAAAGGCTGCACGATGATAGGACCCAAAAAGTGGCCACACGTGACAGACCTCAAATGCGGCTGCACGTGAGGGGGAATGTTAAGAAATATTGTCCCACATTGCCTAGGAGTGGAATGAGTGATCACTTAATATATGCTGGGACCTCTCCACTCATCGCCAATAGGTTTTGAGTTGGATATAAAGTTTCCACACGGATCACATCTTATCCAAACAAATCCGAACTGTCCGCTACCAAACAAATCCGAGTCATCCATTGCCAAGCACAGATGGCCCAAATTGGAACAACATGGATTCTGTCTCTTTAGGGACAGCACCATTCCCCAATTCCTTTTTCCAGTAGTATTTGATATAATAACGAAATCGAATAATCACTCTTCTGCACCATACTAGAAGAACAATGATACATACACACCCACTCGGACACACTCTGCCACACCCCCTCTCACATGTGAGGGGACCCACCCGGAAGGGACCCACCCCACATGTGAGAGGAGGTGTGGCAGAGTGTGTCCGAGTGGGTGTGTTTGTATCATTTTTGATACTCGAAACATGTTAATTTGTGTGTGAATCCTTGACCGCCTCTGTTCACAACTAATTTGATCAAATCAGTGTTATTTATATTTCCTGTGTATAATGTATGGGAAAGTTTAGAATACATTATTACTTGGGCATGTGTTGTATGCACGAAATATATCGCCTATTTGTTTTTTGAACGGCAAATACGAATTTTATTAATCTTTTTATTAATCTTTGAAATTTTTACAAAGACGAACAGGAACAAAGAGAATGGCATCATATTCCTAAACAAGCTAAGAACAATCTTGTGCCCAGTTCGAGACCCAAACCCAGGGTTAGCAAGAAGCCAACCAAGAAACACTCATTGGGACAAGCCCACAACACCTAACGGGCCAAGCACAAAACGCCTAAAAGCCCAAAACCCAAAAAAAAAAAAAACACACACACACAAACCAGCCACCACAAGCAAACCCCGCTGCCGTCCCAACCACCATCTGCGACAAATAAACACCAGCAGCCACCACACGCCTCTTTACACCATAAAATTAATATAGCAATTTATCGATAAGGCTAATACGTGGCAACCAATAGTTAAAAGGCGTCCATTTTATGTTAGTTTAAAATTCAATTGTTGCTTTTCGATAAGATTACGCACGTGGCAGCCAGAAGTAGTTTTGCTTAAATACATGGCAACCAGTGAACAAATAAAGCAAGATTTGGATTAAAACAGAGGTGGTTATTTGTCCGGATTAAGACAAGGGCAGTTACATTTCAAGAGAAGACTTCAAAGTAACAAGACATTTGATTCAAGGAGATAACTGCCTCTATTCAAAATCAAGAGGGAAAACACTTGAAGATTTGAAATTTAATAGAACAAGAGGACGCATATAAATACAAGTCGTCCACAACAGTTTGAAGGATCCACGATCAACAGTCACAAAGACTTTTCTGTTTATCTTTTTACTTTCTTGTACTTTACAACACTTTCTAGGAGTAGGAGTAATGTAATTTCCTTAGCGACTGTAACTTCTAGTTTGATTGGTTTTTAACCCTTGTTGAAGTTTAATAAAGTTTTACTTTGTTAGTCTTTAATTCCTTCGTTTGCTTCCAGAGAAGTCCTGAAATATGGCAAGGAAGCAAACTCCACTTTCACAAATCACATTTCCAGCATCCATTAGTCACTAAAAGTTTTTTTCGATAAGAAATGTTTTAAATTGGTAAACAACGCCGCCAAATGGTCATCACCATTGGCTAGACACCACCATGCCATTAAGCATAGAATAGTTTCACCCAAGAGACGCAACCGTTGGGAGGCCTCACCACCATCCGCAAGAAAACTCCACCGACCCATTAGGCCAAAACCCAATAACACCCAGCAGTGAAATCGATGGGAGAAGATAGGCAGAAGGGCTATAAGTTGACGAACAATCATCTGGCCAATCTAATCTGTGGCCTATATCATGCCACCTCATGTAAATGACGTGGCGAATTAGTTACTTAAAGCATCTTCAACCCACCCTCCATATCTCCAAATTTTATCTCATTCCTCCATTTTGGAGCAAATTTTCAACTCCTACACACCCTCCATAGTTTCCTCCTTTTAGAAGGATTGGCTTTCATCTTTCAAATATGGAATACCAAAATTTTATAGAGGATTATGAGCAACCGCATCAGCAACGGTAAAGCTCCTGTTCAACGCAAAATGGAGAAGAGGAAGACGAAAATGGAGATGCAACAGCTAGTGTAACTGTACACCATACATAAATGAACAGTGCCTAGGTAAAAATACCGTAGCACTGTTCATCATCCATCCCAATATTTTATTGTTTCTCTCTCTCTCTCTCTCTCTCTCTCTCTCTCTCTCTCTCTCTCTCTCTCTCTCTCTCTCTCTCTCTCTCTCTCTCTCTCTCTCTCTCTCTCTTTTCCCCTACAGCCAGAACTGACAACAATGGTCGACGGAGATCGACGGCGATGATTGACGGAGACGGAGATCGACGGCGCGAAGAACAGACGGTGTTGGAATCAACATCAACGGCGAACCAAGATCGTGATAGTTTTCGATCTAAGCGATGGAGGCTTTGTAATCACGGCCAATTTCGATCGACATCGACGGCGACCATCGACGGCAAAGAGGTAACAATCGGACGATGAGATTGACAAAATCATTAGTTGTATGTACATTGAACAGATCGGAAGTTTCTTGTGGTATATGTATGTGTGTGTTTATATATACAGTAATATTTTGTGATATTTAAAGAAAAATATTATTTAAATAAAAAATAGGTAAAATAGATAGTATTGTTGGAGTGCTGAGAATGACAGGGTAGCTATATGCACTGTACACCACATTTTTTGGCTAAAATTTTACACAAGCTGTTGGTTTTGCTTTAACCTTCATTTCACTATTCAAACTTTCCAAATTCACACATGTGTTGCCTGAAGGAGTATGTAGGGTGTTAGAATCGTTGGATCTTACACGTGTACGGTGTACGTGTAAGTGTAATTGTTTCCACCCAAATTTGACAAATTTAGCCATATGCCATAATCAATGGCTAGAAGGGCTAAATTGGGTTTCATAGGCCAGATAATGAATGGTCTGGTCTGCACCAAATTAACAGTGATTAAAATTGGGCCATGATAATGTTGAAGGCCCAATTGATTTCGGTTAAATAGTTAATCCATCTTGACCTAATCTATTTTAATATAAAGTGATTTATCTTGCGAAAGCTATTTGAAATATAGATGGCTAATTAGTTATTAAAAGGATAAATACAAGACTTATCTCTAACCTGCCATAAAGTTAGGAGATAGTGTTGCAAGTCCTTCCAGTCTTTTTGTTATACGGAGAGAAAAAGGTGGCCAAGGCCTGGGCTCTTTTACCATTGGCCACCTGTGACTCAAGGAAAGGGAGTTAATGGAGATAAGGCAACAAAGAGATCTGAGACGGACGGACTCTTCGGTCATTGGCCTTTACGGTTTGACATGCAGATTGATCAAAAGGCTAACAACTTGGAGAAGAACATCATCAGCTATGCAACCAACTCCTAGGCGGGAAGTTCAAAATCGAAATGACAAGATCAAGGCGCCAAAATTATGGAAACCATAGTTTATAAATTGGAGAATCAAGAGATGATTAAGCGTTCCTAAAATTGACATTAGATGCGGTAGTAAATTAATACTAAATTAGAAATTTGGCGGGAAGCATTAGAGTATAAGGGCTTTCGGATAAGTAGGAGTAAAACTGAGTATATGGTCTGCAAGTTTAGTGATACCAGAAGTGCGTATGAGGAAAGAGTGATGATCCAAGATCAGGAGATACCAAAGAGGGACCATTTTAGGTATTTAGGCTCTATTATTAGTCAAGATGGAGAGATTGCAGATGATGTGACTCATAGGATCCAAGTGGGTGGCTCAAGTGGAGAAACGCTACTGGTGTATTGTGTGACAAGAGGGTACCAACAAAATTGAAAGGAAAATTTTATAGAACTGCCATAAGACCAGCGATGCTTTACGGGACAGAATGCTGGCCTGTTAAGATGCAGCAAGTGAACAAGATAAGTGTAGCGGAAATGAGAATGTTGAGGTGGATGTGTGGTAAGATTAGACGAGATGGGATTAGAAATGAAACAGTTCGCGAGATGGTAGGTGTAGCACCTATAAAGGAGAAGTTAAGGGAAAATAGGCTAAGGTGGTTTGGGCATGTCTATCGTAGGCCAGCGGATGCAGTAGTTAAGAGAGTGGATAAGATAGCTTTGGGTAGAAACGAACAAGGGAGGGGAAGACCCAAATTGACATTAGATGCGGTAGTACGCAAAGATCTGAGTATACTAGGTTTAAGCGATGAAGCAGCACTTGACAGAACTCAATGGAGAAAAAAGATTCATGTAGCCGACCCCAATTGATTGGGACATAAGGCTTGGTTTGGTTTGGTTTAAACCACAAAGCTCATGCTTATTACAAAACCCACTCTTCGCAAAGTTTTATATATCCTTCCACTCTCGTGGATTTTTATTGTTCTTTGCTTTATTCAGCATTAGCTCAGCCCTGTCTAGCTTTTGTTCTTTACATTTTCTTTTACCCCATCTTTGTTAATCATTATTAATAAAGTTGGATTTTACGTTTTACCTTGTTACGTACAATCAATTTTCCAAAACCATTTGGGAAATTATAAGTTCTTTTCATTAAGGAACGACGAACTTGTGTAATTCTGCCCTTTGGATTACACCAATCACCTACGAGACGAAGTCAGGAGAAGGCACGAGACCTATCTCAACAATTGGACTACAATCTAGTCCTGCCATGCCTGCATTGAGATCGCTCAGGCCTTTGCAATTACTTTTCACTTTTTACAGCAGACAAACAGTAATATGCGAGTCATTCCCATATCTAAACCTGACGCCCGAGCAAAACACGCAGAAAATTCCAGCAGCCAACCCGTTATCGACTGTAGTTTCTGAAAAATCCGACCATTTGCATGAGGGTCGGGTTGGGTCAGGTCAGCCCGAGCAGGGGATGGAATTGTGGAAGACGGAGAACACACATGTATTTGCAGGTGATCCTATTTTTTATTGATGTAAAAATAAATGTGGTTAGAGTATTAACTAAGTGCAAATTCTGTGTCCTCTACTGTATTGTGTAGGGATTAATATTAATTGCACCGACAACAGAAGCATAATAACGGAAGCATAATGAAACATCAACACAACAAATAACACAAACGATTTTACATGGTTCGACTTTAATGTCTACTCCACTAGAGTGAGAACAATTTCCACTGTAATAATGAAGATTACAAAGAGTGAGATCCAAATATCGACGGCGATACACATTTCCCTCACCTCCCTCTACCTCACGGTAACAACCCTTTTGTTCCTCTCGGCTCTAACACTTGCACACTCTGTATCATCCTTTGCTTTTGCTCTCTATACTGGCTTCTCAAACCCATTGCAATTAACTTATATAGAGATGCCACTCCTCGGAAATGGGGAAGCACCAAAACCTCTTGGACTGCTTGCAAAGATGCTTCTGGAGAGCAATTCCAACTCACTTTGGACTTTGTGAATTCACACCCCAAGGCCATTTAATTATCTATACCAAACCAATCACATTTCTCTCTTTTTTCCTTTCAAAAGCATTGTCAATGGGCAAGAAAACCCGAACAAACTGGACTGTTGATATGTCCTAGATAGGGGTGAAAGTGCAAATCGAATAAACCGGATCGAACCAGAAACCGGACCGAACCGGCCTTATTCGATCCCCTTTTTTACACCTGGTTCGGTGCCGGTTTGGGGAATTTGCGGTTTAGGGGCTCCCATAACCGGACCGGCCCGGACCGGACCGTTTTCTTTAATACTTGGAAAAAATGTTAGGAGTGGGAGTCGAACCAGGCATAATGTGTGGACGCAGAGCTCTTTACCACCGAGCTGATTACATCACTTGTATAATGTGTGAGGAATTATTATATTTAAAATCTTTTAATGAGTTACTACTTAATATATATATAATTTCCAGACACCAGATCTGATTCCAACCTCACATTTTCTCTCTCTCTCTCTCTTAACTCTCTCACCTCTCCGTCTCTATCTAGTACTCCAACTCCACGCCGCCGCACGCCGCGACCACTTCCCTCTCTCCCCCCGAGATCGATGGCGGCAAACCCCTCTCTCTCTCTGCCCAATGATCGATTCCACGAAGAAGACAACACTCAACAGCCATGGGGATTTAGTCTTTGGATCTTAAAAAGCTTGATCTGGTTTGTTCACAAAATCTTTGTATACCAGTGTAGAATACTCCAAATAGAGTAGAATTTCTAGACCTTTTTTTCTCTCTTTCTTTGATTCTGAAGTTAATTTGTTGCTTTGGTTCGATCTGCTAATGCTTTGTTTCGATCTGCTACTACTTTGTCTTGATCTGCATCTCTCTCTCTCTCTCGTCTGACCAAACCGGAAAACCGTACTGAAACCGGATGAAACCGGCAGGAACCGAACCGGCCTTATTTGGTCCGGTCCCGGTTTCAAAAATTCCTAAACCGAATGACTGGTTCGGTCCAAAAAATACCCCAAAACCGGACCGGACCGGACCGGACCGTTTTCACCCCTAGTCCTAGAGATATCAAACATTTGGCCTCGTGATGGTTTGATCACTAAGATGAGAATCTTTTTTGATTTCAAATTCACCCAATATTAAATTCTTTACACTTTTTTTTAATCAACTTCATAGGGCTCACGAATTTTAAAAATCCCGGTATGCAAAGGTTATTAAGTTCATTAAGATTTTTGCAACATTCGGCATTCATAAAATCCAATTCCCTTTTAATGAATAAAGAGACGTAATTAGCTATGCATTGTTCCTCCTGGTTATGCCGTATAACGCACCTAAAAGGGTTCCATGCCATGGTTTCCGAGGGGAAGAAAGGCAACCAGACAATCAGAATAATACTTGCGATAGAGGCCCATTCCATCCACATTTTCCCCGCGCGTCCTCCTAATGAAATTAACGGCAACGCCACTAACTCACTCATTTAAAGGGATGTTGGAAGTATACTCAGGAATGAATTCTTTTATTTATAGTAGGAAGATGAGTATATCGAAATCCCTTTCATTTACTTCATGTAGTTTTCTTCTGTTTCAATTGATTTATTAAATGCACCATCAACCGTGGCCTATATCAGTTAGGAAAACAAAAAGGGTAGTAATAAAACAAAAAGGGTAGTAATAATGTCAAAATTGTTTTTGTTTGTGTCAAAAGTACTCCAGTGCACAAAAGGTTTATTTCCTTAAAATTTCGGCTATTTGTTTGTTGAAAAAATTGTCATTTGTGGAACTGTGTACCATGATAGCAGCGAGTCAACATCATACATTAATCACGGACATCTGACAGCTGAAGCAATTAATCACTAGATGTATCTTTGATTTGTTTTGGCTTTGTCTTTATGATGCCTATCCCATATCAACCTACTAAATACTAATGCATCCCATATCAACATTTAGTATCTGGACTATGCTTGTGATGAGAACTTGTTTGGAATGAAGTAACAACACTAGATGATGTGAATTTTTCCCAACTCTCTCGTCTTTACAGATATCTTCTCTCGCAATGCCATCATTCAAATGTTTTGGCTTGAAAGAAAAAAACATGGGTGATCCCACAATCTGGGCTCTACGCTGACGATGTTAATTGTGTAATTCGAACACGAATTAAAATAATTAACATGAATGATGAAACGGAGCAGACATTAGAAATTTGCCTTTTCATTATGTTATGTTTCTATTTAACGTATGCTCCATTTGCCACCATTTTTTACTGGTCTTAATTCTTGTTCATACCATACACTTAACGTCTTGATGTAGAGTGGGTCGTGTCCACATTTCTTGACCGTTTGAACCATTCACGGCCCAAGCGGCACAAATAAGTCACACGGGCCAACTTTGTTGAAAAGGCCCAGATTCCACGTTTGGAAGGGAAACGGGCTTCTGCACATTTTTCATCGCCGTTCCAGCGATAATCATGAGGCATTCTAGGCTTCGACCAGTCCAACTGATCATGATGTAGAACAAGTAGCGGCCTAGTTCTATGATCAGTTGGACCGGTCGAAGCCTAGAATGCCTAAATAGCTTTTAATTGAAAGTTTCTAAATTTGGAAATTTATTGACGAGCCCGGAATAGATCCAAACTTGGTGGGCTGAAGCAGAATCGCGTTGCGGTCAATACTCAAGACCCTAAGTCGTGATTTTTGCCTTGCAAAAAAAAAAAAGACCCTAAGTCGTGATGCATGGTGGATTTCGGTCAAATTCCTTTGTTAAGGCTTTCGATTTAGTTATTTTGCTATTTTAGGTAATATTTAGATTACGAATTACTCCTAGCGTGTAATTCCGTTTACGTTGTTTCCAATTGAGAATTTCTTATTTTTCTTTCTTGTTTTCGATGTTAGGATTTTGCCCAATTTCCAGGATATTTTACAATGGGGAAAAATTCAATTTCCCCAATTTCCGGGATATTGTAAGCCCGATGGCAGAATTTGGTTGTTTATGAATTTAGAAAATTGAATTTTTACTCATTATCATTTGTTCAAAGAGGAAGTACCTCTGGCTCAAACATTATTTGTATTTTCTACTTGCAAATAATTTCGTAAAAAGAGGCTGTCCTCCATCACGTCTTCATCATAGAGACCCGACTTCCTATGTTTGATTTTTCTCCTTGTAGCTGGAGTACAATGTTGGAAACTTGGAATACAACGACCTTGTTCGTTTCCCTGTTTAGTTTTAGTTTTAATTTTGATGACATCATCATTTCCCTCATTTCTCTCTCTATCTCTCTCCACTCATTACATCTGCTGACATCATCAAAACTAAACTAAACTATCTAACCAAACACATCCACAAGTGAAGTGGAGTGCAGTTGGTGCCTCCCTTATACTCCCATGCACATAGGCAGGGTTCGATTCTCGTAAACACCCATCCCCCTCCCCAAGTCCCTTAGGATAGAGTAGATTAGGATTAACGAATGACAAAAAAAAAAAAAAAAAAAACCAAACACATCCAACAAACCTCGCCATTATGTCGGGAAACATTCGGTACCCCGTACCCCCTGGTCCGTCTACATACTAAATAAGATCTCCTCGCACGCATAGTTGAGATACTAATGATGAGTCAGAGATCAAAATAATTTCAAAAAAACTACGGCAACTAGCGGATGCAATTAGTCGGTTGACATGGGAAAGGCTTAACGAGCGAGTTCTTCACAACGAAGTGATGAAGATGAGGCTTTCCTAGGCTTGATAGGCGCACAATTGTTCACATTAGCGCCCCTTAATTTATCCTTGCTAAGTCCGTTTATATTGTTACTTGGAGTTTGATACTTGGTTCTTGTGTTTGTAGGTATCCAAAGGCTTAACATGTGAATGGGCTTTATCTGAGGCTTTAAGGCGGAAATTCAAGTGTAGTCCAATCCAAATTAAAGACCCAAGAAGAAAATATGATGCGTCCATAGTTGATCCTAATCAATATTAGCCGAATTGTGAATTGCAGTGAATAAGTTGACCGGTTTCATGATTGGTTGCACAAAGAAGTTGATTGGGTGTCAAGAATTTGGGTAGGATTAGAATTGCAATAGGTATAGCCTACCAAAGTTGCCGTGCACGTGATATTCATAGGCAAGGAGTTGTATCAAACTTGGGGAATTTCTAAGGAAAGGAAACTATTAGCTTATGGATATAGGCGGTGGAATCCATGTATGGAAAAGGAAATTGTGTGCTACCAGGAAACAAACAAAGATCATTATTCCCTTTCCTTGGGTTCCACGGCTTGGAAAAATTATATAAGGGAGAGTACAGTTCTCCTTCGGGAGAGACTCACGGCTGAGAGCAGTTCAACCACGATGTCCGGCTAACCACCCATGTAGGGGGATGATGAAGCCCCGCTCCAAGTAACGATGTATTTCGTATAAACTAGGATTTTTATTCGGATCGGATTATATGATCAGAACATGTTTAAGTTTATGAAGTAATTTTTATTCTTTCAATCAGTTGCGTATTGTATCAGCAGTTTCAAATACCTGTTCATATAATGATTTTCAATGTTGTGCTTGGAGTTCTGAGATAGATTATGCTCGTAAGACGGATCGTGCCGTTGGGTGGAGTGACACCATGCCAGTGAGACGGTCCGTGCTATGGGATAGTCTATGCCTTTTAACAATCACAAATATCTTCTTGACGATTATTGATAGGGATTGCAAGCCCTAGTGATAGTTATTTATCGATTCGAATAAAGATCCGATTTTTGTGAATTCATGGTTACACGGTAGGGGTGGATTCCAAACCCTAGACTTTTTCACCATTAGTTCTCATTCGTTTAATTAATTGTTTTAGTCAATTAACTTTCCAAAATCAAATCTCAATCAATTGTTTTCTCAGAATTAATTTAAAGATTAATCGAAACCATTGTAACTTAGCCAATCTGTCCCTGAGGATCGACACTCGGACTTAACCACTGTTCTTCTGAATAAGGGTTAATTCCTTGCTTTTATAAACTTATTTTTTACTCGGCATGACACGATCAAGGCTCCACTTTTGATTTTTGGTGGAACAATAACACAATCGAAATTACTAGAGGTAATTCAAATTAAGAAAAACAAACACACTTTTATTTGATTTCAATAGAAATATAGGGAAATACAAGAAACAAAAATTTCTCTCTCTCTCTCTCTCTCTCTCTCTCTCTGGGTGTGTGTTTTTCTTCTTCCCATTCATACTGATACACAAATTACACATGTATTTATAGGCTAAACACAACCATATTCGGAGCTCCCATAAGAGCCCCGTTTTTGTGGTTGCCATAACTCACCAATAATTTGGGTTCCATTTTAATTCCGCCTCTCAAATAATTAGGAGGCAACTAATTTGGAGGTTTAAATGCTGGTTTACTTTTCTTCATCCCTGTGAGGACCCGTGTTTTTTATATATATATATATATATATATATATATATATATATATATATATATATATATATATATATATATATATATATATATATATATATATATATTTTTTTTCGGAAATAATATTGGGGAAATGTGGGAAATGTTTTAAAATGCTACGGGGTCAATGTGTAGTTAGTATATGCATTGGGGTGTCTTTAAAACACATTGGTAACTTGAGGGGCTTAAGTGCAAGTGTGTGGGTGTATATATACCATGTGTGGTTCAGATTTTTGGAGTAATTACACAACCCCTCTCTCTCTCTAAAATAGTCAGACATCTCTCCCTCTCACCCTCTCCATTTTTGCTTCTTCCTCTTGCAAAAATCCACCTCCCACGCCTCTAAAACTCAAGATTCAACCACATATTCATCATCTACACGTGATTAAGAGTCCGGGTACGTTTGGTTTTGCTTGGAGGAGGTGTATCTCGGTTGGGATCCAAGAACAAGGGTTAGGGCTTTACTTCTCACTTATTGGGAGCTCAATCTTTGAGGTAGGGAATAATCTTCTACCTCCTCTAAGTGTATATTAGTTGAATGATTGCATTGGTTGTGTTCTTGTTCCCAATTTCTTGTTAAACTTGATTGTCTCCATGGAATTGACTTTGGATCATGTATGAGTTTGGGTTTTGTGTATGTGGTTGATAAATCCTTGAAATGGTTGTTGATATATCCCTCTCCTATGAGTAGATGTTGTTTGGAACCTCAATTTTTGGCTTGGGTTGAAATCCCCTCCATTTGGAAAAAATCTGGAAATCTGAAAATTTTGTTCGAGAAGGCCTTTGTATCGATACCCCTTTTCTTCGGTATCGATACCCACCTCTTCGTAAAAAATTTAGTAACCCGGTATCGATACGACTTTCCTTAGTATCGATACCCACTGCGCAGATTTTTACCCAACTTCATGGCACGCCCGGCTTCGTCCGAACTCCGATTGAGGCGATTCTTGAACCGGTAGAAAGCTCTATGAATCTACTTTCAAACCCAATTGGTCTCATACTCATAACCTTTGTATTTTGAGAGAAATGTACTTTCTCCTAACAAGGTGTCGGGTTTTCTCGAGGTTCATAACTCCATTTTCATGTTCCTTTACTCCGGGCCTTCATTGGTCCTTCCTAAGCTTCTTGAAGCGACTTCTAAGCTTTGGTAGTCCATTGTGGTATGAATTAGGTTTTGTCTTGATCTCTCACGTTCATGGACACATGTTAACTTTGCCCCAACCGACACACTACGAGTTTTCAAAAACAATGAATTATGTGAAGGTTTTGGACACACTTGAGGGACACGAGTTTGTTGAAATGGACATGATGACTAGGAAATTGTTTGTGTTTACTCGGGCCACCATTGGGTGAGTCCTGAGACATGGGTTCCACGAGGCCCGAAAGACTCGGACATGGGTTCCACGAGGCCCACAAGACTCGGAAGGGAAATTTAATATTCTCAAGCCTAAAAAGACAAACCAATGAAAGTTAAACACAAAGACAATTAAATGTGAACTTGTAGTATGCCTTGGCACGTGTGGGACACGTTGGGACGTATGTGAGTCGTAGTGGGTCGCGTTGGTGCTTGTGGAATATGTTGATGAGTATGTGGGCAAGGTGGGGTACGTGAACTCGCGGGAATACTTAGACTAGTGTATGATGGGTGAATATATATATGTATATGTACGTACGTGTGAAATATTTGGGGACACGGTGGACGGTATGTTATAACTAGCAGTTGTATGTGCGACATTGGTTGGCGTGAGTGGTCAGATGTAATGGGTAATGATGGTAGGAGAACCCTTACCTGCGTGTGTAAATGAAAGATGATAACCGAACGGTAAAAGTGAATTACATCGGGTCAAAGTGGTTGGTTCTATCAACTAGAATATGCGGGAAATATATATGAGCATTTCATGAGAAGAAAAGTTACGGATTGTGGTGTGGCTAGAAGGATATCCAATAGTTATTTATTTAAATTTTGGATTATGGAAGTGTCCACGGGGGATATGAGAAGTGCTTTTACTTCAAATGGTAAGTGTAGAGACCTACTTGTGAAATATTAATTTTTGCTTTATGTTCTTGTTCGACACATGTAATTTATGTGTATTTTCTGAGTCTGAAACCCCAAAGGGGACACCTACTGGGCGAAGTGAATGCTCACCCCTTTGCTGTTTCAGGTTTCGCCTGAAGTGTCAGATGGAGTGCATGGTGTGCATGACATAGTCAAATCATGGCATGAAGGATCATTGAAGCATTGTAAACCTTTTTCCTTGTAAACGAATGTAATCTTTGATGTAAAACCCGATGGGGTATTGGGATCGAAATTGAGATTATTCTGTGAGATTTTCTTTTATCAGAAATTTCTTAAGACAATGTTCGTTTATTTATGTTAAAAATCGAGGGCGTGACAATCCCCCTTAAACCTGCATATCCAAATTTCGACATTCCAAGCATGAGCTTCTTCTAGTTAAACACTTGACTTGCCAAGTGCGTCGCGAAAATATCAGCAAGCTGATCGTTGGTCTTGCAAGATACAAGTTCCATCTCCTTGTTCTTAACATGCTCATGACTAAAATGATATCTTGTATCGTTATGCTTGGTCGTTCATGAAATACAGGGTTCTTGGCTAGAGCGATCGCTGAGTGATTATCGATATAGATCTCCGTGGGACTTTCTTGAGAAAATCCCAGATGCTCCAGCATATTCCTTAATCAAATGGCATAGCAAACAACTGAATTGGCAGCAACATACTCAGCTTCACACATTGACAGCGTTACTATAGCTTGCTTCTTGGAGAACCAGGTAGAGACTGTAACTCCAATGAAGAAAGCAAATTTAATTGTACTTTTCCTTTCATCCTGATCTCGACCCCAATCACTATACGAATATCAAACAAGACTAAAGTATGGTATATATATACACATACCAAACTTCCTATCCAAACCCTTAAAATCCGAACTTCGTCCACACCTCATAGATCCCGATCGAATTTCGACGATCCGAACCGTCCAATGTGTTTAAAAGGTATTTTTAAGAGTCCCCGTGAGAAATTAGCAAATAATAAATAAATAAATATCGGGAAGGGCTTGATCCGAGCAATTTTTCATAAAAGCTGTATATGTTCATTTTTTATGAAAAACTGCTCTGATCAATCCCTTCCTGGTATTTTTTTTTGCTGATTTTTTGCGGGTACCTTTAAAAACACCTTTTAAACACATTGGACGGCTCGTATTGTCAAAATACGATCCGAAAAGTGGAGCTCCGGATTTTAAAAGCGTACGGGATCCTTGATAGGAAGTGGTCTATATATATATATGTGGCCTGGTACACATGTGAGGTATCGCAAACTTCCAACCAAGCTTTTAAAGTAGGTTGGATCAACACCTCTGACTTCACTTTTCTCGAGTTCAGTTCCACTCTCAACTGGAGTAGTAACCGGGTTACATGTCTCCATGCCAAAATGCTTGGAAAATAAAGATCCCATCTTCCTTCTGCATAACTTCAATACTGAGGAAAAGTGACATTAGTCTAATATCTATCATCTCGAACTCTTGAAGCATCGTCTCCTTGAATGCCTCGAATATAGATGGATTGTTTCCGGTGAAGATTAGATCATCAACGTACAGACAAACATTCAGTATGATTCCATCAGCATCCTTCTTCATATTCTAGGAATGCTCGTATCAGGGACGGAGCCAGGATTTTGGCGTAGGGGGGACGGATATACACAATAAAAAAATTAAATTTAAGACAACGATATGAATTTTTACTAACTCATAAAAATATATATATACAAAATAACACCAATACTTATGAAACTAAACATGTTTCTAATATCAACTTAGATTGCAAAAGGTACTATTAACTTTTCTAATCCTATCTAGTGTCTACTCAGGCATCTTGAACTGTGCTCAACACTCTTTCTTGTTATTAAAAGCATCAATGATAGAGCAATATCTTTCTCAATATAAGTGATCAAGAAATTTGTTAAATAATCGTCCTCCATCCTATTGCGACGAAATCTTTATCTGCACACATTTCATAGCAGAAAATGCACGTTCGGTTGTAGCCGTTGAAACATGTCAAGTTAATATAAGGCGAATCAAATTATCGAAAAGATGATATATCGTGTACTTTCTTGTCTTCGCCAACACTCACTCAACTTTGAAATCGTTGACAAGTTTTGGAACTCAGGATGCCTAGAGACATAAAGCTTATAATTTTGCAATTGATATCTCAAGTGGTACTTTTCTTGCTCAATGAAATCCATTGGATAATATTTCTCTGCAAGTTTGCAAGTATCTTCAATGTTGAATGATCTGAAGCCATCACGACGATCTAGAAATGTACTGAGAATAAGCAACTCCATTGTTCAATTCTTGCAATTGAGAATCGACTGTTTTGGGAGCCCCTAATTTCTTTTGCTCTTTTCTTTTTCCTTCACTTTGATGTCCATAGACCACGTTAAAGAGTTTTGGGCTTCCGAAATTTCAGTGATCCTTAGTTTTTAAAAGTGAGTTGGGTGATCATTTTTGGCGTTGTTTTGTTTAAAAGAATTGTAATTACCTCGTTAAAGCCAATTTTAGTACACAATTGTTTCATAGCTTGGTAAATATTAAAGCTGTTCATATTATTTTTTTCAACGAAAAACGGAGGGGGGACGGGACTATATAGTTTGATGATAAATAATTTTTTTCTAATATAATAGTACGAATATTTTAAGACGTAGGGGGGGCGACTGCCCCTACTAGCCCCCCCCTGGCTCGGCTCCATCCTTGGCTCGTATGTACATTTGACAAATCCATTCTCCAGAAAATATTTGTCAATCATTGTATTCCATACACATGGAGCCTGCTTCAGTCTATGTAGAGCCTTCGCTATTCTGTACACTTTATCTTCACAGCCTTCTTTTACATATCCCAATAGTTGTTCGACATAGATTTCTTCTCTAGAAATCCATTCAGAAAGGTTGACTTAACATCGAGCTGGTAGATTCCACTGACTTTGAATACCTAATGGGACAATTGGCCTGATAGTCTCTATCCTAACAACAATCCATGTGAGGAAAATGGGAAGCACCAAAATCTCTTGGACTGCTTGCAAATTAAGAAGATTCTGGAGAGCAATTCCAACTCACTTTGGACTTTGTGAATTCACAATTTCACACCCCAGGGCCATTTAATTATCGCCACCAAACCATTAACATTTCCTAGGCCGTTCAGTGGTGGTTGGGGCCAAAAATGACAAAATCATGGTCATGGTCATGAAATGGCTAAATTCTACGCACTAAAAACCCAAAACGCAAATTTGTAATTTTAACCCATGTTTTGCTAAATACAAACAAAGAATTTCCCAAACTTTCCCAATCTACCCCTCTCCTTCCTAACATCTAATTACTTCCCAATCTACCCCTCCTATTGATCTTAACCCAAAAAATCAAAACCCATCTCTTCTCTTCCGTCTATTCGGTCCTTCACCATGATTAATGGGCCAGTTGCTATAGAGTCCACTATAGCTATTTCCTAACACTTCCAGTCCACCTAACATTTTCTTAACTCATCTAGTCCACTCGTTAGACAAACTTACAATTTTACCCTCTTATAAAAAATAATCAGTCTGTCAATTTTATTTCCACCGTTAACTTCATCTTCATAACAACACCACCGACATCCTTGCTTGCTGGCCGGCCGCCGCCCAAACTCCAGCTAGAAAACCTTGGACACTGTTGGAGCAACGCGACATCGGATCTAAAGCCGCTGACGATTTGAGATCAGCATTCCGTGGAAATGGAACACCGCCGTATCGACGCGACTCAAATCTTAAACCGCCGACGATCTGAGATAAGTACTCCGTGGAAGTGTAACAGTTGACGACGACGGTCGGAGTGGGGTACCGTTGTGTTTCGGGAGGTACCGGTCTTCCAGACGTTGAACGGAGCTGCAGCTGCTATGGCTTCTTATTCCTTACTGCAGATCTGGGCAATTTACCGCAAGAAAAGAAGAGCAGGAGACGAAGGGATGAGCTTTTGTTGTGTGTGGGTGGTCCACAATTTACCAAATTCAAGGGAAAAAAAGAAAGTAGAATAGTAGTTAATGGTGCTTGTTTTTTTTTTTCTTTTCTTAAACAATAAATTGGTTAGGCTAGTATTGGCATGGAACTATTATTATTTGTTACTTCGTAATATTTATTTTATTTTTAAAGAGTAAAAAATTGTAGACTATTATTTGTTACTTGGTAGCATTTATTTTATTTTTATTTTTAAATAGTAAAAAGATAATCATATCTTGTGAGCTCAGATTATCACCTCTTGTGAGTCCAGATAATCACATCTGATCCCAAGTAGGCTTTAAAAAAAAGATGTGGTTATTTTGACTTTAAAAAAATAGATGTGGTTATTTTGACTTTAAAAAAATAGATGTGGTTATCTGGAGATTCCAGATTATTTTTGTTTTAAAAAAAGATGGGATTATCTGGAGATTCCAGATTATTTTTTTAATGCCTACATGGGATCAGATGTGGTTATCTTGAGATTATTTTTGAATCTTGTGAGGGGGTTATCTGATCCCAAGTAGGCTTTAAAAAAAAAGATGTGGTTATTTTGATTCAAAAAAAGATGAACACATCTTTTTTAAAAATAATAATAATAATCACAAGAGGGGGTTAATCGTGAACTCACAAGATTCAAGACTATTATTTGGTTATTTTGACTTTACAATTAACCCCATCTTGTGACTCAAGATAACCACATCTGATCCCATGTAGACTTTAAAAAAATAATCTGGAATCTCCAGATAACCACATCTTGTGTGTCCAGATAACCACATCTAATCCCAAGTAGGCTTCAAAAAAAAGATATACTCTCTCCGTCCCTTTTATAGTATTTAACTTTCCATTTTGGCCGGTCCTTTAATAAGTGTGTTTTGAAAAGTGAGTGAGTATATTTCCTATTTTGTCCTTAAAACTATATTTCTTTTTGAAAAGTTAGTGGGTATTATTATATTAATAAGGGTAAGTAGTGAAAAATCGATGTAAATATTGTAAAAATTGATGTGAGAAAAAATAAAATAAATTAGAATTACGAGGTTACGCACTTAAAAAGGGACGGAGGGAGTAATACAGATAACCACATCTTGTGAGTTCACGATGGTTCAAATACATAAGTTCAGACCAACTTCACGATTGGTTCAAATACATAAGTTAACGATGGTTCAAATACATGAGTTCAGACCAATATCTTTAACGTACTAATCTCTCTCTTTATAATTCCAACATGAGCAAGATCTTGTTATTCAAGACATGAACTTTGGACCCAGAAACTTCAACGTTTGTCTATGTTGAATGGATTAATGTTGAGGTCGTTTGTCTATGTTCTCGTGATCTAACATACCAATTAGAAACATATACTCATACTCAATGATATGTTAACAATCCCAAGTATTATCGTTTGCAACATGACGTCCATATACAAGTGTCTCATGGACCATTGGGAATAGGATCATTTTGCAGCAGTAACACATAATTGACCATAGTTAATTGTAGCTTGAGATAGCATATCATTTCAAAGAAGTCATAAGGGAAGATCCGCCACATCTAGTTATCGTCCTTTCTTGTGATCACTTTAAGGGTCCAACTAATCACAGAACCAGAATGATGGCCTAGGATTTCTAGAGGAGAATCTAAACTTGTATGGATTGCAATAAATAAGTTAGTGAGACAAGTTTTGTCTCTTTTGGGAGACAAAGCAAAAAAATAAGTGGTCATGACTTTCAATATCAAGGCATTCACCTTGAAACCAAATAGCAACGAGTGGTGAGGCCATCTAGGCTTGTATGCTTGGTTTTTAAGGTATTATTGAACAAAGTGGAATAAGTTCTAACCAAGGGTTGAAATTTTGGTATCGGTCTCCCTAGCAATAGCAATGGCGCGGTTTCGGGGAGCAGTGGTCGTAATGTAATGTAACGGTAGCGAAAATCAGGGACATGATTTTGTTCAAATTACATACAGGTAATGTTATTTAGCACTATAAACTTGCATGTTCCAAAGAAGGACATGGTTATATGATATTATAAATTATGCTAATTCAGTCGATATCTAAATTTGAAATATACCGCTGTCATCTACGGCCCAATGTTGTTACATAATGAAGATGCAACTACAATTTTTCAATGACATTGCTGTGTCACCGTCTCAGAACTCAGTAGATTGGTACTCACATGTACCATTTTGCTGTTGGGCTTGTGATGCAAGTAATGTGCATTTTATCGAATGCTTGAAATGCATAAAAGAAACACACCAAGAAAAATAAAGGAAGGAGAACTAGATCACAAAACGGCTGAATTGAAGCAGACAAGCATAAAAACACATCCATTCAGGTATTTCATCAGATGGTTGCTTTGCTAATAACTATTTACCAATTTACAAAGCACAAATTCATGCAGACAAGCAATTTTTAATTCTTTTGTGGAACTTCAAATCACTAGGTTTCACAAAAGTGGAAGCTTTTCCTCGCACAAATTACTGAATCAGTTCAAGACTAAGTTCTTACACAATGATTGACAGGATCCAAGTCAGATTCAATCAACATCAGTTACAACAACAGAAGTGACAAATAGACAATGTCAAATGGGGACCCGGAATCTTGTAGTTTGGCGGTGGATTTCTTCCCAATGCAGAGGACGACGGGGTCGCAACCTCTGATGCCGACAGCGACGTTACCCTTTCGGACGGCTTCGAGGGCATATTCGACTTGGAAGAGGTGGCCGTCCAGTGACAAAACCGTGATGGCTCTTATGTGTAGAGAGAGAAAGAAGATCGTTGACGTAGCATCGGAGAAGAAAGAGACCACCGGCGAGGCTTCGGTGGCTACCCAGATGGAGGCGAGAGAGAGAGAGAGAGAGAGAGAGAGAGAGAAGCGGTGCTTTGCAGTTAAGAGAGGGAGAGGAAATATGCAGTCCAAGACTCCAAGCAGACGTGAGGGCATTTTTGACCGATAAAAAGGGCTGGTGGACCTCTCATCTTACAAAATGTGAAGGGGTGGACTTGGCGTGGTACAAAATTGTATATTGGACTTCACACCAATTTTTTAATGATTAATTCATGGGAATTGAACATCCTGTATTCACGATTCTATTACTCTTGATGCTCGCCCTCGGTAACCTTTCAAACGGTCGCCGCCTCCACAGAATCACCACGGAAGGAAATTATGAAAGATTTACTAAGGTATTCAATTTTCAGTATTCACAACCTTTCACAGAGGTACCTCCTAAGGAATCCAGAAATGATCGGCATGATCCAGTTTACGGAGTCTCAAAGAGAGCAGTTCCAAGGGGAACAAACCCACTTCACAGTTAATTGTTTTCTTGAAGAAAAGCCCGTCATAGTCATAGTTATGCATTTTTGTAATGTAAATCTTATTGTTTTTTTTTTTTCCCTCTCTGTGTGTTCCTCGTGCATACTGTTGGATTGACAGAATGTCAGATTGTATCTTGTGTTAGGAATTAAGCTTAATTATTATGTGGGGTTGGAGTGTATGTGAATTGAGGGACAAAGAGATAGTTGAGAGTAAGTTCTAGGCCATACCAATGAAGATGTCATTGAAGAGTGAAGGCCACAATTGTGGAGCTGGATGTTTGGCAATGAATGAAATGGACGTGGGTTGTCAATGGGAAGTATGGGCAGCCAGCTAATATGAGGAGACAGAGAGAGTTGGGGAGATAGAAGATAGAGCCAAGTATTTCGGTGCATTAATGGGCCAACTTAAGTAGGTGCCATTTCCTTTATATTGAGATGTGTTTTGTAGTGCATGTGTTGGAAAAAGAAAGAAAAGAGCAAGAAGAAAAGAGAGAGGGCATAGGGCTGATGTTGGGGAGCCCCTTTGGGGGTCTCCCCCACCAGATTATATGTATGCATTTGTTAAAGTGAATGTGTGAGAGAGATGAGGATAGTTTGTATGAGATATGTATGTTTGTATTAGTGTGAAAGTTTAATAAAATGTGTGTTTGAGTGTGAGTTTTGTGAGTCTCTTTTTCCCACCAACATCTCTTGATGGAATAATGAAGAAAGTGTACAAATAAAGTTGTCAAAATCGATACAATTTAGTCATTTAAGTCGTCAAAGATCCTCCCATTTCCGACAAGATCGTGATGGAGATTCAGATATTTGGGGGTTGAAGAGCCAAATGTTACAGTGACAAAATCAATAGCTAAAAGTTATTTATGTGCAAATGATAGGAAGGAGACATTTTTTCTTTGGCTGGAATTGAGAAAGGGTCTCAGGCAACGATCGAAATCTTATTTCGGTATACTTTTACTGGCCAAACGAGAAGGGAATCGAACTGAGACCTTTCTCAATATATTTCTCAGTCATTTTGAAGAATGAGATTGATTCGGGTGTTCTTCAGATAACCCAAACCATCTTGCTTTCCCACCAGATCTCCTATCCCGAATTTGGTCCCTATTCCAAAACGGTAATTTTCAACCATTTTCTATAATGTTATTCTTGAATTACTTCAAAGGCCCGTCATAGTGATGAACTAATTATTTTTTTCCTTGGTTCACAAATCAAGCTCTACCATATCATGTATGCACGGTTGGGGATTGCGTCTGAAATAAAAAAGAGTACCACGCTGACAATGATTTCGATTTTCAGAGGTTAAATTCCTAAAACACCCCCTCATCAATTCCAATTTTCCTAGAACACCCCCCTAACCTTTAAAAATGTCCATACGCACCCCCTCATCTTTCACCATTAGCCACATTGACCCCTTCTGTTAAAAATCCATTAACGGGAGGAAGAAAATGACAAGTTTACCCTTTAAAATTTTTAAAGTGCAAAACACATCCTCTTCTCTCTCCCTTCTTCTCCCCTGCGACTGATATACTTCTCCCTCTCTCTCCACGTTTAATTTCTCTCTCTCTCTCTCTCTCTCTCTCTCTCTAGGGCTAGGTTTTTGTTCAAGGTAAAGAAGAGAGAGAATGGCTCCTATTCGTGTCGTTGATGGCGATCGGAGTGGGTCCAGACGCCGAAGGCTGAGGAAGCGATATTCGTCGGAATTGAGTGGGTCTTCTTCCGATTCGGAAGGGAAGATTGAGGTCATGGAGGATGACAATGATGATTATCATGATCATGATAACGATTCATCCCTTTGTCTGTCATCGGATGATAGTGACGAAGGTGGTCGCAAAATGACCAAAGCCGAGATTGAGATCTACAATAAACAGTCTCCACCACCCCAACTCGCCGTCGTCAATGGCTGCCGAAACAGTCTCCATTCTGTCGTTGCCAGTGGAAGACTGAGAAGTGTAAATATCGAGAGAGAGAGAGAGAGAGAGAGAGAGAGAGAGAGAGAGAGAGAGAGAAACTAAGGCCTCCTTTGGGTAAAAAAACCATTGTGGTTTATTTTTCGTCTTTATTCACAAAACTTTAAGTTTGACTAATAATTTTATACTTTTTAGATTTCCCTCGTAGAGAGGAGCCAAGAAACCACAACAAATCGACCGAAAACTAACAAATGCAAAAAAAAATTGAATAAGGACAAACCAAAAAAACCAAAAAACCACCAAAAAACCAGTTTTTTCAATTCACCCAAAGGAGGCCTAAACGTGGAGAGAAGGGAGAGAGAAGAGGTTGTGTTTTGCACTTTAAAAATTTTAAAGGGTAAACTTGTCATTTTCTTCCTCCCGTTAACGGATTTTTAACAGAAGGGGTCAATGTGGCTAATGGTGAAAGATGATGGGGTGCGTATGGACGTTTTTAAAGGTTAGGGGGTGTTCTAGGAAAATTGGAATTGATGAGGGGGTGTTTTAGGAATTTAACCATTTTCAGATTATGAATTACACTTCACTGTTCAAATGTTAAAACATGAAACTGAGCGCATAATTTAGAACTTAAAATTTGAAATAAAACACATAGCTCATATATAAAAAGATGGATTAGTGGACGTTGCATGCATCTTAAAAAAAATGCATACACGTGAACAAAGGGGCATACCTCAGGCGGATACCGTTAAAATTAAACATAATTTAAACTTCCTAATCCACCATTCGATCTTGACAAACTGCCTGCACTTCCCACTCCATTGGCATACAAATTAAATCTCATCCTTGGCCTACGAGCCTTTTCCAATTTCTCATAGGTATGAGATGGGCCTACGTGGCTATCATGCGTTGAAGCGTCTCACTGAACAAAACAAAAAAACATATGAAAAAATAATCAGCAAACATTTCGGTAAGGAAAGCGTAAATTGTCACTAAAAATTAACTTTTAACAATTGAACACATGTCACAAATTCAAATGCTAAAGGATGAACTGTTTACTAATATTCGGATGTAGAAAATTGATTTTAATATACACATCCTACATTTGCCCGTGTTCGGATTTTATAAATTGAAGTAATTGTCTTAAGTCATATTTTAAGTTCTGAACATATAAACAAAATTTAGTTTTAAAAAAATAAAAAATACTGGGAAGTAAGGTACATTTTCCAAACATTAAATGCTGAAAACATCGTGCAAATTTAATAATGGGAATTTGAATGGCGGACGACGAAAAACGTGAAATTGAAATCTAGGTCTTCCCTATTGGGTTGTTTTTGCCTTCCAAACCACCATTTTCTTCCCATCATCTTCCTTGTCAACCTCCGTGCCGCTTGTAATAAAAAAATGAAGCCCCATTGTTGTTTCTTCTATTTCAAAATATGAGAGTAGTGGGTCAATGGAAGGGAAGAACCTTCCATGGTGGCTCCATTGAGGGAGAGGTGAGAAATGGGGAGGAGAGTGAATATATTTTAGGATAGAAGAGAGGAAGAAGAGAAGATGATAATGGTGGGTGAAGCTGGCCCTTGTCAAGCCGCCCTTCTGGTTGGGTTGTCAACCTAAGTAAGAGAAATTGCTTTGCGTACATACTCTCAGTCATGGAATATTGAGTCAGAGACCCAATGCGACGGTTTACATGAAAATGGTGTAGTTGAAGTATTAATCCTTTTGCTGTGGTAAAGTTGATTTATCCTTGTTTGGGTAGAATATAGAATTGATATCTACTACTACCTTGTAGCTTCTGTTATTTGCTGGTTCATTCCAAGTCCTCTGTTATTATGTTTTTGTCTGAGATTTACTGCCAATTTCCTTTGGAATAGAGGTACCCTTTTTCTTCTTTAGTATGGTGGGCATTACTTGTTTGAAGAATAATGTAGATTAGTAATATGCTATTTGAATTTGAAAGAACGATTTATCATAGAACTCTGGACATCTGGTTCCTCAGCAGTTGCATTATGTGCGTTTATTGTTTAAGTAGTCTTAAGGGATGAGAGTTAGAGAAATAATTGTTTAATCCCGTTTTGCAAACAATTGCGGTTCTCTCTGTGGAACCACTCGGGGTGGTACAATTCGAGTCTACCAATAAGGTATGTGCCTCTCTTTCTCTCAAATTTGAGGAGTTGGTAAAAATAAAAAATAAAAACCTAATTGGAAAAATTTTCCCCCTAATTTTAAGTTCCTCCAGTCTAGTATTAGTTCAGTGTAACAAAAATGAAGGTTAGGCCAAAATCTGGGTGGATTGTTCTCTGTTGGTTTGAATTTACGAAGCTTATCATTTATGGTTTAAATTTTCCATATCCATATCTGTCTATAGATGAAAACATTGTGGGAAGCGGGGGGGACGCTGTGCGCACAGCTGCTGTGCAACGTGCTGCACGGCGAAACGACGTCGTTTTGATGTTTTTTTGGCTCCCCTCAACTGCTTTGCAAGGGCTCTGTTTGGCACCCTTATTTCCCCATTTTTCTCATCCTGCCAAAAACGACTGTTGCACAGCAAAATGAGGTATTTCCCAACAGAATGGGGTTCTTGCAAATGGGAAAACAATTTCCATTCGAGATTTTTTCAGCCTATCACGATCACCATTTGTGATGCATAGAGGCTGGTAAAGTACTAAAGTTGCATCTTAGTGCAGGAAGAAGACACTTTTCTCTTACAAAATTAAATAGCTGAAGGAACAAAGAAAGACTTCCCAACATTTTGTACTTACTGATGGAAAAGCATCGTTGCTGTGCAGTAGTTGTTTTCAGCAGGATGAGAAAAATGGGGAAATAAGGGTGCCAAACAGAGCCCTTGCAGAGCATTTGAGGGGAACCAAAAAAACATCAAAACGACGTCGTTTCGCCGTGGTGCACGCTGCACAGCAGCTGTGCGCACAGCATCCCCCCCGATTGCTTGTGAGCAACATTTTCTGGGAATCGTACCATCTGGTGATAATTTAAAAATGTTTACTTTAGGTCTTCTAACTTACTCCTCTTTTGGCACTTGCAGGAAAGTTCAGCACAAGAATGTTGTACAATTCATTGGTGTATGTACCAAATCTCCAAGCTTATGCATTGTTACAAGTATAATCAAGTGTCTCCATGAAAGTCTGGTGAATGCAAGTGGAAGATACTTTTTGTTTTACTTTGGAGTTGGAGTTTTTTTTTTTTTTTTGCCTTCATTTGGAGCCTTTTCTTATTCTAACTTGTCATATTTTTGGGGTAATATCTTCTCAACTTTAGAATTTATGTCTAGTGGAAGTGTGTATGACTATCTCCATAAACGAAAGGGTGCTTTTAAGCTACCATCTTTAATAAGGGTACCAATCGATATATCAAAGGAAAGCCTAGATCATCTTGAATCATCTCTTCCCTAGATGTCATCTATCAAAATTTTTGGAAGAGCTATCAGTTGTGAACACTATTTTATGTTGGTGAAAGTTTTTTTTTCTTTTGTTGGTGACTGTACGTTGGTGAAAGTTGAATTCAAGGAAAGCCTACATCTGTCTCCTTTGTCCATCCCCAAAAGTCTTTATTAGTTCCATTGATCTGGTATTTATGAAGCATTGAAATTCGGTATGATTAAAAGATCAAGTCCAAGCAATGTCTGAAAGTACTTTGCATAATATTGTGTTACAGGTTGTCAAGGTGGCTGATTTTGGAGTTGCTCGAGTGAAAGATCAATCTGGAGTTATGACACTAGAAACTGGGACATATAGATGGATGGCCCCTGCGGTGTGCACTTATTTATTAGTAGTTCAAATGAAATCTTGTTCTCAGCCAGATATGATGCAGTATAGGATAAAAAATGATATAAGGAACGACAAAGGCATACTTGTGTTTTTCTTCATCTTTTTCATAATCTGATTCTCACCATTGTGTATGTAGGAATTCAAGGTTTGAACTGCTTTCTCTCCACCAAGAGGTTTCAATTCGGAAAAAGTTACTAAGTTTTTGTCATTTCGCTGTGATGTTCCTCAAGTGTTCAAGTAACAAAAGAAGGCATCAATGAAAACTGTGTCAATGCTACCCAAAAACTGGAGAAGGACATCCTGAATTGGGGCTAAAGGCTAAACACCCAAAAACATATATCTCTCGAGAAAGACTTGGGGTGCTGCACATCTTCATCATATTCTGCAAAAGATCAACTCACTTAGAGTCTTCCAAACAACAAACTAAAGATACCAATAGGATGCCACTTCATTCTGCTTCTTTCATTAGTCAAATCCTGAAAAAAATTTGGTAGACTCTCCTTGCTTTATGGCCTAGCCCGACGCCTAGCGTCTCAAACTAACAACAAAATTGAGCCAAATTCACGTAGCAATATGAGCCCACATTGGACATTTGTCAGCCTAAATTAGCATTCACAATCCAAATTCACAGACAAACTACGTATCAACAATCCAATAAATCTAAATAATCAATTACATTCCAAGTTAACTTCACAAATACATACAACATTATCTCATCATTTGTGCACTAAAAATCTAAACACAGTTTGTGAGAGCTTAAAAAATGCACTTTGGGACTGGCGACCAAAAAGTATAGAGATAATAGATTCAGCCATATAAACTGCAGTACTACACCATGTTTGAATACATTAAGAAGTGCCATAATATCATAACGTCATTGAAGGGCTTTTTTTCATGTATTTACAATATCCAAGGGCCAGATGTCCACTAGGGTAGTACCATTACAGTAACCAATCAGTCATCCTGGAAAAAAAAAAGTTTTGATTTGACCATACCTTGTCAATGCAAGTTGGCCTAATATGGATGCAGACATTTTCAGAGAGAGTGCAATTGTTTGGAGTAATGGTGCAAACGTATCAAAGATAGAGTGCAATAAGCAAAATCTCTCTTAAAAAGTTTGATTTGACCATACCCTATAAGACAGGTTGGCCTAACATGGATGTAAACATTTTGAGACAAAGTGCAATTTTCTGGAGTAATGGTGCAATTATATGGAAGATAGAGTGCAATATGTAAAATCTCTGGAATTTTTTTTTTTTTATTTGAGCGTATCCTACCAAGGCAAGTTGGCTTTACATGGATGCAAACATTTTGAGAAAGAGAGAGAGAGCGCAATTGTTTGAAGTAATGGTGCAAGTATATCGAAGATAGAGTGCAATGTGCAAAATCTCTCTCAAAAAGTTTGATTTGACCATATCCTACAAGGCAGGTTGGCCAAACAAGGATACAAATATTTTGAGATAGAGTGCAATTTTCTGGAATAATGGTGCAATTATGTGGAATATAGAATGCAATATGCAAAATCTCGAAGAAAAAAAAAAAAGAGCTTGATTTGACCATACCCTGTCAGGGCAAGTTGGCCTAACATGAATGCAAACATTTTTGAGGCAGAGTGCAATTTTTTTCATGTATGGTGCAATGTTATGCAAATAGAGTGCAATACACAAAAATCTCTCCCAAGAAAGTTTGATTCGACCATACCCTGTAAGGCAGGTTGACGTAACATGGATGAGATTATTTCGAGGCACAGTGCAATTTAGTTAAGTTATAGTGCCAGAATAAAGCAGATAGAGTGCAATATGAAAAATCTCAAGAATGGTAGAATAACCAACTACAAATGTATCCAGAAATTATGTAAAAAACAGGGGAGATGCTTAACAACGTACTTTTTAAATACAGTTTAGCACCAAAGAACCTGTTCTCCATTGTTGAAAGAAGCATAATGAAGGGGCATTCTATTGTTATCTATAGTTTGTTAGTCTAAATAATGATTCGGTTGATCAATTCTAATTTTCTTTTGTTGTTCTCTTGAGAGCCATTAACTTTACCCCATGCAAGAATTGGTCTCAATCGAATATTAGCAAATACATATTTGATTGAAAGTTTGAATTTTTTAGGTCTACAACTAGATAGATCAGAGTTGAATCGAATATCAGTATATTTTTGGTCTAGAACTAAATAGATCAGAATACCCAGAAATTAGAATTGAATTTTTCAATAAAGTACTTACCGATATTCTGAAGAGTTCTTGTTATCAAAGCGGAACCCACATCGTGCTCAATGTGGGTAAATGTAACTCCCTATAATTTGGAGAGTTTTATAAGTGAAATGTTCATTTATAGTGCAATGCTATTGCATACAAAGTGGGCTTAATTCCAAGGACACCCCCTAAACTATCACGTTTTTGCAACATGACCCCCTAAGCTTCAAAACGTGCCAACCTGACCCCTCTAACTTTTAAAAGGTGCCAACATCACCCCTTCCCCTAAAAACCTTTAAATACATGGACGGAAACGTGTGAAAAGCCCAAAATACCCCGTTGGTTAAACTAGTTTTGGATGTTTGGGGTGTAGAGGATACACTTTTCCTCTCTTGTTCGTTCTCCTCTCTCTCTGTCCCTCTCTCAGTCGATGACCACCACCTCTTTCTCTCCAGTCGACGACCACCAAACCAAACCACCATGATTGATCTTCTCCCTCTCCCTTGTCCACCATGATCAACCACCACAAACTCTTCAGGCACTCTCGAAACCCTCTCACTCCCCAAAAAACACACCTAAAACCCTAACTCAGCGTATAGAAACCCAGATCTGTCTCTCTTTTTCAACGCGGTCCAGGTCTCGAAGAAGAAGGTCTCTTTCAACGCGACCCCAGGCCCGACCCCGAAAAGGTTCGAATCAGAAAACCCTATGTTTGTGTTTGAGTATATCCGAATGTATATGTATATGTATATTATGCCTAGATTTTTGCAATTATTTTAAGGTTTACTTTAATTGAAACTTTAATAAACCGAAACCCTAGATTTTGCTACCGAAACCCTAGATTTCTGTAATATACATTTGTTTGTGTGTGTATATTTAAACTCTATATTTCTTTGATTGAATCAAACCCTAATGATGAGATATGAATGTTTTTATGTTTAGTGCTTTAAAAAATTGGAGATTTGAAGTTTTTTATGTTCATGCCATTTAAAAATTGGGGATTTGAGATGAAGACCATGTATAATATTCCTGATAGTGGTAATTGGCTTAATATTCTTATAATACTCTACGCTTAATATTCCCTAATTGATATGCTACTGCCTGCATGACTGTAACCACTAGTAATCCACAGTTTTTTGTTAACCTTTTCCATATGATAACCTGTTTTTAGTTTTTTGATTTTTGGACAGAAAACATGGTGGATTTGAGGTGCATGTTGTATGTTCATGTCAGTGGTAAAATTGTTAGAGGCAACCAAGTTGAGTACGTGAAGGGGGTCAGGGCTGAATGCAAGGTAGATCCAGATTCCTTCTCTTATTATGATTTGGTGGAAACAATTAAGGATACAGGGTATTATGGACAGAAAGATAGCCTAAGTTTGTTTTATACAAAACCAATGTGTGACATGGACACTGGGTTAGTTCAATTGACTTCTCATGATGAAATGCTTCACATATTTGCAGAGTTTTCTGGTAACAAGTACATGGTAATTGATGTGTATGTGCATTGCCCTAATCTTGTTGACATAGGTAGAGACACAACTGTAGTACACCAAGGATGCTTGACTGAAGTGGGAGTTGACTTAGAAGTAAGAAATGGAGATGAACTAGGTGGTGAGGATGAGGATGATGGTGGAGTAGTTGGAGATGAAGATCAGGTTGTACAATCAATGGAGGAAGACAGTGATTCAGATGGTGAGTGGCTACCCTACTCTGATTTTGAAACTTCTTGTGCATCTGTGAGTGGGATAGAAGAGTCCTCTGATGAAGAACAGGAGGAAAATATTGCATTGGTAGGTTTAGGTAAAAACTCCCTTGGGGGAGGTGATGAACAGGAGGAAAGTGATTCATACAGTGATGAAAACTGTTTGGTTGAAGGATCTGATGATGATGGGAAACCTAATTTCCCTGGGTTTAAAGAAACATTAATGAATAACCACAATTAGTAGAAGGGATGAAGTTTCCCAATGTCAAGGTCTTTAGAAAATTGTTGAGGGAATACCACATTAAGGACGGGTATACATTCAAATTTGTGAAGAATGAGTCTAAGAGGGTCACTGTAGTGTGTGCAAGGAATTATGGCTTTAGAATTTTGGAGGTCAATTAATGCATGTTGTTGGGAAAGATGCCAACAACCAAATCTGGTAAGTGTGATTGGAAATCCAGAGGAAAAGGGGTGGTGCTTTATCTCTGACAGGCAAAAGGTATAACTAATCACTTATACATCTTCCTTTCCTATGTTTAATTATTCGGTTTCATTTACTTACCTAACTGAAATGCATGATTTCTGTTTCTTTTCATAGGGGTTGACACAAACATTTGCTGATGTGTACCCTAATGTAGAACATAGGTACTACATTAGGCATATGTACTCAAACTTTTATAAAGTGTACAAGGGTAAAGAGTGGAAAGACCTAATGTGGGGGGCAGCATCAGTGTACACAATTCCTGAGTTTGAGCAAAAAATGAAGGAAATTGCAGAGATTGATCAAAGTGCATATGATTGGTTGATGAGGAAAGAACCTAGGACATGGGCTAGGTGCATGTATGGTACCGGGTCAAAGTGTAATAGAATGGACAATAACACTAGTAAGGCTTTCAATGACAAAGAGGCAAGAGATCAACCAATTCTGACCATGGTGGAAACCATAAGGGGGTACCTAATGACTAGGCTACAAACTAGACTTAAATTGTGCATGGGGTCCCAGGGTAACATATGTCCAAGGATTAGGAGGAGAATGGAAAATACCAAAAAAATAATGGGGGATTGTGAGGTTATTTATAGTGGTGGGACAGTCTTTGAAGTTATCACTGTTCTTAGAAGCTTTGTGGTGGACATAGGAGAGAGAACATGTACTTGCAGGAAGTGGGATGTTTGTGGGATACCTTGTGCTCATGGAATGACAACAATTACTACAGATAAGAGTGATCCTGATGAATATGTTGACAAGTGCTTCCATACTAATATGTTTGCAAAGTCATACAGCCACATCATCAAACCAAACAATGTGGGTTCACACAGAGTTTGATCCTATAAGTCCTCCTCCTCTTAGGAAGAAGAGTGGTAGACCAAAAAAGAGTAGGAGAAGAGGTCAGGATGAACCAAAGAATCCCAAGAGAGGAGTCAGGAAGCATTACACAACCCTCAAGTGTGGACTATGCAAACAACCAGGTCACAATGCAAGAACTTGTTCAAGAAAAACAACCAGTACCATTGTTGAACAAGTATGTATAAATTTATACTTTTGTTGTGTGTTAATATAATTATTATAGATTGCACCAGTTAACTTTAATTTATACTTTTTTTGTCTGTCCAACAAACAGATGGAGGTGGACCCAGAAAGAGTAACAGATGTAGGTGGGAACAACAATTTTGAACAAGTACAACAAGTATGATGAATGTAGTTTAAATTTTTTGCATTTCAATTGTAGGCTTTCTTGTTTTTAGAAGTGTATTTTAACATGGTATATAGTGTGGGGTGGGTGGTAGAGGCAGAGGAAATGGTACAACAAGAGGAAGTTCAACACCTACTGTGGTTGGAGGAAGAGGTGAAGGAAGAAGTGAAGGAAGAGGTGGAGCAAGAGGTGTACCAAGAGGTGTAGGAAGAGGTGGATGAAGAGGTGGAGCAACAAGTGAAGGTGGAGGTGGACCAAGAGGTGCAAACATTGCACCTGTGGTTGGAGGAAGAGGTGAAGCTATTGGAATCAGGGGAAGAGGTGTGCATATTGGATTCAGAGGAAGACCTCCTGTGAGGGATGGCCCAACGATAAGCCTGCCAAGGCCACAGGTAATCCTCATTTGATATTGCATAGTGTAGTCCCTTCAAATGTTGATGAAAGTGACTAATAATAGTAATTAATCAATGTAGGGATGGAATTTTTCTACAAGGATAGGGTCATCTACTGCAATGTGGATGAACTAGCAAGCAGGGTCATCTGCTGCGTCATGTGGCAGTGGTAGTGCCACTGGCAGTGCTACAATCCCAGGCAATAGTAATCTGAGGCAGTATTCTCAAGGAGCAACATCAACACCAAATACCCAGAAATCCACCACTGATCTGCCACCACCCTGACATGTGTTGTTAGGTTAATTTGGTAGTAGTATTAAACAAATCTGCAGTGATTAGTACTATTTTCTGTATGTTGTGACTTAAGTTATCATGTTGACATTACTATTTTGGAACTTGTAATCACTTGCTATGGCTGTATTTGGAACTTGAGGGTCACTGTAGTAGTGGTAGTGCTGAAAACACTGCACTTGACATCACTGTAGTAGTGATTTTGGAACTTGTAAGCAATTTTGGAACAACTTTGAAAATTATGACTGGTTTTTGTTACTTGGCCATCTTGGACAAGTGTGTTGGTAATATTGAACAAGTGACTTGGCTGTATTTACCATATTATGGCTGTTTTTTGCATTTCATTCATGCGTATGATTGTTTATCATCAAGTCTGATAATGCATGCATTTCATTCATTCATACATACTTAAGGTAAATACAAGGGTCTGTTCTTCGTGGACGGCCTTCCACTTGACACAAACACACAAATCACAAAGACAGTGACAATGAATAGGCCTAGCACAACTATGATCTTCCAAAAGAGGTTGCTCTAATCTGTCCACTGTTGGTAGCTCGAGCTCCAATCTGTGCATTTAGAGCTTCATTCCTACCTAGTAGATGCACATTCAACTCAGTCAAGTCTGCTACTTTACAAAGCAAGGCCTCATTTTCTTGTTCCAACATTTCTTTTCCTCTTTTCAAGTCTTCCACTTGTCTGTCAAGTGCCAACTTTTTCGCTTGCATGATCTCGCCATACTTCAATCCATTACGACAGGTTTCTTCATCTACCCACTCAAAGAAATTGCAACCATTTTGTTTTCTGAAAATTACAAAGTGTAGTGTAGTGGTTACTATATTGAAATGATCAGATAACATACATGGACAATTACTTTTGTATTTTACCTTGTAATTAACACAGCCAAGGAACCTTCTTCCTGGATTTGCCACCGTCAGTGACCTCCTCACCACAACCCTTTCTCTGCATACACATTTTGGTAATCCATCATTGTACTGTGTATTTGTGACATGGCTGGAGTACTACTCATGACGAATTTCTGAGAAGAGACAGAGAGAGGGAGAGTTACCAGCAAATCTGGGTTTTGGTGAAAGTGCAAAATCTGTAAATGGTTTGCTGTAAATGGTTTGAAAAATCTGAAATTTGGGTTTACAAAATCTGAAAAACTGGGTTTGAAAAATCTGGAAATCTGGGTTTTCAAAGTCTAGGTTTTGAAAATCTGACAATCTGGGTTTTCAAAGTCTGAAGTTATCAATCTAGGTTGGGGTTCCTTGTCTTGGTAGAGAGAGAGAGAGAGAGAGAGAGCTTCAAATCTGGTAATGGCAAACAAGGGATTGAAATCTGGAAATCTGGTAATGTGGTAATGACAAAAAATTTCAAGGTTTTGAGATTTCCAGGTTGTGGTGGGTTGGGGGTTCCAACCTCGTCTGGAGAGAGAGAGAGAGAGAGAGAGAGAGAGAGATGGAGTTACGTACCTCAAAGGGAAATGAGAGAGAGAGAGAGAGAGAGAGAGAGAGAGATAGATAGATAGATAGATAGAGAGAGAGAGAGAGAGGAGCGGGAGAATATGTGTTATATACACAACTTCCCGCCCATACAAGGGCATTTTGGACTTGAAATTAAATTTTCCGTCCATTTATGAGCTTTTCCGCCCATTTAAGAGCTTTTTTCAAGCAGAGTTGGACGGAAGGGGTGATGTTGGCACTTTTTGAAAGTTAGAGGGGTCAGGTTGGCACGTTTTGAAGTTTAGGGGGTCATCTTGCAAAAACATGATAGTTTAGGGGGTGTCCTTGGAATTAAGCCAACAAAGTGCAAACCTAATTCAGTTACGGTGCAATGTCAAAGGGTGTCATGTTATTTCACTTAACGTGCAAAATTTATTACTACAGAGAGCAAATGTTGTTTTATGAATGCAAAAAGTGGGATTGGCAAACCAATGATTCTTATTCCGGTGCAATGTTATTGTAAAATGGTGCCATTTTTTTTCACGTAAAGTAGGATTAAGATTGCATTCTGGTGCAACATGCAATGTTATTCTCAAGGTCAAAGGGTGCCAAGTAATTCACTCAAAGTGCAACGTTGTTTCAATTAAGGAGCAATGGTTATTTTTTCCAACAAAAAATTGGATTTAGACATCACAAAGGCAACACAGTCGTCCTCATTTAGGTGCAAAGTTATTCTCAAAGAGGGCCAAGTTAATTCACTCAAGGTGCAACATTGTTTCATATAAAGAGCAATGATTCTTTTCCTAACATACGAAGTTGAATTTAAACCACCCAGGCAACCCATTCGTTCTCATTCGAGTGCACCGTTTGATAGAAACACTGCTCGAATGAGAAAAATTTTAGACAATTATGGTGCTAGTTTGGGAAAACAAAGAACAAGTCATGTTATTACAAGATGCAACAAATTTTCATATAAGGAGCATGTTATTGATCCGCAAATCAAATTGTAACAATTATGGTGCTAAGATGGCTAAGATGGCTAAAGCCAGGCATATTCAAAAGTAATAGAGAAGGGAGAAGAGAGGGTAGGCTAAAGATAAAACCAAGACAAGAAAGTCATAGCAGCGGAAAACTGATATCTACTGCACATCCTCGAACGGCATAAATACATGGAATTGATCAGCACATCCGTCACACTAGCCGTTGAGCACGCTGCAGCAAGTGACAGAAACGAGAGTGCCTCTTCATGTTGCACAAACAATATTACAATGGCATTTATCTGTCAAACATGAACTTGCCCCAGTCAATCGTGCATAATTGAAGAGGAAAGATTCTCTAAAAGCCGGCAGTTTCTTTGTGTTAAGAATGGGGACTTTGCCTCAAATGGTCTCTTATGAAGTCTCTATTGCGCCTTGTGAGGGCGGATCGAGGAGTGTATGAAATGAATATGAAATATGAGGGATTGAAGTGCACGAAACACACATTTTTTCCTACTATTTTCCTTAAATCCCTTCGGATATCCATGAACCAAACTCAGCCAAATGAATGGAAGAATCACATCCCGGCTGACGACGATGACCCAATTGATGTAGGACAAGATTAGGAAATTTATTTCTTTTTATTTGGATTACTTTAGAACAAGATTTTGATTAAGAATATTTTCGTTTAGGTAAGAATTATTAACTTTTCATATTAGGTTTGATTTTAATTTCCAATTTTATTAAGATTCTTGGTCTACAAGAATTAGGATTTTATTTAGAGATTTTCTTTTCTTTTTAATGCCGCTTGTTTTGGCATGATTTAATAACCTTTTAGGCAACAAATTTGGTTAGGCTTTTTTTTATTTTTATTTCTTTAATTAGTTTGAGCCCTAGTCGAATTAGGATTTGCTTCGTCTTTAATTAGTTTGAGTCCTAGTCGAATTAGGATTTGCTTCTTCTTTAATTAGTTTGAGTCCTAGTCGAATTAGAATTTGCTTATTATATATAGGGATGTAACCTTTCATTCTATAACAATTGAATCATCAATAATATTTCTAGAGTTCTTTCTATTTTCCTTGTGTGCAAGGTGTTTATCATTTCTCTTGTGGATTCAAGAGCTCGTCTGTTAGAACGATATCTAACCAATTCGTCTACTAGAACGATATCCAGTCACCCATTCGTCTACTAGAATGATATCTAGTCTTCTTCCGCTACAACGCTGCGTCACCAATCTCCTACGGCGATGACCGACATTACTCCCGGCTGACGAAACAAATGTTTAAAATGTTGTGCCCAGCCCTATAGGTTTGCCCACGCTCACACCAATTACACATAAAAATCAGAGAAAATTTCCACTCTATTGTATAAGTCACACATATACAAAACGAGCTACATAAAAACTCTTCAAGAGCCACAAACTGACTCACCGCCGTGACTACATTGATACTCCCACACCTCTCACCCTCTCAATACATACATATATATACTTAGAGAAAGGGAACCAAGCCTTAAAGGCTACGCATGAAAACAGTTGGGAGAAGCTCTGCCGACACTTTGGGTGTAATCCTATGCTTCTTAGTCCACTTGGGAGGAACACTATTGACCTACCAGTCAACAATCACCCCCTCCAACCAAGTGGATAAACCAAAACATTAGCCACTCTAGCATATGTCTGTCCAAAGAACCAACTCAGCATTCCTCTGCTCACACCAGAGGCTCATTCCATCATATGGTCTCACACACTGCCTGGGAAGAGGCTGAAACCCGTCTCTATCGACACACTGCATTCCCTCTCAAGCATCATTGCACGCCCAACTAAGATATACAAACTCTGGAATGTCTTCGTGACCTACTAGATCTCTGTGGCTCATACCGACTTCTTCGCTGATATCCGCACCCCCTGACCAGAATGCCCGCACCCCTTGAGCGGAGTGCCCGCAATAGAGTCTGGGACGCCCGTGCCCAATCACCAAGACACTTTTTGTGGCTTCATCTCTCCTCCACAGAAGGAAGAGAAACCTGCAATGCATTGACTTCACACCATCTCAATTCCTCTGTCTGCAGCCTTCGTGAACATCCCCACAACAATCAATTGCAGTCCATCTACGCAAAAATATCACACACTATCCGATTCGGTATCCGGCACACCTATACTTCTCATGTCATGACTCCTCGTACTCCCATGCCTTTCTATGTGTGTCTCTGCAACTGTTGCTTCTCTTGTTCACCGTCACAAAACACCCATACTACTCGTCCCGTAACTGACATTAGCTCCGTCTGTCAGAACTCATCACGAGCCTATATAGATTTCCCATCATCCTCCTCGTGCAACCCGAAGCACCACTGTAAATCCCGATGATAGGTCTTTCGATTGAACCAACTGCCTCCGATCACAGTTGATCATCTCCGATCTGTCACACTAGTAAGTGCCTGTGTCATTACCAGACGAGCTTATCAGCACCCCCAAAACCAGGTTACTCAGCCCGAAAGAATGTATCCTTGCTCACTATGCTCCGACTAATCACGACCCGATGGCCGTCAAATCCACAATCATCCGATTGCCTTGATCAACCTCTGATCTCTGCAAGTCTGTCCAATCCCTCCTTAATGGGTAGCAATCCTCCTTGTGTCTATCTCTCCACTATAACACCGAACAGCTGTACAAATCACCATTCTTTTTTGTGTATGCTCTCCAATTTGACCCCATTTGTCCCTATTTGTTCACCCCCGCAACTCTCGACCTCCATCGAATCACCATGGTTTGCCTCCGGCTTGACCACATCTCATCTGATTGAGATTGACCTTAACCGTGTCCAATTCTCCTCGATCTCTCCAGATGTTTCTAGGACAGCAAAATACATTCGAATTCGCCAAATCCAAGTCCGCCATTGTATACGAAATGGTCCAAAACTTGCCCAGGGGCTGAACTGTAATTTCTTGAAATTCAGGGTCTAAACTGCATAGAACAGAAACTCTAAGAGGTAAACTGCAATTACCACCCTCTGGCCAAAGTCAATAGTTGACCTTTGACCAGTCAACGGTCATACTGAGATAGCCAGGTCGCTGTGCCGAGACGATCCACCGGTTCGGATCGAATCCATCATGTCCCACCGGGTCCGATTTGACCCAATTGTACCACCCTCCTGAGGTACTTGCCACACTAATCATTTCCTAGCCTTGGATTCCACTAGAAGCTTTTCGTTTTCTTTTCTTCTTCCCCACCCATTCTGCCGACATTACAGAGCCTTCAAGGGAAAAGAAAAATGCAGAGCACTCCATGCTCTGCTTCGACAACCAGTGTATGCACCTCGGTGATCCGTTTTCTACACCGACCACGCCATTGAATTCCTATCGTCGAGAGCTTCTCATTGGTGTGAACAAAATTTGGATCCGACCAACTTCATTTTCGGGCAAAATCTGGCAATGCATCCATTTTTGCTCCCGGAGCTCTAATACCAATTGTTGTGCCCAGCCCCACAAGTTCGCCCACACTCACACCAATTACACACAGAAATCAGAGAAAATTTTCACTCTATGTATAAGTCACACATATACAAAACGAGCTACCTAAAAACTCTCCAGGAGCCACAAACTGACTCACCGTCGTGACTACATTGCTACTCTCACACCTCTCACCCTCTCAATACATACATACATACATACATATACTCAGAGAAAGGGAACTAAGCCTTAAAGGCTACACGTGAAAGCAGTTGGGAGTAGCTCTGCAAACACTTTGGGTGTAACCCCTATACTTCTCAGGGGGTGTTCTATTAACAAAAAATAGTTTTTTTCCAAAAACCGAGACAGGTCATTATCTCACAATACATCACATAAAAAACCGTGAAAAGCTAATTTATTCTAAAATCTGCTTTAGTGGAACACCCCCTTCCACTTGGGAGGAACACTATTGACCTACCAGTCAACATAAAAAAGATAGAATACACATCTACTAGGCCTAATGTCGAGCTCCATGGGGCCACTATACCCATAATTGTTACCAAGAAGCTGCAAAATGAAATGAACAAGTTACAAAAGAGAGAAAGTGGGGCAGAATTAATCATCTTGCTGAGAATTGATACAAATGCAAATGTTGCCTGTGCAGTGTGAATATTAATTTCTTGTTCCTGTCAAGAGAAAACAAAAATGAACATCATAAAAATAAGTTTGGCAAGACACTGTCACAAGATTAAGAAAACTGAGAGACAGAATTTCTATGGAAAAGTTTCCCCCTCCGTCCAAAAACCGTGTCCTCACAGTCACAGTCTCACAGAGAAGATGCTCCTAAAGCCAAGAGCTAACTATAAGACATAAAAGCATTAAGTTAGCCGTAAAAAGTAAATTACACTTTACCTTATCTCTTGTTAATTGTCTCTCTTGTTCTGGGAAATTTCTCCAACCAAGAGCAGCTCTAGAATTTGGGTAGTGGTAACAAGAACATTATTTGTTGAACTTAAATGATATCAATACAGAAAATAGAATCTCACTTGATGATATACATCCTCTATTTACTAAACCAACCATCATAAAGGAAGTTTACAAATCATAAGCCAAAGGATAGATATATACAGATGTGTGTGTACTGTTGATTCACGAAACCCTTGACAGAACTCAATCGAGACAATGGCTTCATGTGACCCCAAGTGATTGGGACTTAAAGCCTCAGTTCAATTTGATTGGTTCATATTATCTACTTACTCTCAAATTAAAGTTACTAAATTTGTCAAAAGAACAAGTTTGGGGCCTTTAATGGGTTTTTGTCCAGCCTAACTTATTTTAAGGCTTCCCATACATTGATGAGAAATTTTTAATGGCTCAAGTACAACACTAGATAATGAACTCTTTTCCTTTATGCATTGGTGTGTGTGTGTGTGTGTATCTATGGGGGCGGTTCCGTTAACACAACGAATAACACAACATTTGACACAAATTTTTTTTTTGTGAACCCCACGCGAATGATCGGAGCCGTTCAATTTATTTAAAATAATTTTTTAAGATTACTTGTAAAAAATCAACTCGTTTGAATATCGGTAAGGGCCTGATCAGTTCATTTAGTTGATTCCTGTCAGATTTTACAGGATAAATTTGAATGAACCAATCAAGCCTTTACTGATATCCAAATGAGTTGATTTTTTACAAGTAATCTTAAAAACATTTTTTAAAAAACTTGAACCGGTCCGATTGTAAGCATGGGGCTCCGATTATTGTTGTGTCAAATGTTGTGTTATTCGTTGTGTCCATGGAACAGCCCACAACTGTTTTCCCGCACTTTTTTTGTGAGGGAGCCCTCATAGGAAACTTCTTATATATATATACACATCTTATATATATATACACACACACACACACACACACATAAAATATCCCAATTAGGGCTCCCTTAAACTCTACGGTGCGGCATTTTTTGTTCGGGATTGAATTTCGACGATCCGAACCGTTAGATGTGTTTAAAAAGTGCTCCCTATGAGGGCTCCCTCACAAAAAAGTGCGGAAAAACAGTTGTGAACCGTTGACACACTTGTATATAAAGGGAGAGAGATGTGGTCACTTGCCACTTAGGGTACTTTTGTAATTTCATTGCCACTTTGGGATAGTTATGAATTTCCATAGAGGTTATAGGGTAGTTCTGTAATTTTCAACACACTTCTATACCTAGCCACAATTTTTGCAATTTTTGACCAAAATACCTTTCTCTTTTTGTTGGGTAGCCTTGTAGGGAGCCCTCATAGGAAACTACTTATATATATATTCTAATTTTTGTTTGAAATAATTTAATTTTTGGAGCAGAGATGACTAATCCATTATGTTTAATAATATCAAGAAATGAATATAAATGCTTCCAATGTTCATCAATTGATTTTGAGAAGATGAGAACATCATCTATGTAAACTATAATAAAATGACAAAATGGGTTGAATATTTCATTCATTATATTTTGAAATTCACTAGGAGCATTTTTTACGTCACTATTCATGCTTTTCCTTTAATGATTATTACTTTTCTTATTTAATCATTACGCTTATTTAATCATTACGTTTATTTAAACTTTTCCATAAAGTACGTAATCTGTGCTTGCTATTCTGTTCATGCTCTTCTGACAAATTGTGCCAAAAATCTTGCCCATCATCTTCTTGTGCAAAATCTTCTTGATCTGATAACTCATGGACATCTATCCAACTATGATAGTATTCTACCAATCTTTTGTATCTGGTATGAAAAATGAATGGGACTTCTTGAATAAAATCAATGGACCTAATTTTCTGAATTGGGTCTTCACAAATTAATTTAGGAATGCTTCCAAAGAGGGGCTCATCAACATCTCCAAGGTGACTTGCTATTGAGTAGGCAAGGTGATGTCTGATTTGCCTTCTGATTGACTGAGAACATATCCAAGTAGGAAATTCATGCCCTATTAACACAATTGGGTCATGGAAACTATTGAATGGCCAATTTGCGGAGATGTTCATAACATGTTGTGCTGGCACTATGCTCCCAAAATTTGTCCATTCAGGCATTTTACTTCTTATTGAAACTTGGCATCTCAATGCTCCATACTTGGCGAAGATATTGTTGATGCATACTGCCATTTTCCTAGTGACTCTGTCAGTTTGCTCAGGGGAAGTAATAATTAATTGTCTAAGGAATCCTTGGTCTAGCAAGGTCATTGGGGTAATTTGAACTTCTTCTCCTTTATAGGTTAAAGAAAGGTCTTGGAAATTTGTAAGATCAATGCAGGCTTTGGGGATACTAAAGATTAAATTACACTTGCAATCCATACGCTCTAATGGTATTTCTTTGCAATGGGGATCAATTTTTGGACACTCTATTCGATCTTGATTTTTGTAGTAGAGGGTATCCCAAGTGATTGATAAACCAGGAATTGTTTGACTAGCAAGATTGACTAAGCTTTCAAACAGGAATTCTTGAAAGTAGTGACCTTTTTGTCTAGCCAAATGTAGAAAGTCAAAGACTATTTCAGGGGGAATTGACTTGAGAATAAGGGATAAAGTCTTGGGTAAAGCTAAAATTTTACTTGCTTTCTTTTGGAAAGACACACTCACGCTTTCACCATCATCCAGTGGGGATGACTGTTTTTTCTCTGCTTTTGCCAGTGGGACAAGAGAGGCTAGAAAAACTTGTAACGGATGCTCTTCTTTTGTTGCTTTTAATTGTTGTTGGCGCAAGATAGCAACCTCATCCTTGATTTGTTGACACCTGTCATCTAAAATTTTACTTGGAGGCATTAGTTTGCAATGCTCGCAAGATAAGTTAGTATTTGAATTGCTTGCTAGAGATGGGTTTAAAGAAACTCCACCTGAAGATCTAGAGGGAATAATTTCTCTAGTCTGCTTAATGTTTTGCTCATGAAAGTAAATACTTAAACTATTTAAGCTTCTTAAAAACTTTTGATTATCCCCACGTGTACTCCAGATGTTGTCTAAGAGACATTGTTGGGTTTCATCAATGCTGTCTAGATAACTTAACTTTCTAAACTAGGAACTTGTTCCATCAAGAATCATTGGTAGGGTGATCCATCCGAAAGTCATTTTATGCTGGTTTGAAGCCATCTGTAAAACAATCAAGCAGAATATTAGTAGGGTAAATATTTTTACTCGGGGAAACAGAGTAATTTTTTAATTGTCTTAATTCTTCTTGTTCAGGTTTTGCTAAAAATTTAAATATTACTTTTTGACCAAAAGGTTTAGTGGTGATTCCTTCATTATTGGTGGTAAAAGGATAAAGTAAACAAATGAAAGGTACTCCTAAAATTACTTTATCAGTTAAATTTTGTACTAGGACAAATGATGTTTTAAAACAAACTTTATCTTGACAAACCTGGACTTTGGGTAATTTATACTTAATACGCATTCTACTACCATTTGCCGAACTTAATTGTTCGATTGTTTTATGATAATATCTAGCGGGTATTAAACTTTCTTGGATGCAGTTTAAATCTGCTCCAGTATCAATAAGGGCAGTGACTTCAATCTCAAAATCATTAATTATTAACTTGACTTTAGCATGCCATTTTTGGATGTTTATTTGATTTATTATATTTAATCTATTATTTTCTTGGTGCTCATTTTCTTCATGATCACTATTTGACTCATCTTTGTGTAAAAGTTTACTATTTAATTTTGGAGATTCGTCAGATGACTGATTATGTATTTCTTCTTCAAAATTTTCAAAACTTTGTTTTAGCTGTAATACAACTATACTATCTTTTAATTTTTTACCATTTTCTTTTATTTTGATAATGTCTTGTTTAATTTGATTTATTTCATGTTGTAAATCTAGTAAAGTAATTTCTTTTTGTTTTCTACTAAATCTATCTATAGTAGCATTAAGGCTTACTATTGGTTTGGTATATTGGGGTTTTTTACTTTGTTGTACTAAAAGTTGTTTGAGTTTTTTAACATATTGTTGTTTTAACTCAGAATCTTCTATTTTACCAATTATGTGTTTTTCAAGTATGTGTTTTGTATCACAATCAGATATTTTTAATTGATTGATTTTTTCTTTAACTTTACACTCATTTTTATAATGACCCTTTTTGCCACAGTTGTGACACTTAATATTACTTTTGTCGTATTTTTTTGTAATTTGTTTTTTACTATGTTGGTACTTTGGCTTTTCATAATATTTATCATTGGACAATTGCTTTTTACTTTTTTTAGAATACTTTTTTTAGAATACTTGTTATTTCTATTAAAATCCTTAATCTGTTTGTGCTTTCTCCTAGATGGTGCTACTGGAGGTAGACCATATTGTTCGCAAAAATTTCCTAATTCATATTTAGCTTTATTTCTATCTTTTTGGGCTTGTTTACTAATTTTCATATCTATGCACATTCTGAGTCCTTCTTTTTGAATAGTACTAATTATATCTCCATAAGTTAACTTATCATATTCAATTACTCCATTTTGACTAAGAACGTCACTAATTTTGTGAGCAAATAAATTTGGGAGTCCGTTAATGAATTTTTCTTTCCAAAATGATTTAGTACAATTATCACGGAGCATTACTCTAGATGTGAAAACATCTTTATACCATCTAAAATCACTTAGTGTTGGACAGTGTGGGTTAAGGATCCTTTTAGTTTGTAATAGGCGAGTAGTTAGTTTTGAGTCATTATTTTTCAATTTCTCAATTCTCTCAAGTTTGATAAGCTCCTCTTGAGCATAGTCATTTCCTTCCACCCACTACTTGTAATCATGCATTTAGCTATTGAAGTTTGAATAAAGTCATTGGTTTGAAGTAAGTTTTTACTTTTTTTTCAAGTTGTTTGAATTTTTAACACGCACTATTGTTTTAACTTGTTCATCGCGTCACTATTTTAAAAAACGCACCACTATTCATAGTTACTATATATATATATAAACAAACTTCCAATCAAGATTTATTTGCCAAAAAAAATCCACAACCTCATGATTTTGTGATTTTTGGGATTATTTCTAAAATGTGTTCTAAAATTTTCAAGGGTCTCGTGAGAAATCATCAAAAAAAATTTTGAAGGGATTTTTTATTGTCAATCTGGTTTTTTAGCTCTAGATCAAGCCAAAAATTATTTTTTTTTATATTTCTCATGAATTTGAAAACACCTTTTAAATTTCATGTTTGACTAGGATTATATTTCGAAATTTTTTCTTTTGGAGGCGGATTTTTTTAAAATTCTGACCGGAAGTGGACTCATGGGGGGCGAAAGCACAGACACAGTAGAAGAGCATGCCAGAGTAGACAGACTACTTGAATAAAGCAAAAGGCAGGAATGTAACGAAAGTTTCAAAAAGAAAAGAATGAAAGCGATGTGAATAGTAAAAAGTACCCAAATAGTACTCAAATAGTACGTGAATAGTGCTAAATAGTGATGAATAGTACTTGTGAATAGTGACACATGAATAGTGACGTGTGAATAGTAAAACGTGAATAGTGCACGTGAATAGTAATATTGAATTCGAAAAGTTGAAAACTTACTTCAAACTGATGACTTTATTCAGAGCAGAAATTCGGAATACATGATTACAGGTGGAAGGAAATGACTATGCTCCAAGGAGCTTTCGGTGGGAAAGAGAATTGAGAGAATGAGAAAACAGACTAACTTTTCAAACTCACTCTGAAAACTACTCTCAAACTAACTCTGCCTATTACAAACTAAAAGGATCCTTTTATAACCAAAGGTCCTGATACTACAATTATTTTACAAGTGCGGTACAAGTGCGGGATGACTCAGCCATGTGGACTATAATTATTTTACTTTTGACTAAAGGGGTAACTTTTCTCCAGCTTTCGGTTGAGACTTGACAGAAAGTTGATGCTATCTTTACTTTCGGTGGAGAGGTGACTGGGTAGTGACTAAAAGCAGATGCTCCTTGACTTAAGGTTAAAACTGCTTTTGGTGATTCCTCATAATTTTCTCCTGACTTATTGATGATGATTTCTTGTGACTTAAAACTTGATGATGACTTTGATGATGACTTGTTGTGATAAAACTCATTTGCAAAGCTAATATGGGTCCTGAGCATCTTGGAATAATGAGTCAATGGGTCTACTTGGGAAGTTTTGTGGCTGATTAACCGAGGACCCATCATCTTCCATTTGACTTGCTTGAGCTAAAAGTTGTTGAGCCAATTTTAATAACTCAGAGCTACTTGGCTTTGATTTTCCTTTTGCTTTTGAAAGGCTAGAGGAACTTGGAATTTTGGATTCCAGAGGCTTGACTTTCGATTGCTGAAGAGCTTGGGAAGAGAGACTTGACTTTTTTGAATTTCTTTTGAATCTGGGATATTTTGGAGTTGGAACTTTTTTGGAAATTCTATTTTGACTTGATCAATAATCCGTTGTTGGGTGAACTTATCCCACCATTTAACTAAGAATCGGCGGGTGATTGTGTTTTCGGAGATATTGTATCTCCATTTGAAAATCAAGGTACTTTATACTTAGCCATGAATAAAAGAAGAGGGGAAATTGGCCAATATGATTTGTCTACCTTGTTTAGAGAGGAAAAATATGTGACTTGGTCCATAAGATCATTGGGTATTATTTCGGGATGACACCATAATGGGACCACCATCGGAGGAACCATGTTGGGAAAACTGACTTGAATTTTTTGTCAAATTGAAAGAACCAAGAATGATTATTGGTTTCATTTTCATGAAGGATAACTTTGGACCATGCTTCAATGTAATCATAATAATTATATGGGATAGAATAAAGGAGATGAGGACCCCGAGAGATTTGAAGGGTGTCCCCATTCTTCCATTGCTAAAATGTCATGGATGTAGAAGAGAATGGTAAATGGTAATTTGGGATTATTCGATCTTGAATTGATTTGATAACTATTGTGATGTTGTAGAAGGATATCTTTGTAAAAGAAATTGACTTTTCTCGGATGATGAGGGTGAAATGCCATCCAGGATGGAAAAAGGATTTTGCTAATTCTATGGGGTTTTGGATATGTTTAAAAGGTGGTTCAATATAGAACAAATTGGAATACGAGATTTAGGGATATAAATGGAAGGAATTCTCAAAGGTTTACTAGCTTGAATTGGTTCAATTTGGACAAAATGGGTTAGATACCACATTTTGTTTTAAAGGGGTATAGTTTTGACTGATTTGAGGATATGCTAAATGAGTTGTACGCAGTGATTTTGGTGTTGCCCAAGAACTTGGTACCATTTACCATATTAATCGGAGAGATAGCAAGTCGATTACTTGTAGGACAAGTTGATTATTCTGATTGCTTGTCAAAATTTGGTTGATTACTTGTAGTGCGGAAACACTGTTTTCCTATTTCTTATTTTTTTTCGCCAAAGCAAGGCTGAATCCAGATAAATTAATTATTATTGTTTACCAAGTAAAAATTCTCTAGTAAGAAAATCAGGAATAGAATTTTGATCTCCTTTAATATATTCAATATCAAAATAAAAAATACTCAAAATTGATTGTCATCTAGCAAATATTTGTTTACTAGCAATATTTTTAACATCTTTTTCTAAAACATATTTTGCACTCTTACAATCGACTCTGACTAAAAACTTTTGATTAAGTATATCATCTTGAAATTTTGAAATGCATAAAACAATTGCTAAAATTTCTTTTTTAATAGTACTGTAATTACTTTGTGCTTTATTCCAGAGACCAGAATGGAAACGAACAATTTGCTCTGGAGATGTGGAACTGACTCTTTGGAGGAGAATGCCACCATATCCAATATCAGAAGCATCTGTTTGAATAATTTTGAAGGAGTTGACTGTAGGAATACCAAGACAAGGCAATGTCTTGACATATTTTTTGACTTCCTTAACAACAGAAGTATGTATGGGTGACCAAGGAGGAGGGTTGTCTCTTAATCTCTCAAATAGGGGTTGACATGTCTTTCTAAGGTCTTTATAAAATTCTGCTATATAATTTAAAGATCCAAAAAATCTTTGTAACTGATTTTTATCTGTAATTTCATCCGGAAATTTATCCGCAAATTGAATTGCTCGACTAATTAGTACTATAGTTGCTTGGTAAATATCATATCCTAAAAATCTAATTTTTGTTTGAAATAATTTAATTTTTGGAGCAGAGATGACTAATCCATTATGTTTAATAATATCAAGAAATGAATATAAATGCTTCCAATGTTCATCAATTGATTTTGAGAAGATGAGAACATCATCTATGTAAACTATAATAAAATGACTAAATAGGTTGAATATTTCATTCATTATATTTTGAAATTCACTAGGAGCATTTTTTAATCCAAAAGGCATTACATTACATTCATAATGTCCAAATGGTGTAGTAAAGGCAATTGTATATCTATCATTGGGATGTAGTTGGATTTGCCAAAATCCACTTTTTAAATCAAATTTTGAAAATATTACTGCTTCACTTAGTCTATTAATTAAATCTTTTTTATTAGGAATTGGGTATCTTATCCATTCTAATACTGTATTTAATGGTTTGTAATTAATTACTAATCGTGGAACTCCTCTTTCAATTTCTGCACTTTTATTAACATAAAAGGCAGGACATGACCAAGGTGATTTACTTTTCCGAATAATGTTATTATCAAGTAAATTATTGATTTCCTTTTTACAAGTTTCCATAACTTCAGGATTCATTTGAATAGGTCTAGATTTTGTAGGTATTTGTTGTTCACCAAATCCTTTTATATAAGGTAAAGTTACAATGTGTTTTTTCCTATGCCAAAATGCACTTGGAAGATTAGAGCAAACTTCCTTTTCTAACCTATTTTTGAATTTTTCTATCTTTTGATTTAAAAATTTATCAGTGAGTTGTTCTTCAATTCTTTTATATCTAATTTCATCTTTTATGAATTTTAGATGTTTACTTTTTTGATTTATCATACAAATAGATTGGGATTCAGAACAATCTTTTAATTGTTTTAATTCTCGACGTTCAGGCTTTGTTAAAAATTTAAAGGTTACTTGTTGACCTAAAGGTTTAGTAGTGATTCCTTCACTATTGGTTGTGAATGGGTAAAGTAAGCAAATAAAAGGTACACCTAAAATTACTGTATCAATTAGATTTTGGACTAAGACAAATGAAGTTTTGAAACAAGCTTTATCTTGGCAAACATGAACTTTTGGTAATTTATATTTGATACGCACTTTACTACCATTTGCAGAGCTTAACTGTTCAGTTGTCTTGTGATAATGCTTTGTAGATACGAGACCTTCTTGGATACAATTTAAATTTGCTACAGTGTCAATGAGAGCAGTGACTTTAATTTCATAATCATTTATTACTAATTTTACTTTAGCATGCCATTTTTGGATAAGATCCATTTTATTTATTATATTTATCGTATTATTTTCTGGATCATAATCTCGGTGATTGTTTTCTTTAGGATTACTTCCTGAGTAATTTTGATTATTTGATTCTAAAGATTTATAAGAAGATTGACTATGTTTCTCTATTTCTTTACCAAATTCTACAAGGCTTTTATTTAACTTTTGTACGATTTTCTGGGCGTTTAATTTTATATCATTATTTTTTAACTCAACAATATCTTGTTTGATAATGTTGACTTCTTGTTGTAGGTCTTGTAGAGTAACTTCCTTTTGTTTTTTATTAAATTTATCTATGGTAGTATTAAGGTTTACTATTGGTTTAGAATATTGGGATTTTTTACTCTTTCGTTCCAGAAGTTTTATAAGTTTTTTAACATATTGCTGTTTTAACTCGGGATCTTCTATTTTACTAATTCAATCAATAAAAAAGTCATCTTCTTGTTTGTCTTTATTAAGAACATTTATATTTTTATTATGACAATAGTTATTAGTACAACCTATTGTGATTTTATTAGGATTGTTTCTGAAATTATCTTTATTTTTGGTATGTATTTTAGAAATTAATGCTTCAATTTTCTCAATATTTTGATCTTGACTTTTTATTGTGTTATCTGGTTTTTCCCATTTAATTTTTGTACTAGTGTTAACTTTTATATAATAATTTTCTAAATAATTAAAAAAATTGAATTTTTGTTCTTGTATCGTTCATGAATTGTTTCCAATTTTTTACTATTTCAGATGTTTGACTAGGATTATATTTATTACGAAATTCTTTTCTATTTACTGCATTATCTCTTGATTTAAATTCTCGGAACAACTTTTCTACATCTATAGTAAAATCTCTATGTATAGTTAATAAACTTTTATCTATAGGATGAGGGGTTATTTCCTCAAAATCAGTTTGGGTTGGTGATCCTTGGGATGTTTCTTCATCCTCAAATTTTGACTGTGTTGAGTAACATGGTTTACTAACTTGTGAAGTTGTTTCAATTCCTTTTAACCTAATTTTTGGATCTAGCAAATTCCTATCTTGCCTAGGTATACTGGATGAACTTTCTGACCTACTAAGTTCTCTAATTTGAAGGGGAGTGTTAACTCGTTGTTGATCAAAACTAATTCTAACTGTGCCATCTAAGTATTGTTGGATATAATCTAAATCTACCGTATCATTTTGTATTCTTTGTGGAAAACTTTCATTTTCACTAAGCCAACTGGCTGGTAACTGGATATCATTCCATTGAATTGTTTTTGGTACTTGGACATTAGCATCAGCAGTGCTACTTTGTATGAGTACAGTTTTGTCTTTTGGACTTTTGACTAAGGCGTGAATATTTAAATTAGTTTTCATGCATTTGTAATAAATACGATAAATTAAAGCAATTGAGTGACTTCCTTCGAGCATATTGGTAATTGCTCCTGCAGTTTGAATATTTAAAGTTAATGTTCTTAAAATATTTTTATCTCTTAAACTAAGTGGTAAATCAGGAAAACAATTAAAATATACTGGACCATTGTGTAGACTAGATTCCATTAATCCTAACAAACTATCACTATATACTGTGAATCTACTATCTCTTGAAGCTAACAGGATTGAGGAATTAAGTCCTCTTCGTGTTAGGGGTTTGACTGCAACTTGTACTAAGCCTACATGAATAAAATTATAACCTCTTTCTAGATGTTTTTTAACTGATTCTTTACTTAAAAGAGCACATCTTTCTTGTTGTTTTGTAATTGCATAAACTTGTTCTACAGTTTTTGCTACTTGATCAGTCTTAAAAGTATCTTCTAAAAAACTAGTTTTATAAATTTCTTTTACTGGGAATTTTGGTATATTCCAATTTCCTAAGTCTTGATATTCATGTTCTTCTTCGTTTACTATGTCTGGTATGGACGACATCGAAGCCATTGAGCTAGTTGAAGAGCTGCACCTAAATTATCTATTCATTATCTTTTTCACTTAAAAATTTCTCTTAATATTTTTTCCTGAAGTTATCTTTTTTGAGACCTAGCCTGTATACTCATACCCAATTGGTGACCCTATCCTCACGACTGCCTCACTCTTAGGACTTACACATCTAACAGGGCTTCAAGCTTGGGTGGCCAGAGACAGGATGCTCAAACGCAGATAAACAAGGACAAAATACTAATTGAATTTTCTAAGTTTCAAAAATAATTTACTGATTATATTGGTTCTAACTCAACAAGTATTCTAGCAAACAGGAAATAAGAAAAAACGTATTTTTTTTTTGTTTTGCAAATTGTTTTTGGAAAATCCGAGCCGTCAATGTTTTGAAGAAGGTGTTTTCAAGGGTCCACGCTGAAAATTTTCAAAAAAATACCGGGAAGGGCTTGATCCAAGACAAAATAAAACTTGGATCAAGACCTTCCCGGTATTTTTTTTTTTGAATATTTCATGGAACATTTCAAAAAAATCGTCAAAAATGATCGGATCATGGAGTCCCGGAGTCTCGGATCCCGTTTAAGACTTCCTAGTCCAAACCTCCGAAAATAAGAAAAAATGATTTTTTTGTGTTGCAAATTATTTTTGGAAAATCCAGGCCGTCAATGTGTTGGAAGGTGTTTTCAAGGGTCCACGCGGAAATCTTCAAAAACAAATCTTGGGAAGGGCTTGATCAAGCAGTTTTCGCAAAAACGTAAATATAAAGTTTTTGCGAAAACTGCTTGGATCAAGCCCTTCCCGGTATTTGTTTTGAAGATTTTTCGCGTGGACCTTTGAAAACACCTTCTGAACACATTGGACGGATCGGATCGTCAAAAAAATGTTTGGATCATGGAGGTCCGGAAACGGGAGGTCGGGATTAGAAGGACTCCCTAACACACACACACACACACACACACATAAAATATCCAATTAGGGCTCCCTTAAACTCTACGGTGCGGGATTTTTTGTTCGGGATTGAATTTCGACGATCCGAACCGTTAGATGTGTTTAAAACGTGTTTTTAAGGTCCACCGCGAGGATTCGTCAACAAAAAAAAAAAAGGCTTGATCCGAGCACATGGAATTCTTATCATGCATCACCTACCATGCAACTTCATACACACAATCATATCCTAATAATCTCACCCCAACAGGCAAAAAAAAGACCAACGATGCATCCTTTTTCAAACAGTAAAAAATCAACGGCTTCCAAAAAAGCACCCCTCTGATCATTCTTTGCAATGGTTCGCCTCTTATAAAAGAAAAGATCAGAATCCCTCTCCCTTGCTTTTCTGATCTTACTGTGATTATTGCTTACTCAAAAACCAGAAAACCAACTGTAGCAATTAGCAAAGAACAATTGCAGAGCCCGGGGTTCCCATTTTGTTCTATAACAAACCACCAAAAAATTACATCAGGTAATTCCATATTGGCTTTTTGGTCCAAATATTGCTATCATGTTTGTTCCAGATTGGTCTTCGTTTCCCATTGGTCTTTTGTTCCGTTATCCTCTGTATACCAGTTGTTCGGTGAAATGGCCACAAGAAAAAAAAAACTAAAGATATATATTGCTTTGATTAAGAAACTGACTTCTCACAATTGTTCGGTCTTATGGTTAATTATTTAATAGGACAAAGGCCCATTGGTTCCTCCACAACACTTGGAAAATGGGTAGACCCAAGAAGATTAAAAGTGTTGCGATGTCGAACAGTGATACAATGAATCCAGAATCTAACGATTTTCAGGTTGATTCTACTATTTCCATTGAAGAGACAACCAAAAAACGTACCTATACGAGGAAGAAAGCAAACAAACAGATTGCATCTCTTGACAAAAATGGCAACATTAATGAAGAAGTTACTCATGGACATGACTGCAACAGGAAGGGAGACAACGCTAAAGAGATACCTAAACTACAAGGTAACCAATCATTGTTGGGGAGTTCCTTATGTGGGCTTAAATGTCCTTTACTTGGAAATGTCTTATTGTGCTTATGCCGAGTTATGTTACCGGTTCTTTAATTTTACACAAATATCAATATTTCAAAGTTAAACAAGTAAATGTTATTGATTCAGGAAAATTGGGATTACGACCCTTCATTCAAAGTTAAATACGCGTAAAACTCTACACATACAATATGTACGAGCAAGACTCAGGAAAATTTGAACATTTACAGATTTCGTTATTGGAATTATCCCATGTCTGTTTTTTGTAATAGTGTTGCATCTTCATATAAACAAGTAAAAGTTTATTTATTTGGGAAGATTGAGATGACGAACCTTCATTCAATTTTAGTAATACGCGTAAATCTCTATACATACGATATGCATTGGCAAGACTCAGGAAAGTTTGAACATCTACAAATTTCTTCCTTGGAATTCTCACACGTCTATTATTTTTTTTTCCATTGGCCCATTAAACACAATCTAGAAGGAAGTTGGAAAAAGGATTTAAATCTCATAATAATAGCTAAACTACACCACATTAGGAGTGATGATAGACTGCTTGGTTCGGTTTTTAGTTATCAATTCAAGAATTAAACAGATTCTTACATATTGAAGATTGTGAGACCCAAACCAATTGAATCACTCTTTCCATCCCTTTTTTAGTGTCGACGATTGCATCTTGGGTTGTCCCTTAATAAGGATGTCTTTTGAAAAATTAATGGGTAAAATTTTGTACTATTATCATTTTGCCTTTTGAAAAGTTAGTGGGTAAAAAATTAATGGGTAACAGTTGAGGATACGTGATACATGCGTATAACATCGTGAAATGTGGACATTATGACCTATTTGCAGATGCGGACAAATTGGAAAAAAGAAACAACGGAAGGAAGTGCTCCGCAGTATCAACATCTCATATGCAACAAGAAATAGAGCAAGGAAGTTTGGAGATCAAAAAGAAAGAGAAGGAATAAATCCATGCAGGAACAACCTTCTATTGCTATACTAGAGAAGGAATCAACCGAAAAGTCTTCCCAAAACTATCCAAAATCGTCCAAAGGTTAGTTAAATAGAAAATGTGCGTAATGCAACTTTGAAAGATTAATTGGAGCATACTGTATCTACATATTTTACCCCAAACAAACAAACGGAGCTTATATTTTCCCCCATTAATGATTCTTCAGAGGAAGAAATTGCCAAAGGGATCATCACTATAAATCAACTTCGACCTTAAGATAGGAATTGGACTATTAAAGTTACCATCCTGCAAAGAGGCTTGGTGGAACCTGTAAGGACCAAGTTCCGGAATTCTTTGTTTTTGGCAATTCCGTTTGACAAAACACACATTTACATCGAGTTGTAATTTTATTTTTTTAGAGTGTCTGTTTAGGTGTGGAAAGGAATCATCTCTTTATGTAATGGTTGAGAGTGCGGTAGTATTTATTTTAGGGGCGAGTTGATCAGGTTTTTTTACTTATTCAGAAGTTGCTGAACGACTTGCTCAAGCAACCTGTCAAGCAAATCTGCTGTTCGTTAGTTGCTTGAGCAACTTGGTTCTTGCTTGAGCAACCGCTATGCGCCTATATATTCGCATCAACTAGGTTAAACGAAATTTGAGCAGCCACACTTTATTCTCTGCACTCCTACTCATCCTTAAAACACTTGTGGCGGCTAGGGTTTGTGGACCTTGAAGATCTTTGAAGACCGGATGCTTAGAGTTCATCTTCAAGGGGTTTAATGCTTCAAGAATCAACTTTCAGTTAGAGTTCTTTGGTGGGATTCCGAAAGTATCCAAGGAAGGCTTGTGCGATTCAAGGCGTTGGCGATCAAGATCACTGGGTGCGGTGTACGTGTGACTCGGCAGGTGATACTTAGAACGTTGTGAGGATTTACATCGTTTGGATAGGTATATCTGTAACTGCACAATGAGTATAGTGATTTTGATTCCTTCCCGTGGTTTTTTACCCATTTAGGGTTTTCCACGTATATCTTTGTGTTGTGGGATTTGATTGCTTGCGTGAATTTCTGTTGGTTGATTTAATTAGTGATTCGCATTCATACTGTTAGGGTTTTAACAGATTTTAAAGGAACCCTGTTTTTTCATAACCGTATTGTAACTCCAAAGGATCTGGCAACATGTGGAAACTCAGACTAATGGATGAACAGGTATGTCTATCTACAAGTTTATTGTACTCTCTCATATTAATGTACTATGATCTCAAATACTGAATGATGATATAATGGGAGAGTAAAGATTTTTTAAACCTATAACAATTAATAGTGATGCAAATTATGAAAACTAAAATGTTTTTATTCATCTGCGGAAGTTTTTGTACTAAAGTTTTAGTCGCTATATATTTTGTCAAAACCCTAGGCAATTTAGGGAGAACATGTCTCTTACTATTACCATTTTGGAATGGAATGTTTAGGGAACCAAAGCAATTTTATTTAATGATGTCATCAATCAATTTGAGCAAACATTCATAAAAGAAAACAGTTACATCATATCCGATGGCTTGGTCAAACCGGTAAATGATAAATATGCCAACGTCCACAAAGAGTTTGAATTAATGCTGATGAATAATACTCGTGTGGAGAATGCCAAATTGGAGATCACATTGAATAATTTTCCGTACGAGTTCACTTCTTTTGAAGACCTACAACATGCTGGCCACAATGATATTGTTGGTATGTGTCAAGTCATAATTACATTCAAACATTAATATCGATCTCTAACCATTCTAAAATCGAAAAACAACTTAATCTACTTCCTCTCTATTGCAGATGTACTTGGAATGGTGGTTAATGTTGAGCAATTATCCTCGATAAAGAAAACTGGAGGGGTTGGAACAATGATAAAGCGGAATGTAACCCTTCTTAATTCAAGGTATGCCATGACACATTATTGTGAGCAAAATATTTCAAGGCATAAGTTTTAATCCTCCAAGTGTTTTGATGCTTACAGATCTGAAGTTATTGTTCTCACACTATGGGGTGATCTTGCCAAAAATGAAGGTGAAGTTCTAGAACATATGTCAACAGAGAAACCGCCCATTGTTGTGTCTAAAGCAAAAGTGACAACATATTCAGGTATCCTCAACATATGCGCATATGTGAGAGAGAAAGAAACACTACTACGAACCAACGAATAATTTATGCGTTATATCCCTTTAAACTACGTAGTTTATTCAGATGCTAACTAATTATTATCGAATGCACCCATTAAAACCAGGTCTACTATCGTTGTCCACACTTTCTATAACAACTCTTCAAATAAAATCAGCATTAACCACACCTAAACTGATGAAGGAATGGTATGTCTTTGATAAAACCACATTTCCAATCTTTATATTTGTGGTCGGAGATGCAGGAAAATAAAAATCATATTTTTTGTAGGCTAAGTACTGATGGGAAAGAGGAAAATCCAGAAGAGATATTGTTGCAAAACAAACTTAAAATTGTAGAAAAGGTGACAATTGCAGAACATATTGAGAGACCTTCAAATGGCTTTGAGGTAACTCTCCGAAATAAATGTTTATAAAGAACAAATACATAATGGACGAAATTGTTTTCTCTTTCTTTCTTTCTATTTTTTAGAAAAAAAGCTGACCATTTTCAATGTTTTATATTATACCATAACTATATACAATTAATCACTCCATCTCTCTATTGCAGAAAATGTATTGCTACTTTGAAGGATCGATCATATTAGCATAGAAAACATGGAAAGAATTTGGTACGAATCATGTGTCAAATGCCATAAGAAGGTCTTTGTGATTGACACAAAAGCAGAATGCCACAAATGTCACAATACCAACACTGAAGTTTGTCCAAGGTATATCATATGTTAAGCAATATCAATCTTTATAAAAGTTTTGATTTTTAATTACCTAAATTCACAAAAGTTAGAATATCTAAACCAAATAATTAATATCATGAAATTAGGTATATGATCAATGAAGCTCACTGTAGGTGACGGAGTGCGCCAAATTAATATCACATTATTTGATGCAGCAGAAAAGCTTGTTGGTTGTAATATTTGTCAGATTTATTTGATTCATTACCAAGAAAGTACAACTATATTGAACACAAAAATGACATGAATAACAAATTCCGAATCCTGTGCCAATAAAATAGCATGAATAAGCAAATCCTAACCAAATATGCCCATCACCATGAAAGCAACAAAAATAAAACCAAGAACATAGGTTAAAATCGAGCAAAAAAACCACGTGCAACGCACGTGCAAACCTACTAGTATATATAAATAAGCAAAACCCGACACACCCCTTGTTGACCCCGACACCCACCCCCACAATTATCACCAACCTCTCTCTCTCTCTCTCTCATGCGTGACAAAATTGATGGCATATGACTAATTTCTCTCTCTTCAATTTTGAGGATGAGTTCAATTTTGGGGTTCAATTTTTTAGGAGGTTTAGACACTTTGGGGTAGGGTATAGTGGGTTTAGGCACTTAGGGTATCATATAGTTTCATAGGGTTTTAGAAGTCTAGGCATTTTCATACCATTTTGGGGGTTTAGGCACTTTCATACAATTTTGGGGGTTTAGACACTTTCATTGGATTTTGAGGGTTTAGGCACTTTCATGATCTAGCGGGGGCATTTTTGGAACGTATGGGTGATTTGTCCTCTTGACATTAAGAAATTAGTTTGTCCTGGTTGCATGATTTGCCCCTATACTATGTCCTTATCGAAGAAGTTCCCTCAAAGTTGATTTTCATCTACTTTGCTCAATTTGAGAGGAATTGAGCATTGACCAAAGGATTTTCCCAAGAGCCCACAATGTTCATAGTATCTAGTTTGAAGGCACTGAAAAGGATTTTCCCCCTTCTAGTATCGACCCATCATAGTCAATCTCCACGTTCTCTGATTCAGATACACCAAGATTTTCCTCTATCATCCCATCCAAACCTACAATTTCATCTTCTCGAGGCATTTTCTCACTCTTCCCCAAATCAGAATCTAGGGATTCTTCATTCTTCGTATTTAATTCTCGAGTATCAGCATTCGCATCATGGGTATTAAAGCCTAGGGTTTGATCAAGGGTTTTCTGAGAATTGGGCTGTGAATTATGGGTCTATGTTGACATGGATTCTTGATCATTACTATTAAATTTGGGAATAAGGATTTGAGGGGAAAAGCCATTAAGGTTGAGAGTAAAGAATATTAGATCACCTGAGGTAATACCGAAAGACTGGAGAGAGTCTTGAGGCGAAGGACCTTGAAGCTTGTGTTTCCGATTGAGGGAGAGGTGTACAGAAGCAGGAGCAGATGAAGAAGAAGAGATTCTCTGAGCTACGACTTCTTTGAGGTGCTGCAGCGAACAGGGATTGAGCACTTCGATTTTGAAGGTTTCTTACGATGCGAGCGACCTGAGTCTGAGTTTCATGGTGTGAAGCGAAGATAATAAGGAGATGAATAGTTTCCAAGGCAGATTTGTCTTCATCGTCATCCAGATTCGCCTCCCTTTCGCCTCCCCTGAAACCCTTTCCCTGCCATCTGCCAACCTCACCGGCGGACGGCTCCGGCCGTCCTCCTTCCCTCCTTCGATCCTCCTTTTCCTCCCTCACCATCCTTTTTCGTCCTCACCCTGAAGCTGCGTTTCTGGTCCTTTTTTTCCAAAACCCTCGTATCAAATCACCCGATCTGATCTCTTCGTCTTAGTCATATCATCACCACACTAGAACAGAATGCAAACTTTGGGTTCATCGCGCCCATCGCTAGCGGCGAGTGAGGATCTCTAATCAAGACCAGGAGAAGATTGGGATGTTTCGTCATTGAAGTACTTCGTGGAAGGTCAGTATTTCGATTTGAAGGATTTCGGGTTCCAGATTAATCTCTGGCTTAGTTTTGGGAACGATTTAGTCACTTTATATCTCTTTTTACTCTATATTTTGGGGTTCTGAATATGGCTATTCATAAGTTTGATTCTTCACCCAAATTCACTCTTTTTGTGGATAATCTTCCTGATGATGTGGGTGTTCACTGGTTTAGACATTTCTTCTCCCAATTTGGGGCTATTCGTAGAGCTTTCATTCCTAAAAAGAAGAGAAGCAAGAGATCTGGTCAGCCTTTTGGTTTTATCACTTTCGGCTCTAAAAATGAAGCTTATTATGCAATCTCAAAAACGAACTCTTTGCGGCTTGATGGGAGAAATCTGCTTGTTAAATGGGCTAGATTTCAACCTAAGAATGTTGATTCTAACTCTTCTAAGCTGTATGCAAGGAACAATTTGGATAATTTGGGTAATTCTAGCTCTGAACCTGTTTTGGGATCCAATAATCAGCCCAGAGAATTTGTTGATAGTGCCACTTTTAATGTCAAACCTCTTGCATCTGAATGGCTCTCCAGAAGCGCTGTAGTTTTGCTGAAGGATCCCTCTACTCCTGACCTTGTATCTAAAGCATTAGATCAAGCAAACTTCCCTGATGTTTCAGTTAAGTCACTGGGGGGTCTTTCAATGATCTTTACTTTCTGCTCAAAAGAGGTTAGGAACCTAGCTCTTTCTGATTCTACTCTAAAAGATTGGTTTATCTCACTCAAACCTTGGAATGGTGAATCTGCAAGTCTTTCAAGATTTGTATGGTTAAAATGCAGAGGAATGCCATTACAATCATGGAATATCAATACCTTCAAGCTAATTGGGGATTATTGTGGTGTCTTCATCAACACTGATGTTGAAACTGCTTTAGAGCACTCTTATGATGTTGGCAGGATTCTCATTTCCACTGATTATTCGGAAAAGATTGAGGAATGGATTAACATTATTGTCAATGGCAAAGTGTACAAAGTCAGAATCTGGGAAGAAGACTGCGATGATCCTTTCAATACTATTTTCAATGATAAGGTAAATATTGGGGTCCAAACAGAATGGCTTAAGGAGAAAGATAGGGAAGTTATACATGACTCTGATGTGGCAGAAAAGAAAGGCATGGAACCAATCATTAAAAGTATGAATGACAGCAAGGAAGCTGAGGTGGCCCTCCCAATAAATACTGATGATCAAATCAACAATACCACAGGTTCAAATTTCTCCTCCTCAGGGATTGGATCATCATCTTCGGGAAATGAGAGAGTGCTTGATACTTTTGAAGTGGATCCAAACCCCATTATAACTGCAAGTTGTTATATGGCACAACATCCTGAAGAAAATCAAGATAACCATGATCAAGGTGATGATGCATTAATTGATGATGTGGCTACTCTTGATAATCCAGCATTGATTGAGCTTGGCTGCAGCCATAGGAATATTGCTGAGGACAATCAAGTCATCTCATCAAACGATGTATTAAATGAAGAAGGAGAGCACAACCATAATGAATTTGTTGAGGTGTGTCCTCATGCAGATTTTTTTGATTGTAATAGTGTTTCCATTCAAGCAACGGTAAAAGGTGCTAAAGGAAAAAAAAAGAGGAAGAACATTGATGAAATTCTGGGCAATCCAAAAGTGAACAAGTGGAACCAAAAGGGAAGAAAGGGTAGTACGAAATGTGTGGTTTTTAGGTCAGCTATCGCAGCTGCTGCTCTGTCTGCATCAGTATCATCAGAAGGGATCTGCAACAGAAATAAAAACATTCTTAGTGAAGCCCAAGCCATTCGACAGATGAACAGAATTATTGGTTATAAATATGATGGAGAAGATGAAGAGGTGATAAGCAAAATTGCAGAATTGGAGGCTCAGGATAAGGAGGGTATGAAAGATAAAATTCTGACTCAATGAATTCTTGTCTTCTCTTATCCACCTTAGCATGTTGATCTGTCAAGACCATTTGGTGGGAAGAAATTTTTGATTTTTTAGATGTTGAGGCCATTGGATGTGCTGGGGATCTTTTATGTGCCTGGTGGGTTGGTTTTGGGAGTCTTTCTTCTTTTGCTTTGCTGTGGGTGGATCTTTTGGTTTGGGTTTTGGATGTTTTTGCCGTGGGGTGTTGGGTGAGAGCTAAGGGCTGTTCTTACATTCCGGAACCGGGAGGTGTTTTTTGGAAGGCCATCTGCTTTTTAAATTGTTGATTTAAGCTGTTGGATCTGTCTGATGATGCTGTAGTACATCTCTATGTTCATAATCTGTGGTTTCTCCTCTCTGAAATTAAGATTGAAGACTGAGGTATTCTTCCTTCGATTACTGCTTCTGCTGATGCTGTTATTGTCTTGGTGCTATTGGTGCTCTTCTGGTTGGAGTTTGTTTCCTAGGCCTACTTTTTCGTATCAAAGTTGTATGTAGTCTCAATTTTGGGAGTTGTCTGGGTTTTGGTCGGTTGACCTCTTGTTAACCTTGTTAGCCTTGTTATTTCCCTTGGGGTCCGGGTAGGCATATGATTGTCGCTTGGAGGTGTGCTAACCTAGTTGGGATGCTTTCTTGCGTTTTGATGCCGTTTCTCTCGGTCCCTTTTAATCTTTGTAATTTGTTTCCAAAGATTAATAAAATTTCTTTGCCGTTCAAAAAAAAGAGTAAGCTGGTGAGAGTAACAGGAGGGGGAAAATGTTGGACTATTTACGTAAGGTTTACCACTTACGTGGATTTATTTTTTTCCTTGTCATGGATTCGATTATTTCCAAAAACCTTGCCATGAGAATGTCATTATTACTTTTAAATACCACTGAATTGTCAACCCCCTATAAATAATCTTACTATTGCACTGTCCATGGAGACATAATTGTATTCTATAATACAAACATTGCTCAAATAAGAAAATTTTTAGACAATTATGGTGCTAGTTTGGAAAAACAAAGAACAACTCATGTTATTGTAAGATGTGAGAGCAACTGATGTTATTGTAAGATGTGAGAACTTTTCATACAAGGAGCTAGGGTCTCCAAACCAAATTGTTACCATTCTAAAACACAAATCAAACACCAATTTTAAAGTCAACGGAGACCTAAACAATTTATAGTGATGAAGGGTTTTCAATCTTTTGGGTGAAGGGTTTTCAATCTTTTGGGTAAAGGGTTGGGTAGCTCAGACCCATTTCCTACTTCTCATGGCTAAAGGGTTTTCAATCTGTTTTATGTCTAAAATGTTAAAACTTTCATATCACAATAAACACAAAACACTGAAATGTAAGATACGGCACAAGACATGGAAATCATGAACACCGTCAATCAAATATATTAGATAGTAGAGTTAGGAAAATAGTCTGTGAGATCGATGGAAGTCACGACAAGTCGCTATCCTAAAGTCGTATTCGCCTCCCTTCATGTAGGTTATGACGGTCCAATACCACTCCAAGATACAACCCATAAATCTCACAGTATGTATCCACATTACACGATCAGTGGAAGACGGGGGTGCCATGCAAGTTTTTCTCTAATTGCCCAGAGGATATAGAAAATAAATAATGAGAGGAGATAAGGGAATTCAAGAAGTCAAGATGTTAAAAACCCTTGTATGATAATTCTCTATTTATAGAAAATGAAATGATTCTTCGCAAAAGTCATGTCCCTTGTATGAAAAGGCACAACCCATAAACAAACCTCTTTATTTAGATTCATAAAACTTAAAATCCCAACAATCCCCCACAAGTTTTAAAAATTTAAATAAGGCATAAAGCATATATAGTAAATAGAAAAATAGAAAACATTTGGGCAACATAATACCATAAAATGGGCGTAGGTGTCTTTCAGACTTGAACCTCGCTTAGTGTTGACAGTCTCATACTGAAGAAATCTCAGTGAACTAGGTCTTGAACTAGACCCCTTTACCAGAATTCAACATGGTACACATATGGTTAGCGCTATTAATGGCCATGTGCTATTACTGGACTTAGGCGATGGTTAGCGCTATTAATGGCCATGTGCTCGTCTTGATTCTCATGAGAGTTTTAGGAAATAGCCCTAATCCCTTAGTCGTGGCCCCACGACGACTCTCACTTAGGTGAATCCTTCAAGGATAGAAGTGACGGAGGTTTATACAGCGACAATATAAGCGCCTTGGATTCATTCATGGTAAAACCCTTCCTAACCAGTCACATTTCATCAGCACCAATGTCTTTTAGGGATGAGGGGGAGAACATTTTAAAATTGCTCATGGCATGTCTTCGAATATATAAAGAGTGCTGGTATTCGAGCCACGCAATGTAGATTGTTTCTGCCACATTGAACTTCCTTCATGGGATCTCCAATCAAAGAAGTTGGGTTACCTCCGTAGGTGACTCCCTAGGGCTTACACCCATCCCTCTCGACATTTAATTTTATGTATAAAGGATCTAGCACGCGCTAGTCCAAAGGCAATTACTCCTCTTGGGAGGTCACATAATTTATTCACACATGCCTCAATAATTGGCTTCTCAAACCTTATTCTCCTTTGAATTTAGGAGTTATATCTTTAAGCACTAACTTTCATGCATTATACTCGAGTATTCTTTAAGAAGTGTCGACTCACACTCTATCTTGATTCATGCCGGCTCTATACGGTACACCTATAAAATTTTCAAACACAAGTCTCCAACACAAAAGTAATTAGTAGAATCTTCCTTCGATAAGAGAGTAAACCAACACCGAATTGTAGTCGCATCACAAAATCATACACAATTCCCTCGTATCATATCCAGACTAAGATGTTTCACAATTCAAGAAACATATAGAAGGTGCACATTTAACCCCACATTACTCATCTTCGTTAATAAAAATATGTGTACCCCCACATAATTATTGTTCCTTACGAGTAATATGGGTAAAGACTAACGAGCCACAGAGAAATACAATTTAAATCATGCTTACACAAGCAAAACCTCAGATAGGGATCAGAACCCCATTTCTATCTTTCTCAAAATAAGACCACATGTTATATTTCATAACTCCGTGATAATTAACTTTCAAGGAAAACATCCAAAATACTGTCATTGGAAATTAGTTGAGGATTACATCCCATATTCCATATCACATGAACACTAAAGCAGACGTAGTCGCAATCATCTACATGTTGAAGTCGTAAGTAAAATTACTCTCCTAGTCTCTTCATATCAATTTCAACCAACATCAAAGAGATGATGATTATAGGTGCTAAATAAATTTTTGAAGCTTTCTTGAAATCAGTCAGTCAGTAACTCATATTCCCCCGCAAGATTCAAAACTTTATAACATAAAGAATAGCACATGAGGTAAATGGAAGAACCGAAGTTAAGTTTTCTACATCATAAGTCAATAGAAGACTAACAGTGAATAATAATCCACAAAATCCACTATGGTGTTCAAACCACAAAATCGACTTCGGTGATAATTAAGCCAAGTTAGATTTAATGTAGATAGAAAACTAAAATAGCGATTAGTCTATGAGTATTAAGTCCAAACCACTAATTCTGACAAAATAGTGAGAAACATTTTCCCAAACCAATTCTATTATGAACACAAACTAGGAACATATTCCGAAAACCCTTATTCACGTTATGAACAAGGTAGTTACAAATTCCAAAGGTTAAACTCCATGAACACCCCCTCATCTATTCCAATTTTCCTAGAACACCTCCTAACCTTGAAAATGTCCATGCACACCCCCTCATCTATCACCGTTAGCCATCTTCACCCCTTCTGTTAAAATTCCGTTTGTATTTGCAAGACTACAACATTTTTAAGACAATTGCCCTTCAATAGGGCTATATATATAGGGGAAATGACCGATCAGAGAGAAAAGGGGCAAATTATTACACTTCCATGACACACTTATTGGCAATCACGGTAGGCATGGGAAGGAAACAAATAATTCCACATAAATGGCACTACAATTGTGATAGACGAAATTACCCCTCAGGTGAAAACCCAGTATATCGTCCTCAACACGAGTGCAATGTTTTTTTTTGTGGGTGCAACACAATTGCACCCAAGGTGCAATAAAAATGAACCCAGGGTGCAATACTGGAAATTTATTTCCAGAAAGTTTGGTTTGACCTCACACGCACATCCATATATACCAACACGAGTGCAATGCTTTTTTTTTTGTGGGTTCAACACAATTGCACTCAAGGTGCAATAAAAATAGACCCAGGGTGCAATATTGGGAATTTATTTCCAGAAAGTTTGGTTTGACCTCACACGCACCTCCATATATACCAACACGAGTGCAATGCTTTTTTTTGTGGGTGCAACACAATTGCATTCAATGTGCAATAGAAATGGACTCAAGGTGCAATGCCGGGAATTCATTTTCAAAAAGTTTGGTTTGACCAAACACTGGCACCCCCATGTGAACCAACACGCGTGCAATGTTTTTTTTTTTGTGGGTGCAACACAATTGCATTCATGGTGCAATAGAAATGGACTCAGGGTGCAATGCTGATACTATGGACCTAACATGCAATGCTTTTTTTTTTTGGAGTGCAACACACTTACATGCAAAGTGCAATTATAAAAAAAATTAACCTTTTCCAAAGCTCAATTTTTACCCAGGGTGCAATTGAAATGAACCCAGGGGTCAATATGCAATTTACAAAAGCTCTTGGCCACACTATATCTTCTTCAAAGGTCAAGGGTGGTCCAATGTAATTTTGTCAAAGCAACCCAAATTAGGTAGAAAGACTGATGTTGGACCTGAATCTCACCTGCTTCCCTTCCAATTCCATTTCCAATCACTACGAATCCGTTACGGAGAAGTTTCCGGAGCACGATTCAAGCACCTCCAATTCCTCTCTCATCAATGTGGACCCGTCGTCCAACGCCGACGACCAAGACTCCTCGTCCACCACCGCCACTAACCATGTTTCATCCAAAGATTTGGGCATTCTCTCTCAGGTTTCTCTCTGGTACAATACCAACCCTGGATCGAAGTGTTTGTTGGGGAGCCCGTCTGCTCCTTTTTCGCCGGTGGCGGTGGTGGTCGGTGATGGTGAGGCTCCGTTCGCAGATGGAGAGATGAGAGATGTATTACGTTGATTTGGTGAGGGAAGAGGGGGGTTAATTTGTGAAGGATTTTAAAGCACAGGGTAATTTTGTCCGGGAATTTTTCCCATGCCATGAATCTGGAATTATTATTCCTCTACCCATTAGAGCATCTCCACTCTTGGACCAAATATTTCACCAAATTTAAATTTGAGTAAAAATCACCCAAAAACCCACTCCACTCCTTCACCAAATCCTTCACCAAATTTGCTCAACACCAAATTTGCTCAAATTTTTCACCAAATTTGATCAACACCAAATCTTTCACCAAATAGGCAACGGCTCTATTTGTTCCATTGAAGACTTGTTTCTTGTTTCCGAAGAAGAGGAAGAAGAGGATGAAAAGAATTGACAAAATGAAGAAAAAAAAACGAAAAAAAACTGTTTTTGACAAATTGGTGGGAAAGTTTTGGAGCCAAAATGACAAAAAAAAAAACAGTTTTTGACAAAATTTTAACTAGGATTTGGCTAAAATGTGGTTTTCCATTGGAAGGGGTGATATCAAATCAAGTTTTTGACCAAATTTTTACTCAATTTGAGTAAAAATTTGGTGTAGGAGTGGAGATGCTCTTACCTAATGATATCCAAAAAGTGTCATGATATTGTAATATTTTGCCCCTTTTCTCTCTTATCGGTCATTTCCCCATAAATATATAGGTTCCACTTCCTATCCGGACTCCGGACTTCCGGACCTCCATGATCTGAGCATTTTTTTGACGATCTGAACCGTCCAATGTGTTCAGAAGGTGTTTTCAAGGGTCCTCGCGAAAAATCTTCAAAAAACAATACCGGAAAGGACTTGATCCAAGCAGTTTTTTGCAAAAACTGTAAAAGAAGATTTTTCGCGAGGACCCTTGAAAACACATTTTGAACACATTGGACGGTTCGAATTTCCCAAAAACAATTTTTAACGTGAAAAATTTACATTTTTTCTTATTTATGGGAGGTCCTTACTAGAAAATTTGCCTATATATATATACACACGATGATGTACAATTGAAGGAGATGTAAATTTTAATGGATTTCAACGGAAAATTGTCCTGTTTCCTTCTACCAATTCAATTTTGCAACAAATTCAATTCTTCTATCAGGAAATTTTGGTGGTCTGGTGACCCGAGAGAGTCAAAAATCCATTGGATTAAGGGGGAGGAGCTTTGCAAACCAAAGTGGCAAGGGGGAATGGGATTCAGGGATCTAAGAGATTTCAATTTGGCTTTGCTTGCCAAACAGGGGTGGAGGATCATCAATAACCCAAATGCATATTGGGTCAGAATGCTTAAAGGTATCTATTTCCCAAGATCTAATTTTCTGGAAGCCTCGCGAGGAGCTAGACCTTCTTGGGTTTGGAGTAGCCTTTGCCAAGGAAGAGACCTCTTGATGAAGGGACTCAGATGGCAAGTAAATTCTGGTAAAAACGTCAAGTTCTGGAATGATAAGTGGGTTCCTACTCTGGAAAACTTTCAAGTTCAATCCAATGGCAGAGATAATGAAGAGCAGACCTTGGTGGCATCCTTTATCAATCCTATGAGTAAAGATTGGAATTTTCAAGAATTGAGAAGATGCGTCTCTGAGCAAGAAGTGAAGGCCATTACCTCCATTCCCCTCTCTAAATTGGACGAACCCGACAAACTCATATGGCACTGCTCAAAGAATGGCATTTACTCCGTCAAAAGTGGTTATCATACTGCCAGATCAGCAGCTGTTAATAACCTCTCAACTCCATCTTCCTCCTTCCAACCACCTCCCTCCCTTTGGAAGACCATTTGGAACCTCAACATACCTCCAAAAGTGAAGCACTTCTGGTGGAGAGCTTGTAGAAACATTCTTGCCACTAAGGAAAATCTCTTTAGGAGAAAATGTTCTAGAACTCCTACATGCCCCCTCTGCCATAAAGCAGTGGAATCAATTGAACACCTCCTGTTTCAATGCAAGAAGACCAGGGATGTTTGGGACTGTTGCAATCTGTCAGAAGTTCTCAAATGGGATAACAGCTCTATCTTGAAATGGACTAACGATGTGTTGGACAGCAAGCTGGGAAAAAGCAACATTAAAACCCTCCTTAGTAGGGTGACCATGACGGGATGGAGTATTTGGAAGGCTAGAAATGAAGCAATTTTCCAAGGTTCCCCTATAGCTGCCAGGAATATAGCAGTGAGGATGGAGCAAGCTTGGGAGGAGTTTCAATCCATCATGGTCAAATCAGCTAGCCCTTACTCCACAGGTTCTAACATTCCCTCCTCTACGGTTATAAAATGGAAACCTCCTGATAATAACCATGTGAAATTCAACTGTGATGCTTCTTGGAAAAAGGAATCTGGAGACGGCTTTGGGGCAGTGGTTCTAAGGAATCACAAAGGTGAGCTCATAGATGGAAAGAAATTCAAAGTTACTGGCCCATCAACACTGGTGTGTGAAGCCTTGGCTCTAAGAGAAGCGTGTCTAATGGCAAAAGCTCTTAACTTCCACTCGGTGCAGATTGAAAACGACAATAGAGATCTTATTTCCTTTTGTGTCTCTGATTTAGACCCCCCGTGGGAGTGTGCTTGTATAGTTCAGGACATTAGAGCACTTGTGAAAAACTATAATTTGCTTTTGTCTTGGATCCCTAGAACCATTAATAGAGTTGCCCATTGGGTGGCCTCTTTTGTTTCAGGAGTACTACCTCAGAACTGGGTGTCAGTTATCCCAGCTGAGCTCAGTAATCTCCTCCTTTTGGATTTTTAGTTTAATACTATTGTCTTTCTGTTCAAAAAAAAAACGGAAAATTGTGCTTTTTTTTTTTGGCGATGGGTTTCTCAAGAATTGAAGGAGATGTACAATTTGTGGGCTATTTCAATATTCACTTCTTTGCAATCTTGTGCTTATATATGCAGAGTGCTTTTGGCAACCTCGCCCATCCCGGTGCCCCTCGACCGATGTCGGCTGACCTTTCCCCACCATCTCCATCTTCTTCCTCCAAGGCTTCCTCCCCCACCATCGTTTTCCTTACTTCTCCCCAACTGTGATATTTCCACTAATAAAACCCTAGATTTTAAAACCCTCTTCCTCCACTCAAATCATCCCTCTATCCCTGCTTTTTCCCTCTCCCAATCGATCACTATTTTAAAAAATCTTGAGATCCCCAGGTGTTTAAGCGATCTTTCTCTGTCGGTTGATTTGGAATGGGTATAGTGCTTGGGATATTAGACCGAGGGTATTTTGGGCAGTTTACACATAATTTGACATGTATGACTAGAGGTGTATACGAGCCAAGCCGAGTTATGCCATGTTCAAACTCGGTTAGCAAAATATTTATTAAAGCTCGAGCTCGGCTCGAACTCGTCACGAACTTAAAAATTTGGCTCGAGCGCCAACATTCAAGGAAGCGAGCTCGGCTCGCCTAGCTCGTGTAGCGGAGCTGCAGATGCGTAGGTGGCTGGGATTTCTATTTATAAGAGTCCTTGCCTCTGAGATTTTGAAGATTGGGGGATGTGGGATAGGGAAAAGCAAAGGAAGCAATTCAGCTTCCCCTTGTGCCTTCACTTGCAACAATCCCACATCGGAAAATTATACTCCAAAGGCCATGAAGTCTGTCTATAAAACACATGGGCCTGCGAATCCAAAATCCGAAGCTTTTGCATGGGCATACATATGTATGTTCATGTATGCATATGCTTATGTGTAGGCTCGCGAGCCCACTCGAGCCGAGTTGTTGTAAGCTCAAGCTTGGCTTGATAATTTGACGAGCCAAAAAATTCAGCTCAAGTTCGTTGTTTATTTGCTGAATCGAGCTAGAACGAGCTCTTAGCCAGCCGATCCAAGTTGAGCTCGCGAACGGCTCGGTTCGCTTACACCTCTATGTATGACTATGAGGAACTAAAATTTTCCTTCTCATGAGTTGGGAATTTGGCAAACCCTGCCCATGTTTTTGGAATAAGTTGCCCCAACCACCGCAGATTTGGAATTCGACCTTTTCCTTTCCTTTCAAAAGCATTGTCACGTGGGCAAGAAAACCCCAACATACTGGACTGTTGATGTCCTAGAGATAGAGATACAAAACATTTGGCTTCATGATGGGTTTTTTTTTTTTTGGTTGAGGAAGAGAGAGAAAATCATGATGGTTTGATCACTAAGATGCTAAGATGAGAATCTATTTTGACTTCAAATAGAATCACCCAATATTAAATTCTTTACACGGTTTTTCAATCAACTTCATAGGGCTCATGAATTTTAAAAATCCCGGTATGCAAAGGTTATTAAGTTCATTAAGATTTTTACAACATGCAGGATTAATCATATCCAATTTCCCTTCCGTCAATAAATCTACGTAATTAGCTATGCATTGTTCCTCCAGGTTATGCTGTATAACGCACTTAAAAGGGTTCCATGCCATAGTTTTCGAGGGGAAGAAAGGCAACCAGACAATCAGAATAACACTTGCGATAGAGGCCCATTCCATCCACATTTTCCCCGCGCGCGTCCTCCTAATGAAATTAATGGCAACGCCACTAACACACTTTAAACACTCATTTAAAGGGATGTTGGAAGTATACTCAGTAACGAATTCTTCTATTTATAGTAGGAAGATGAGTATATCGAAACTCCTTTCATTTACTTCATGTAGTTTTTTTCTGTTTCAATTGACTTATTAAATGCACCATCAACCGTGGCCTATATCAGTAAGGAAAACAAAAAAGGTAATAATAATGTCAAAACTGTTTTTGTTTGTGTCAAAACTTCAGTGCGTGCACAAAAGGTTTGTTTCTTTAAATTTCAGCTGTTTATTTGTTTTAACTGTTTGTTGAAAAAATCGACAATGTGGAACCACCGTGACAATAGCGGGCCGACATCATTCATTGATCACAGACATCTGACAGCCGAAACAATTTATCGTTGGATGTATCCTTCATTTGTTTTGGTTTTGTCTTATGTTCTTCTTCTTCTTGTCTTTATTATGTTTTTCTTTCGCAATCATCTGCGTAACGTCCCAAATTTTGGAAACGTTAATATTATTACAATTAATAGGAATAAGTCTGAATACATCTGAATTTCAATATTCTCCAAAATACATTTATTTTAATAGGGTTGGATCTACAGCTACTCTTAGCCCTCGGTGTGGTCATTCCCCAATTTGGCAACTCCTCCGGCTCTGAATTGTTCCAAGCTGTCTGACGTAATACGTCAGAGTCGCAGTGCAACATCGTGGTATTATGCCAGGGTTACACAAGTGCAACACCGTGAGCGATATCCACCTTTATATCCCCTTTCTAATATATCATCCTTCTCCCCTTATATACATATCCCGCTAACAAACAAGACGTTAATGGTGGCAAGCCCAAACAATGCCTAGTTAAAATATGAGAATTGATATTGACACTCCTCATTTTGTTTCTATTAGGTGAAACTAAATCATCCTTGCACTTTATAATTCCATTTTTCTCTTCCTTTCAAATACAAGTGTGGTTTGGTAACCTCATATAATAGAGACAAAAAAGAGAGTGTCTACATCAAAATGGGTAGTGTCAATATCAATCCCCTAAATTATATGGTGAACAGTACATATTTTCAGTTTAGCTACCCACTTTTCCTTTAGGAGTGTAAATATCAATTTCCTAAATTATATAGTGAAACAGTACATATTTTTAGTTTAGCTACCCACTTTTCACTTTTCTCTCCCTCCCCTTCTGAGATCGGACCACTACCCATCATGGCCTCGTCTTCTTCATGACGGCCAGTCCACCACCACAGCGTCGTCCAACTCCGTCACCATCCAACTTCGTCATCATCGTCCAACTCCACCACGGCAGCTCCGTTGTTTACACTGTGGTTCTCTCTCTCTCTCTCTCTCTCTCTCTCTCTCTCTCTCTCTCTCTCTCTCTCTGATTTAGATCAATTTGTTTTCTGATTTGTGTATATGTAAAAATGTATCGTGATTCTGAATCTTTGATTCTAAATTAGATCGATCATATAGCCTTGTAACTTTGCCCTGCAAGTGTTGATCTTGATTCCTCTTTGCAAGTGTCGAGCAATTTTGTTACGGGATTGAAGGTATCTTTGAAATCTCCGTTTCTCTCTCTGGTTTTTTTTCCCTCCTTCTCTCCGGTCAACACGAACCAACCGAACTGGTCCGAACCGAGGTCTAGATAACCGGTTTCGGTTTAATGTTACTCCCGAACCAACTTTTTCCGGTTCACTCAAATATAACCAAGAACTGGACCGAATTGAACCGGTTTCAACCAACTTTTACCAATCATTTATTAACAAAACATATTTCTCTCTCTTTCCTTAATTTTTTTAATTCCTTTTCCATTAGAATTGTAGAGACTTCAATCATTTGTGATTTGGTCAATGAAGTGCGGTGGTAATGTCATCTTTGAGTTTAATCCACCACAAAGAAGTCAAGTGCTCAACACATGCATGAATCAAAATCATCATTATAAAAAAAAAAATTGCAAGTCCAGCTGAGCTGAGTAGAAAATGAAGCTAACCAGGTCAAGTCGAGCCAAAATACTCAATGTCGGTCCCAGATAAATGATTAGTCCTCTATGTAAATTCTTATGTTTCTCCCCACAAATATAATTAATGGTTGCAGTGAATGCATGTGGGATCAGCGATGCCATGATTTGAAATACTATATATATACACATTGAATAAGAACTCCAAGCTCTCCATCAAAATCTTGTATGATAATCATCATGGAACCAAAAGAGACCCCATGGAAGAAATAATGGGAACTCTGAACAATGGACATAGAGCTAAGTTTCATACACATAATTATGGAGAAGAACACTTATAAACATATGATTAAAGCATGAGAGTGGTTAACTAAATAACACTACAGAAATCACAAGGGCTGTGTTTGGTTAGATAGTTTAGTTTAGTTTAGTTTTGATGATGCCAGCAGGTATAATGAGTGGAGAGAGATAGAGAGGGAAATGATGATGTCATCAAAACTAAAACTAAAACTAAACAGAGAAACGAACAAGGACAAGATAATCCGAGATAAACTATATTAGATTGTCAATCATCGACTAATCTAAAAAATTAAGTTATTAGAGAGAGAGTAACTTTATTATTTATATTTTCAACACCTCCTCACATGTACTCAGATACTCTTCCATAAACAGGCTAAGAACAAGCAATTATTTTATCTAGTAGGTTGTGACTCCTGTGAGGTTCGAACCCAGAATCTATCGTCTACACTCTGATACCTCAAAATTCAATATATATATATATATATATATATCAGTCCCGATCTCCTAAGGGATCCCTTATTAAAAATTTGGTGCGGACCCAGCCTTTTTTCAACTTTCCGGATCAAATTTTGACGATCCGAACCGCTCAATGTTTTTAATATGCGTTTTTCAAGGTCCACGCAGGAAATCTTAAAAACAAATACCCGGAAGGGCTTGATCCAAATGTACGGTTTTATCGAAAACTGTTTGGATCAAGCCCTTCCGGGTATTTTTTTTTTTTTTACGAATCTTCACGTAGGCCCTTAAAAACGCATTTTAAAAACATTGAGCGGTTCGGATCATCAAAATTTGATCCGGAAAGGTGAGGTCCGCACCAAATTTTAATAAGGGATCCCTTAGGAGATCATTTGTGTGTATATATATACGTAAAACTTCTAGTCCAAACCTCCCGAAAATAAGGGAAAAAATGATTTTTTTTTTTTGCAAATTATTTTTGGAAAATCCGAACCGTCCAATGTGTTCAGAAGGTGTTTTCAAGGGTCCATGAGGAAAATCTTCAAAAAAAAATACCGGGAAGGGCTTGATCCAACTTTTGCGAAAACTGCTTGGATCAAGCCCTTCCCGGTATTTTTTTTTTTTTTTAAGATTTCCCGCTTGGACCTTTGAAAACACCTTCTGAACACATTGGACGGATCGGATCGTCAAAAAAATGCTCGGATCACGGAGGTCAGGAAGTCCGTGCTCGGATCACGGGAGTACTTCTAATCCGGACCTCTCGTTTCCGGACCTCCATGATCCAAACATTTTTTTGACGATCCGATCCGTCCAATGTGTTCAGAAGGTGTTTTCAAGGGTCTACGCGGGAAATCTTCAAAAAAAAATACCGAGAAGGGCTTGATCCAGCGGTTTTCGCAAAAACTGTATATTTACAGTTTTTGCAAAAACTGCTTGGATCAAGCCCTTCCCGGTATTTGTTTTTGAAGATTTCCAGCGTGGACCTTGGAAAACACCTTCTGAACACATTGGACGGCTTGGATTTTCCAAAATTAATTTGCAACACAAAAAAAAAACAAAAAAGCTTCAATCCGGGGGTCCAGATTAGAAGCTGTGCGTATATATATATATACTTCATCCGATCGTAGGATCTATTGTCTGCTGTGAGATTCAAACATGATATCTTGTTATGTACTACAATAGATAATATTCATTTGAATCGTTTTTAATGTATAACGTTTGCGTAAAATCCATGACTATATATTTCTACGACACATACACAAAAAACATAGTATCATAAATGTTAGAATCCAAGGTTAATGTTTCAAATTTATGTGCAAACAGTATGGTTTTTTCTAGATAGAAGTTATAGATTTAAGATACATGTAATCAAAGTTAGCAACCTTTTGGTTTGGAACCTTTTTTCCTGTTTGGTTCTACATTTTGGAATTTGGTTTGGAATCTTGACTTGCTTGAGCGCATTAAAATCTTCATTTGGAAGTGCTTGAAAGGGATTTTACCGGTTAGGAAAAAGGTTGCATCTCGTCTTCAGAATACCAATGCAACTTGCCCGTTGCGCTGAGAGACGGAAGAATCTATTGAACATCTTTTCTGTCTCTGTCCGCAGTCTATTTCAATTTGGGATGCTAGTGATTTTATGAGTTCATCTTTGGGCTATACACAGGACCTTCCCTTCTCTAACTGGCTTCTAGATTTGATCATTTAGCTTCATAGAGATAAGAGAAAATTCTCTTATTTTATCTCGATCCTTTGGGCCATTTGGAAGAATAGAAATGGTGTGGTTTTCTCGAACTTGCCGTTCATTGTGGTTCAAATCATTTCTATGGCTAAGGACTCTACTCAGTGGTTTCTTCGTGCGTCTAGCTAGCTTAGCAAGAGCAGTTTACCCTCTACTCCAACTACATCCTCACCTCGTACCACGAATCCTTCATTTATTATTAAGGATTTTCCTAATTCTAAATCAGTTCTCCGCACCTGTTTCGTCCATGTGGATGGTGCTTGGAAAGAGAAGTAATGTGAGTGGTCTTGGCTTTACGGCTAGTCATCTTGATGGATCCTTAATCGCGCAGCAAGCCTTATCTACATATAGTGCCACGCCAATTCAAACGGAAATCCAAGCAATATATGAAGCTATTAAATGGGCTTTAATTCATAATTATAATGTGGTTTATATTTTTTCTGATTGTCTCAATGCCATAATGCAGATAGCAGGGAGGGTTGAGTGTCACCACCATGACACTTTTTTGTTGCTCAACCTGGCAGCGGAGATTAAGAAGCTATCCTTTTGTAGAATTTCAAAGGTTCTGCGTCAGGATGTCCAGCGAGCTCATCTTCTTGCTAAGCACGCTCTGGCCATTTTTGTTCCTCACCCAGACACTGGTGACGGAAGTACTCATGTCTAGTTTGGTTATGTTGCTCTTATTTAGTTGTTCTGGACCTTCTATGACTTGGTTGTTTGGTTTGATGTTTAATGAAACTTCTTTCTTCTTCTTAAAAAAAAAAAAGATACATGTAATGAATAATGAATTTATGTCGAAATATAATTTTTATGCAATATATTAGAGAGATGCATACATGTCATACACGCACAGATGTATTACGATAATGTGTCTGTGGAGCTTTTTATCAACGTACTTTTTGACATGGTTGATATTCTCGACAACCTCTAAAAGATGAAAAGTTCCGATAATCAAAATGGGCTTGGAAAAGACCTATGAATAGCCAAACACAATGGTCCAGTACTCCACTTAATAGGAGTTGGTTCCAATGGAGTAATATATATACTCCCTCCATCCTGAAATTTTAGTCCACTATAAAACAATCAAGCAATTTTCCAATAAATAGTCATAATACTTTTATGTAAAATTATTCAAATTTTCTCGTACCAATTTAAAGAAACTCATTGAGATATTGTCCTTGGTTTTGCACCCACATAGACATATAATCTTTCTCTCTACGTGTTTTGTTCCAATTTTATCGGATGTGCCCGAATGGACTCTAGACGTGTTATGTACTCTCTCTTTTTGGTTTGATGATCAGGTCTATAGTGTATGTGCCAACTTACAAGAATCTCAACTAATCACCTCACCTTCCCGGTCAAGTCGAAGGCAGGTCATCCACGTCGAGACTCGATGATTCACAAGAAATTATTTTCTTGAGACCTAACCCCAAGAATTGAAACCTGGTCAAAGAGCATATATAGAGCAAACCCACCAACTTACCCGACTAACTCTCGAGGCTAAAATGTTGCGTACTTTTATATACTGGCCGCCAGGTAAGCTCTCCTCAAGGCTCTCTACTCCAAGCTTTCTCTTTGTGGGTTCATTCTAGACCCGCGTCAGTACCGATCCAACCCGTTGATCTCCTACACTTCCCAATTGAAATTCTCTCTGAATCAAGATCATTTGGATCGGACAAGTACTGGTGAGTGGTGAACCAATTACTGTAAACAGGCTTGCTTTTTTTTGAGCAACCCCACATGCATTAGTCCCCCCTGTTTGTCTATGGGCCAAAGGTGTACAAAATAATGGAGACGTACAGTTCCATATGACATTGGAATATATACCTGAAATTGCAACTTAATTATTTGGAGCTATATAGATTAGTCTCACAAGGAGGAAGAAACTATTGTTATTTTAGTAAAAAGCAGGTCTAGCTGTTTGTTTAGCTTAAATGACCTTGAACAGAACTTGACTCTACTGAAATTTTGAACGATGATAATGTTAGACTACTTGACCTTGTGGTGCCAAATTTATTGTTAAAACCGAAATTTGCCTAGCTGTTTAATTAATATCAAAAAATAGTACTCTCATTGGTGCCAAAAATCTTTGTCGAATTTCGGTAATGACATTTGTTGGTGGTCGAGGAAGCCTACTTCATCCATCTCGTGTGATAGGTTTGCTGTTGCTTGCTCCTTTGAATCTTTTAATCTCTTTAACGAATTTTGACATCAAGTTTCACTTTTAACGAATTTTGTCACATTATTGTTTGTGCTTTAAATAAACGAGATTTCGGTCAATGGTAAAAAATTAGTAACTGAATCAAGCTCGGCTGCTTTTGACTCCCTTTGAATGAGAGGGATCTAATAAAAAGTTTCGCAGTGCATTTGAATTAGAGGGTCTAAAAAATACAAAATTGTGACCAAAATTTTGTAAAAAAGTTCACTAAAGAAAAAAATTAATCTAAAACATAGTAGACTTTTGGGATTATTTTTGTCATTATTCACCAAAAAAAATTGTTTGGTCAATAGTTTCTTACTTTTTAGATTTCTTTTATCGAGACAAACCACTAATCTATAAAAATTGAAGCAAAAATAAAAAATACGAATTTTTTTCAATAAAGACAAAAATATAATCTGACACAACTATTTAGCCAAAACACCCCTTAATGAGGACAACAATGATTTTTATTTATATTAAAACAAATGGGGCGAATTTTGTGTCGTGAGGGAAAAGTCATAAAAAAAATACGCTTCATTTTTTTTAAAGTAATGGGAGAGCAAATTGGAATTGGGGATCTTGTAGTGCGAACCCGTATTACAGGGTTGTAGTGCGACATCCGAGCCGTTGAGCAATCAATGTTTTGGATTTCATCTCGATACTTACATGATCCGAGCCATTAATGATTATCAAGATCAATAGCTTGGATGCCGCACTACAGGTGGTTGTAATGCAGCTCCACACTATAGGATCCCTGAATTTCGATAAGATCCACTTCAGATTGGGGAAAAAATGGGATGGGGTCAATTTTGTCAATTAACTTCAAAACTCATACTCACTTCAAAGCAATTGAGGGAGGGATTATCATTGTCATAGCATTGGAATCCACAGCAAATGACTCTTCTATTCAACGCGTGAGGCCACTGCGGGATGCCTATTGGGTTGTTCCTAGATGCCTATATATAATATGTGTACGATTTCTACGGAAAATGAGCTCCTAATTTTTGCTTAATTTTTTGGGCCTAAAGTGGTTGTACCTTTCACTTTAGGCCAGGGCCGGCCCTGCATTTTCTGTCCAATTGGGGCAATGCTTTTGTGTGTGTTAAAGTGATTGCTTTGAGTTCAGTTGTATACTCTGCCTATTCTCCCTTTTGGTGGTTAATACGCCTTAACTTTCCCAAAAAAAAGGGAAAATCATTTGGATCGGACAAGTGGTGAATGGTGAACCAATTTTTTTTTTTTTTTTTTTTAAGGAAGAGATAGAAATTTCATTAAAACCACCTGAGACAACAGAGTCAGAGGATAGAAGTACAAACAAAACAACAACGATAACATAGATAATCAAGAAACTACAATAAAAAAAAATAGACAACATCAGCTAGAGGCCTGAAAAAGATCTCCATCACCAGTATCTGGGTGTGGGACAAAAATGGCAAGAGCATGTTTGGCGAGTAGGTGAGCCTGCTAAACATCCTTGCGCCTAACCTTTGAAATTCTGCAAAAGGACAACTTGGCCATCTCCGTTCTCAGGTTGTGAATCAAAAAAGCGTAGTGATGATGACACTCAGTCTTCCATCCTATATGTATGATGGCATTAAAACAATCAGATAAAACATAGATAGCATTATAATTATGTTTTAAAACCCATTTAACTATTACTTGAATTGTTTGAATTTTTGTTTGGAGGGGACAGTTGCTATATGCTGAAATTGAATGACGTTTGGAAAAACTAGCTGTAATTCCTAAGTCACTCCATGCTCTTCCTTCTTTCCAAGCACTGTCCACATAGAAAATTCATGTTCTGTGAATAGTCCACGAGTTAGGATACGATTTTAAAAGGTATTTGATATTCACACTCCCCAAATTGATACCTACAGTCCTGTTTTGGTCTTTAATTTAGTGAAATTTTTACACATGAAATTTCACTAGAAAACAAAAAAAAGGGGTGTAAATAATAATTTGGGGTGTGGAAATCGCTCCCCTTTTAAAATAAAAGAACAAAATTTGCAGGAAGGTGATGGAATTTGCTTATCTTTTATGAGCCAGAGAGAGGCTCTTTGGAAACAATGAGCTCTTTGGAACCAATGGGCTTGCTTCTGCTTGAGCAACCCCACATGCATTTTTTTGGATCGGCAACCCCACATGCATTAGCCCCCAATGTTTGCCTTATGGGCCACAGAGGTACAAAAATAATGGAGACATTTCCATATGACATTGGAATATATACCTGAAATTGCAACTTAATTATTTGGAGCTAGTCTCACATGGAGGAAAAAACTATTGTTATTTAGGTTTTTTTTTTCAATCGATAGAAGAGATCAATTACATCGCTGTGAAGTACAAAGTACAAACCCGGGACACTACATCAACTATGAGAGTTCACGAGACAACCAAGCCCAACAACTTAACCAATACAAGAAATAAGTCTGTTACAGGATAGAAACAAATAAAGGAGAAGCCCCTACACGCAGGTAGGCAGGGAGATTCGAGCCCATGACTTCCAAATGAGATGTAAGAGCTCTGCCCAACTGAGCTAACCCCAGTTGGTTTATTTTAGCTTTTTTTAATTTTTATAATGGTTTATTTTAGTTTGGTATCTAGCCAATCGTGAATTGATTGGATATTTACTTTGGGCAAATTGAGTAAAAAGCGTCTGTTTGTTTATCTTAAATGGCCTTAAAAACGGATATGGGGTTGCTACTATGCAGCCTCATGCACAGCAGGTGTTGTGCACTTCCGAGCTGTCCGTTGCTCGGATGGACGGCCCAGAGCTAATCGTGAATTGATTGGATATTTACTTTGTGCGGATTGAGTAAAAAAGCGTCAGTTTGTTTATCTTAAATGGCCTTAAAAATGGATCTGGGGTTGCTGCTGTGCAGCCCCATGCATAGCAAGTGTTGTGCAAATTCGAGCCATTCGTTGCTCGGATGGACGGCCCAGACTTCACCTCGGCACCTTTGCATCCAAACTGTTTATTGTCGTGCATGCAAGATAAAATCTGGGCCGTCCATTCCCGAGCAACGGACGATCCGGATGTGCACAGCACTTGCTGTGCATGGTACTGCACAGCAGCAGTCCCAAGTCCAAAATCACAGAGTACCTGATCTTTTGGTGCCAAATTTATTGTTAAAACCGAATTTGGCTAGCTGTTAATTACTATAAAAAAAAATTGTACTCTCATTGGTGCCAAAAATCTGTGTCTAATTTCAGTAATGACATTTGTTTGTGGTCGAGTAAGCCCTAGTTCAGCCAATTCCCTTTTTAACACTATAGCAAGTTAAAAACAGCCAATAGCTTCGTTTAATTGAATTCAACAAAAGGATGAGTTCTTACGTTTTGAACATTTTGTTTTATAAAATTAATTGAAATCTATCAAATAAGATTTAAATTTGATATAAAATGTATTATAAATTGGAAAATATAGGCAATTTTTTAAAAGGTTCTATCCAAATAGTGAAAAGAGACTAACAATTTGGGATATATAGGGAGTATACTTTTGCGTCATTTCTAACAGAATAACTAACAATCTCACTTCCATCCACAGTAAGAAATTTGCTCAAAGTTGGTTTTAAAAATTCCCCTGAATTCAAGTATAAATCGGAAAGCTGATAAAAAAAAAATTAAAAAAGAGAGAAGAATCGGAAATGTGGGTCATTCTACAACCTCAGTTTTCAATAGATCAATCATGTGTTGTCATATATGATGCCCATGATCAGTCATCTGAACTCGAAGCCCAGATCCCCTATGCCGAAAAACCTCTGTGCCGAGGGATTTTTCAGCCGTTGGATCACCCAGAAAAATTAAAACATAAAAACAAAAATCACAATCAAACGGCACGGGGGTTTTGGACACAAAGGATTTGGGACGCTAAACTGGTGGGACTGGGCAAGCTCTCGTATGGTTAGCAGACTTAAGAGGCAAATAAAGCAACGCTGCTATTGGTATTGATGCCTATGCACCAAACATGTACTAGTTTCGAGAACTCATACGTAGGTCCCATACAAACGATCCGAGCCGTTCATTTATCGTAGAATGAGTTTTCAAGGGGCCTAGCGAGAAATCAGCTTCATTCGACGTGCGTAAGTGGTTGATCCAAAATCCCCGTTTCATTCATTCAAAGTACTTGCGATGGCGCTACTTGATGTTTTATAAGGAGTTTCGACAAAAAATTAATCAATCCACTTTCCAAAAAAAAAAAAAGAAGACTTTTCAAAAAAAATTTAACTCAATCCAATAAATGTAAGATCTTTTCCAAAGTATATAGTGTCATATTGTATCGCTTAAATGTGGCACAAATAGAGTGGTCACCGTACATGAGCAGAGGCTCAATTTCTAAACATATAGTAACGATTGGAGTATTTAGATCACTAAAAGACTCTGGAAATTCACAACACAAAAGAAAGTAGCACCATAAATTATGGATCAAAATATTTGAGTCCCTCAAAAGCCAAAAAAAAGGTGAAAATAAATTTTTTTCATTGTGTAGCTTTTATTTTCTGTTATGTTTCTAATTTTCTCTATTTTTTCAAAAACAGGAAAATTCTCGTTCGGGGAACTTTTCTCGAAAGTTATTTTTGGAATTTATTTATTTTCAGTAACCAACCAACTCTTTAATTAAATGACAAACTCTAGTTTGTTTATTTTAATGCATGTGAGAAACTTCTTTTTCATAAAGTACTCAATTAATCAAAATAATACTATATGCAAAGCATAACTTAATATCACCTGATTCGTGATTGTTATTGAGTAACCCTGCTGGTTGGTGGGTTTCCGGCACGGAAGGCTTGCTTTTAACCGGATCAGAGAGAGTATTAGTTGAGATGCATGTAAGCTGACCCAAACATCGTGAACCATCGAACCAAGACAAATACTGTGACAGCCCATGACCCACCTGGATGCAACGGATGTCTATGATATAAGAGAATAGATCATGTCCTAATTTGCACAAGGCCTTTTAAAGTCGTGAGGGCGTCAAAAGCTCGTTGGTACTTCACAATTAAGCGTGTTCACCCTGGAGCAATCCTGGGATGGGTGACATTCTGGGAAGTCCAAGGAGCTTGGGCGGCCAAAACGGACAATATTGTGCAAGAAGGGGACGGAACGTTACAGTTACATTAATAATTGTATTGGTTGAGTAAGCAATGCACAAAGCTCATTTAATTTCTTCTTTTAATGATGAGTCCCTGCCCTATCATTTCTGTTAGTTGCTTTGTGAGGAAGGATAATCAAAAGATATACTCCCTCCGTTCCTATTTGTTTGTCCCACCCTCTCTCTCTTGCTTTTTTTCAAATCAAAAAATTAAGTGCTTCCGTGTATCATTTTTCAAATTTTTTTGCACCGAATTAAAGTACATGATAAGTACTTTAATTCGGTGTAAAAAAATTTGAAAAATGATACACGAAAACACTTTATTTTTTTATTTGAAAAGTGACACGACTTTTCGTAGTGGACAAACAAATAGGAACGGAGGGAGTACATATTACTTCAAGATTTAATTTGTTTGGCAGGGTTGATGATAACACACCTTTATTTGGGCGTGTACGCTATTCTCCCCTTAAATTGCTTTAAATTTAGAACATTTGGGTGCAAATGTTTAAAAAGTGTAGAAATACATAAAACTAGATTTCAAGAAAATACTCATAGTATCTACATGTCACGATGTTATGAATTTATGATTATTGGGTTTCGATTGTTAAATTGAGATCATAAAATACGCATCTCTAATAAATAAATAAATAAATAAAAATTGTGGGAGTGCTTCCACAGGTGCATGTATATAGTTTCCTTTTCAACCTCCATGATTAATTTTTATATCTAACATAATCATTGATGGTCATCGTCAAATCTTGTGATGAAATTCGCCACAAGATTTGGCAATGTCATTTCTTGGAAAGACTTTTAGCGGCTCTTTGAAGACAGAGAAAACCTTCTCTCCGACTACCCAAAGAACTCTGAAGTAGTTGGCACGTCATTTTTTCAATTAGAATTGTCCATTACACAGATACAACATTAAAAGGGACTGCAATCTTCTTAATTATTGTTTTGCTTGGTCCCACTATGCAGCATTAAAAGACTTTTTTTTTTGTTTTTTTTTTGTTTAAGGGATAGTTAAGAAGACTACGATCCCTTTTAATATTGTGTTTGCGCAACCGACAACTTTCAATGGAAGCAAGATGACGTGGCAACTATGGATTGGTTTCCGGTCAGGGTTCTTCAGGTAGTCCAAAGAGAACTTTTTCTCTGGAAGGTAATAATTTTAGATCCGATTAACCTAGTTTTTTTGTGCACATAAAATGTTCAGTAACTCAATAACATGATCATTCAGATCTTGATGGCAACATTTCGAAACACATATTAAGACGCACTACAATCTCGCAGTACATTTGAATAAGAGAAACACTTTACAAGTTTCACATGCAAAATTGAAATGACACTCCAACCACTTTTGTGAAAAGTACTTTGTGATCATCGATGCCAAATCAAGTCAATATTACCATAAACAAACATTTAATTAAGATGGGGACAACAGCCCTAAAACCAACCACAAAAATACAATGTGGACAATCTTAGAGTAGCGTACCTCCTCTGAGAATCGAACGTGTCCATTTAAATGTTAGTACTGATGCTAGGATGGGGTCAGTATTGCGTATGAGAAAGGGAAGAACCCTTAGGGCCCCGTTTGGCGATCAAATGACACGCGGATATGCGTTTCACTTTCACCCCGATTTGTAATTCTGGCCCCACACATATCCTGTGTTTGGCAACAATTTCCACCTCTTCGTCTCCTCCCTGACTTGAACACTGTTGGGAATACAAATCCGCCCTCACCCGGATTTGCTGACGCTCGCTTCCACCCTATCGTTAGCAAATCAGAGAGGAATTGTGGATTTTTGGTACCATAATACCGCTCCAAATCCACCATCTTTTTCCCGTATGAAAACCCAAATAAGAGAGAGAGAGAGAGAGAGAGAGAGAAAGAGAGAGAGACTACCTTTGTTGACATCGGCGGCGGAGTGGATGGTGGCGAGTAGGTTGGCTACGATTGACTACCTGTCTTAAAATCGATCAAAAAATAAGATCAAATCTCTCCAATCTTCGATTGTTGGAGTTGCTGGACTTGCCGACGAAGATGGTAGCGGTGGTGGTTTTTTTTTTTTTTTTTGTCATTCGTTAATCCTAATCTACTTTATCCTAGGGGAATTGGGGAGGGAAATGGGTGCTTACGGGAATCGAACCATGCCCATGTGCATGTGAGTATAAGGGAGGCACCAACTGCACTCCAATCCACTTGTGGTGGTGGGGGTTTAAAAATGGGTTTTGTTCTTTTGTGTAGATAGTGTCCGTGGTGGGTTAAGAATGAGAGGAAAATAGGTATTGGAATTTCTTTTTAATTTTCGCTCCCTAATTTTTATATATTTATTTTTAATTTTACCTCCTTAGTTTTTATATATTACAAATTGTATTGTTAATCTAGTTGTGCTAAGAAAATCAAACGGCCAAATTATTATTCAATGGTTTTTAATCCTTTTAATATTTAGTGATTTGACTTCATAAAAAAGGAATTATTATAGCTTAACGGAGGTGTTTCGTGATTAGTGGTTCCAGCCGTTTTATCCTGTAATGAAGACGCTGGTATATCCTACAACACCCACGGTAGGCGGCAAATCTTTGTTAATGAGACTGTGGTTTCACAAGAATTGGCTCGTGTTTCTACCTATTGTTTCTATTTCTTTTCTCGTTTCTATTATTTTCATTTCGTTTATGTTCATGTAATTGTATTCACAGTTATCAATGAAATTGTTCTCTTGAATTCTCTGATTGCCGTATTTTTCCCAACAACAAAGACCTTAGGATGGAACAATCCCTGGCCAATGACCACCATGCCGATCCCTTGGGGTTACTAAAAAGTTTTATAACTTGCTTGGAGCCTAATTATAAGCTGATAAAAAAGTATTGGAATCGGCGAAGAAAATACTCACACCCTGAATCTGCGCAATTGTAGGCGGCCGGACTTGGAACTTGGTTCTCATCCCGGAGACGCGACTGGTCTATCAACTCTGTCCAACTCAGTGGGGCGACTCAGTGAGGTGAATTGGTTGTGCCAGTTCTGAGTCCAGATTAGCTGATTTAGTTTTATTTGCTTCTGGTTGTTGTTTCATTTTGATTGCATATGCGTTGTATTGTATAATGGTTTGAATACCCATTTGGGTTCTCTACTACTAACTATTGATCGGATTCATCATCCATCCCGAAGGTGTTGGGTCTGCTTCGGCAGGTGTGTCTGGGAGCCGGTGGCTCTTGAAAGCCTTACCATGTCGTGCTCGCTTCAATTGTTAGTGGTTTTGGTTTCATTCCTGTCTGTTGATGTAATTGTTGCCGAATGACGTTGTTATGAAATTCTTGACCATATTTCAAAAAACTAGAGTGGTAAATCCTCAGTAATGTGAAAGATAATTAAACGATATCCACAATTTAAGTTTATAAATGTGGACAATTGTTAATGTGTGAATTAGATAACAAAAAATTGGACCGAAACTACCCTTTTAGTGCAAACTATTTATAATAAAATTTCATAAATGCTACTGACACTGACTAGTGTATATAAACTAATTCGATTTTTTTTTTTTCCTTCTTATTTTCCTATCCACAATATGGGCAATTGGCATCAATGAAATGCATATTCCTTTTCCCCTGAACTCACAGTACAATATTGTCAGGACTGAGGTTGTAGATTTTGCGCAAGAAATTGAGCGTCAAAGATAACACGTGACAAATTGTGAAAAACTAAAGATGTGTTGTGTCCTATTTTTCATTTTTCCTTTTTCTTTTTATAATCGGATGTCGGGTCAACTTGCGAGCGCATCAACTAATTCTGGGTTATTAAAGCTAACAATCGGGCAAATCTCTAATAGCCTCAAGGTTTAGAATGTTTGACCTCCATGGAAATAGAACATGCGAGTCTGTAGAAAGCCTTTGAAGAAAAGGAATCGTGTCATTCTAGGTCGTGATTTCCTTCTCATTATTCATTAACCAGAACCTTCATGCTTCAGCCATCCTTGGAAACTGATGTTTCAGTTTTTTCATCGAGTGAGTGTCTCAATTGTTGAGATTCGAGCCAGAAGTAAGCTTTTCCAAGAATCTATGGAGATATTTTTCCTAAACCCAAAACTTCCACCACAACTCAAGATAAGAAAACATGACTTCTTGTGAGCCCATTCCTTTGTCGGTTGGTTTACAAACTCCATATATGAGGGTTCGAATATTGTAAAGCCTCCGACTAGAATAGAAACCCATCATGTGCATCAGGGCCCGATGGTGAGGAATCTTAGGACTAAGCGAATCATGGCCTTTTGAGACAACGATTCAAAGGATGGAGGTCATTATGTGACTAGTTCAACCAATCGCAAGATGAGAAAGACAATTAGAAACAACACTTCTGATGATGGACATCGTCACATGGCTAGTCAAACCAAGTACATATCTCGTAAAAGGGGCAAGTGATGGACATCGTCACATTAGGTGAATCATTTAGGTAATGTTGTAAATATTTCTAGCACATTTGGGGCAAGTGAATTATTTGTCTGAGCAAGGATCACAAGGTAAAGACAACAAAATATACTCCTTGTGAGACACAAAGTTACAAAAATAACCAAAAAAATGTGCATATCCCAAGGAAGGTTTCCGACTCAGGGAGGTTAGCTGCCCCCTTACCCCTACATGGGGCCACCCATGCTTCCGAGCACAACAGCGTCTTGTACTTCATTAGTGCCCTTTATTATTAGTATCCTTGATCTGTTTTTATTCGCTAATGGGATAGTTTTATTTCTTATTGTTGTTTCTTTTTTTTAGTTGTCGCCCCTGAGATTTGTTTCTTGTACTTTCAAATTATTATCAAAGAAGTTCTTTTTTTTATTAAAAAATAAATAAATTTACTTCTCATAACACCAAAATCCCACATACTAAGTTTCTCCCCCAATCAATCATTTGTGATTTGCCCTTCTGCCGCCCAAGCCTATTTGGTCAATGAAGTGTGGTTGTTATGTCAACTCTAGTGGTCAACACATGCATAAATCAAAATTACCATTACACACACAAAAAAAAAAAAATTTGCAAGTCGAGCCGAGTGGAAAACAAAGCCAGCCAGGGCAAGTCGAGCCAAAATCTAGACAAATTCCCAACCTCAAGTTGGCAAAGCAGAACTTAGGTAGCCGTACTTTCTTGCGCGGCCATACGATTTAATAGAGGTTGGGCACACGCGATGCGTGTGCAAGTCGAACTTTGACAAAAAGAAAAGACACAAAAGACAAAAGTATCCGGCTTATCATTTGATCATGTATGCATTGCATTATTTTTTCCCCTAAAAATAAGCTATATTTTATATATTTAGCCAAAGTAATGTGACAAATTGTACATAATAATCAAATAATACATTACCATTCTAACGCCGCCGTCGCCGCCGCTTTGTCCACGATCTAATCCCCAAGTATTCTTCTATCAAATTTTGTAAATCAATTGTGTTAGCTATAACGGAGAACGACCATTTTGTACAATAAAGGCCTATCTTTATGACCTGCATAGATATTGAAGTCGATGTTGTTAGTTCGACAAAGAATGCAGTGTAGGAGAAATATGATATTATAAATTTATGTAAATAGTTATTTTTCAATGTACTAATAAGAAGCAATATGATCAATAAATAACTAATTACCTGATTTTCCGTTTGTGTTTCATCCACCATAGTTTTCTCATCTGCACAATTATCCCAAAGCGAGTATACTATTTTCTGTTTCGCATTCCTTTATCTAGCGTTTGAGAAATCTCGATCCACGAAATGGTCTGTGTAATGGCACCAGACTACTTTGTCGAGCGTTGAATGATAATTTCATTGATGCTGAGATATTAACGGGTGCTTTCAAAGGTACCCGAACTTTCCTACATCGGATTCCACTAAAGACTCCTGAGAATATGCATCTTCCATTTGAGATGATCCGGTGTCAGTTTCCAGTTCGTTTGAGTTTTGCTTAACAATCAACAAGGCTCAAGGGCAAACAATCCCCCACGTGGGTATCTACCTCCCGGAAGATGTCTTCAGCCATGGCCAGTTTTACGTGGGATTATCAAGAGGCACATCACAAGATACCATAAAAATTCTGGTGAAAATCGAAATATTCATAGGCTGGAAGGAGTTTATACTAAAAATGTTGTCTATAAGGAGGTCTTATTGCCTTCTGGTTGAGATATCTTATGTTATTCGTGTATTCTGGTGAACTGTTTGTAAGAAGAATCTCTTCTTAATGTTGTTTCCTAAAAGCTCTTTGGAACTTACATTAATGTTAGTTTTTTTAGTATGTTGTTTAATGTTAGTTTAATTCCAGAAATAGCTACAAGAAATAGCTCTGTGCGAGATTCTTATGAATTCAAATCATATGTTGTAATATATACAGGAATGCGAAATAGAAAATAGTATACTCGCTTTGGGATAATTGTGCAGATGAGAAAACTACGGTGGATGAAACACAAACGGAAAATCAGGTAATTAGTTATTTATTGATCATATTGCTTCTTATTAGTACATTGAAAAATAACTATTTACATAAATTTATAATATCACATTTCTCCAACACTGCATTCTTTGTCGAACTAACAACATCGACTTCAATATCTATGCAGGTCATAAAGATAGGCCTTTATTGTACAAAATGGCCGTTCTCCGTTATAGCTAACACAATTGATTTACAAAATTTGATAGAAGAATACTTGGGGATTAGATCGTGGACAAAGCGGCGGCGACGGCGACGGCGGCGTTAGAATGGTAATGTATTATTTGATT